>JALMQS010000225.1:10136633-10692000 GCA_024734495.1 Forficula auricularia | reverse complement strand
TATTTCATCCTCCGAATCTCTCAAATAAAGTAGGTAATATAAATAGTAGGTAATATTTCATCCGTATATTATTTCATGATTTAAGAAAAGATACAATTGAAATATGTACTTACTTTAATGATATTTTAATATAAATTCAACAATTTCCTTAAAGGGTCATTCGCACCAAAAACGCGGTTTCCGAGCATTCAATGTCTCATATCTAGTTCATATTAGATAAAATTAAAACGAACACATTCGCCAAATCTTTTATCCCTATGACCTATGAATTCTAGAAGCTGGATCCCTATTTCATCCTCCGAATCTCTCAAATAAAGTAGGTAATATAAATAGTAGGTAATATTTCATCCGTATAATATTTCATGATTTAAGAAAAGATACAATTGAAATATGTACTTACTTTAATGATATTTTAATATGAATTTAACAATTTCCTCTCTAGGAGATAGACAATATCTTTGAGATTTTTGATTCAGTAAAGAATTTACCGGAAGAATTTTTTATTAATATTGAATATAAAATATATATCTCTATTGTTATTGTTATTGACTCTTTGTATCACCTTTAACGTTTCTAACTTTTTCATTGAATTCCTTAAGTTTTTTTCCTCTTAGTAAGGCAGAATGCAAATATTGTTATGTTACATAGTGGAAATTCTTTTATCCATAATTTCCATTTTCTTAGCCGGCTGATTTAATACAAGCAATAGTTGAAGTTGCCAAGGTTTTCTTTACTTTTAAAAACTAAATCTTATAAAACATGCTATAAAACGAAATGTTACAAGCATCTACTAAAATAAAATAATACAAACATACATGGAGATTAATATACTAAGAAAATTAGGTCGTCTGTTTAAAAACCCTTTCTATAAATAAGCATGGAAGTCTTAAAAAGTCAATGAGCTATTTGCCTGCAGGCTATAGAGAAAGCAAAAATAAAATGATGTAAAATTTATAAAGATACAAGTGGAGCCATGCTAATTTGTGATCAGGTTCAAATGATTAAGATTAATTAATGATCATTTTTTCATTAATAAAAAGTAATTATAATTAAACTTAATATTATTTTTAATTATATCTAAAGAGTAGTCTGTATTTCCCTCAGCCCCTTTCTCTTAGATACTAGCATGCTAATTAAATAGGTAACAAACAAGAACAAGTATTTATGAATAGTTAAAATAAAATAAAGAAGGGGTGCCCATCGGCGTAGTTAGAGAGTTTTCTTAGGGGGGGGGGGGGCAGCCGGCCAGTTGATTAGCCACCACATGGTTTTAATTTCGGTAATCCGTTTAGAGATCAACTAACTTTTTAGTAGAATTCACAAATTTAAGAAGTAACGAAATAATTTAATGAGAAATACATAGAAGGAGACAATAAAAGAGTGTGTTTTCTGCTGGAATTATAAATTTTATTTATTTATAACGAGACTATAGTTTCGAGGGCTTTGCCCTCTTCATCAGTCTATTACAATGGATTCACAGGAATTAATTTATTTATGAAATATTTATTATATATATTATATATTATATTATATATAATATATTATATTATAATATATATTATATATTATTTATTATATATTTATTTATTAATTTATGAATTAATTCCTGTCAATCCATTGTAATAGACTGATTTGTCTCCTTCAATATATAAAAATTCTGCTACTCTCGGCAAAAATACTTTCAATTTAAGAGAAATACATAAGTGATGCCACGTAATAATAGAGTTTCGATTTTTCTAGGAGGGGCAATGAGTTTTGTATGGGGGGCACATTCAAATTTCTGGGGGGTTGCATTTTAGTAATATATGCTAAAAATAAATGAGGTCAAGCTTATAACTTAACAAAAGCTAGTAAAAAATAAAACCGACTTCAAAAAAATTAAATACAACAAATAAAATAATAAGAACTCAAAAAACAAATAAATGCACTAAAAGATATATAATAATTATCTAATTTAGTTACAACTAAACGACGAAATATTAACATGAAATCACTTTTTGAAGCCGGTGCCAAAAATATACATTTTATGAATCCAACTCGACGGATCTTACCTAGTACGTTTGGCGGGTACTCGCTTATATAGTTTGTTTAGAACCGACTTCAAAAAGTGATTCATCTTAATATTTCGTCGTTTAGTTGTAACTAAATTAGATAATTATTTTATACCTTTTAGTGCATTTTATTTGATTTTTGAGTTCTTATTATTTTATTTGTTGTATTTAATTTTTTTGAAGTCGGTTTTATTTTTTTTTTATAAAAATTATTTTTATTTTTCTCTTTTTAGTGATGTTATTAATAGTGACTTAATATAATATCTTGTATGCATCTCGTAAGAGAAAGCTTTGGGCGAATGAATCAGAAAGTGATAATAAAATTCAATTCATCAATATAGAAATTCTCTCGAAACGTTTTAGGGTTTTAAATGAATGTTTTAAGATTTTTTTTATAAAAGATTTTATTTATTATAATTTCGATTATTTGCTCATAAGAATTGGAGATTTACGTTATTTCGTTATTGATCATATCAACAGAACTTGACCAAATTAATATGGGACCACCCCTGAAGTACCCCCTTTCCAATAAAAATAGAATCATCGAAATCGGTCCACTTGGCAAAAAGTTCTCGCTGAACATACATAAAATAAATAAATAAATAAATAGTTAAGTATTTTGACTATCCTGGATTTATACTGATCCAAATGCAGAAATAATCATTAAAATCGGTTCATAAACAAAGAAGCTATGGCTGAACAAACATAACCAAAAAGGTCCAATAACAATAAAAAATAAAACGGAACCAATCGGAAACTATACTGAACCCAATGCAAAAAAATTGGTTCACAATTGGCGAAGATATCAGGTAACATAGACAAAAAAAAAATTATTCGAATTGAGAACCTCCTCCTTTTTTGAAGTCGGTTAAAAAGCTCTACTAATTCTTTAGAACTGAATAAAATAGGAGGGGGGGGGGCTTTCATGAAACTTTGGGGAGTCATGAAACTAGGAGGGGCTGGGCACCCCTGAATAAAGAAAACCATAAAATGTATAAAAACCAAAATTGATAGTGAATTTATTTTTGATGAAGTTCACTGAATCAAACTAACGATTTGGAAGTTTTTCAGTGTTGAACAACCAATATCAATTTCTGAATCAGTTATTTAATGTTAAAGATGTAGTTTTTACTCACTATTTATAATATATAATAGAATAATTTTAAATACGAAAAAGTTTTGACTTAATGGATTCTCGTTCATCTATCGAAACCAAAAACTGATCCTGAAATAGAAGCCGAAAAGTAGGGGGTGTATAAAATAAAAATTTAGTTGATTTTAGTATAACTATTAATATCAGGAATAAATCAGTTTGATTATTTTGCAGAAATAATTATGAACAAAGTACTATATAGAACAGAGGTGGGGAACCTTTTTACCCTGAGAGGCCACATTTAAAATAGCAGTAACAAAGGAGGGCACATAAGTTTCAATACCGATAAATGTAACTTTTGTAAAGTTATTGCTGTTCAAATTCAATTTTTTTTTATTTTAAATTCAATTTTTTTTTATTTTAAATTTAGTTTTTCTTTATTTCAAATTCATTTCGGGGCCACATAATAAATTCAAAAAGGCCCCAGGTTCCCCACCTCTGGTATAGAATATTAGTGATCTAACTTGGTCCAAGTAATAAGTGATGCTGTGAATCGGTCTTTCATGAAAAACGAGCTCCGTTAATATTTACTAAGCGGTTCGTCTTTTTCCTTTTAAATATTGACTCTTAAAATTTACATTTTTTTTTAAATTTTTTTTTTTTTGGAATATTACTCATAGTATATTAGAAGAGACTATATTTCTCAAGAAATCCGGAGATAATCTATCATACTGAATACGAGCTGAAATGAAATTTTAATTACATATCAAAAGGGTTGTGATCGTCCCTCAAGAATCGAACCCAAATGCCAAAAACAGCTATCTGTGGCTTATCTCAGACGGGTTTACCTCACAGGGTGCTATTTTTGGCAATCGGTCTTGATTCTAAAGGGGGTGAACCCAATCTTTGTGTCATGTACTTTTTTTTGCTTACTTATAGTATTTAGAAATGTCTGAAACAAGGAAAAAAAATTGTTTTTAAGTATTATTTGTTTAGTTCGTTTGTCTGTCTATTTTTAAAGAGAAATCACTCAGGTTGACCTCTGTTTGATGGATGCAAATAAACATACACATATATATTATACCAAATATAAATATATAATTTTTCTATTGGTGATATTAACCACGTCCTTCTGGGCTGTGAGACATAGACACCAAATTGATCGTTTATACCTTAATATTAAAGGGAAAAATGATTTCCCCACATGCGCGGAGATTCTATTGGCATCTTTAAGCCAAGGAGGTCCAATTGCAGATATCTACTGTTATTAAACGAGTAAAAATGGTATATATTGAATGTAATGGAAGGCAGCCCAGGGGTAGTGAGGAAAGAAAAAATTAACACATATCAAATAAGGTGTAATTTATTGGAATCCTTCCTCCTTTCCTTTCAAACAGACGTTTCGGAGGATTCTTCCCTCCTTCTTCAGGGTTTCAAAGAGTCAATGAATTAAACAAATAAAATGTTTCTTTCTTCTCTCCACAGTAGTGTTCAAAACTTTCGTCTTTTTTAGCAAAGCCATAGAAAAACAATTTTTTACTACCCCTGGGCTGCGTTCCATTACATTCAATTAAAACTTCTACCAGTCCGTCTCTCTCCAGAGAAAATTTCGTTGCAAAAAATTGTATATATATATATATATATATTTGTATCTTGGTTCTATTTTGAAAACGACTCTACCGATTTTGATGAAATTCACGGGTTAGGGGGTTTTTGGGATGACAATTCGATCTGTCGCGGTCTCACTTCGACAAAATTGTTTTTGATGGGTTTTTTCGTAATGAAATTAATTATTCTCAGGTAGAAAAATTCCATTCTTAGGGTTTTAAGAAAGGTTTCCCTTTTACTATTGTACCCAGACAGACAATGGGTTGGGCTAATTCATTCTTCTCAAAGGCCTTGAAGAACTATTGTGATTGTGGTGTGTTTTCTATTTAAATGACGAAGATTTATGGACAGCCTACTAAGTTTTGAAAAAAAATTAATATTTTTTTTTTTGTCTAAATTAAATTTTATTCTCCTATACATTATTCTAAAATATTTTATGAATATATTGAGTGCTTAATTATTAAAATAGAGATAATCACAGAAATGTTTTGTTTTTAGACCACTTTGAACTAATGTAAATATAATTATGTATAAAGCGGTACCTCAGTCAGTGCCGGCTTAAGACATTTTGCCTCCCGGGGCTAACTTTTAAAAACCGTAATATTTTATTTTGTGAGAAGCAAGTTTTGAACACGAAACATAGCGGAGTGTTCCACACCTTCGAACAAAATAAAATCACTTCTACAAACACTATTTTTTAATTTGTATTTCTAATAGTTTTTTTTTGGCATATGACAAAAATGTCAATTTGTTGTTCCATTCGTCATTACCAAGGTAACTTAATCGCTTTTAAGACTAGTGTTAAAAGTAATAATGGCCTCTCACTTGGTAACACTGGTGTCATAGTGATTTGTAAAAAATAGTACATTAAAATACAAGTTTCATAAGACATGATTTTAGCGCACGCGTCTTTCTTAGAAACAAGCGGCTAGCCGCTAGTTTTCTAAGGGGACAAGTGCACTGAAATGTCTTTTGAAACGTGTATTTTATACTATTTTTCCTATTTTGGTCCATTTGTAAAAAAATATATACGTTATTTCATAAAGTACATATTAAAGAAGCAAATAGAAAAAACTGTTTTAAAATTTTTTATAAAGGGTCCATAAAAAAAGGGAATAAAAACCATATTTTTTAAATAAAATTTTATTAAAATCATAACGGCCAAGAAAAAATTAGAGCTGTTCCAACTAACGACTAATAGTCGGTTAAACCAATTATCCGGCCACTTTTCTAGTGGGCCATTAGTCGAAGACTAGTCGGCAAAAAGAACGATTAATCGGCTTAGTATTTGATAAGGCAAAGAAATAATATACAGTTTTTATTAGTAAATTAAATGTATCGAAATTCAATAGTATATCAAATCTATATACTTCATTCTTCATATAAATTTTTTATTGAAAAAATAAAAAATAAAATAAAAATAAGAATGTTTACAGCCTTTGCGCCCTTTACGTATTTACCGCCGGGGGCTATATACCCCAATACCCCCCCGGTTAAGCCAGCACTGACCTCAGTTACATATATATTTGCAAAGAATAAATATTGTTAAGAACTGCTCTTCTAGAATTTATTTTTATTTGATGTATATTAATTAATTAAATTTATTCTTCACATTTTTAATTAGCGTTTAATAAATTGAAAAAATATTAAAATAATTTATTATATTTCTAATTGAATATAAATGATTAATAATGTCTTTTAAAATTAGTTTAATTGTCTGTTTCTTTCCCGTCGTGTAAGAGATTTCTTAAAGGAGAGCTCGTGTCTGTCTCTATTTATTATTTGATGTTCTTGATATATCAGTAATAAACCATTAAAATTAAAATAATTATTTCCTGGTGCAAAAGAGATTTTGGTTAATTAATTGGACTAATTTAAAATAATGTTTGCTAATATAAAATAACTAAAATATTAAACTTACTTTTAAATACGTTTTAAGCCTCTTTTTATAAGAAATGCGATAAGAGTGGAATAGATTAACCATAACGGATATGATTTATACATACCACATAAGAATGCTAAATAAATATAATCTTATTAGAATTGCTTATAGAAAATATAGAGGCTAGATCGTAGCAAAGAGAGCGAATTTAAAAGAAGAATTGGAAAATATTCAAGCCATTAGCCTATTCGGTTTTAAACATGCTTATTAACTTAATTGGTTAATGGAGGAAGTCAGAGACATTCAAATGGTTGCTTTTAGTGACAAAAATTAAATAATATTCAAAACCCTGAAGAAGGAGGGAATAGCCTCCGCAACGTCGGTTTATGGATAAAAAGATAGTATAAATTATCTTATTTTTTTGGACTGCCTCATCAATATCCACTCAATTAAATAATATATGTTAGATAGATTTAATTAATTTATAAAATAAAAATAATAATTTTATTCTTTATTTCGTTTTGCCTTCGACGTCTCTCTGTTAAGGGTATTTTTTACGATAGGATAAATTTTAATTCATCAAATGATTACTAGGTGAGATCAGGTCCGGATCTAGGGGCAAAGGGGGCACGTGCCCCCAGCGACAAATTTTAAGAAGCGGTACATTTTGGGAGGCGGGAAATTTTTGGTATATATACCTCGCCAATCCCAAAACGAATAAAGCTAATAATTTATCATTGGGGGTTGGCGGCAAATTCAAGCTTGCCCTCTTTGACAAAAGACTTAGATCCGGCTCTGAGTGAGATAATAATTTTTTGGTCTCATTTCTTAAGTAAAATGAGAATAAGTAATGGAATGTTAAAGTAGGAACAAATATAAAATAAATGTTATTTAGGTAATTTAAATCGAATTGACCTAATTAAGTTTTTCTCCCCCCCAAAATATATTAACTTGTATTAATTTATTTTCATTTTTTTTTCTAAAACATGTTTAATTTAAATAAAATATATTCATTCAGGATTTATTTAAAGTTGTTTTAATTTTGTAATTAAATTTATATAAGATTGATTAAAGTCACACGAAAGGTCTTGATAGGAAAAATGATAACGATACAGTACACTTGCAGATTTATTTATACGTAATGATAGAAAAGTTTATATTATGAATTGTTTAATACGGGTCCAGCTAAAAGTGGATTTTGGCAGAAAGTATACTACTGTGATATCACAGCTAGGTTGCATTTTGTTGTTGTTGGGTTTGAAATGCTTTCAAAAGTCAGTGAATTTTTAATTATAAAAAAAGTGGTTATTTTTTTACTGAAAATTTTTTCAATGATAAATATAATTTATAGAATCAATCTGATGTATATTAAATAATCTTATTCTTCATTTCCATTTAATTATCCAAAAATGATTAATTTCATAATTCATTCATCCCACCTTAATGATAAGTCAATGGAAATATCATTAAAATCATGGCATTTTTCATTAAACCTGTAAAGAAGCCTATTGCCCGCTAGGGCAGATTGCTGATGTACTCTTGGAGACTAATAAAAAAAAAAAATAATAATAATAATTCATTCTAGCAAAAGTATAAAATTTTTGTCATAAGTGTTCCGTGACAATCTGATAATATGGATTCATATATTGAAAAGAAAAAAATATTCATTGATTGTATTTAAAATATTAAAAAAATACAAATCTTTTATAAAACTGAAATTTATAAGAATATTGTATGGCAAGGGCGTAAGTGAAATTGAATATTCTCTTTCTATATAACGAGTACCGTTTTGGACCAAGTGCAAAAGGCCATTCCTAGATTAATAGAAATTAAGAAATTAATCTCTAATAGCCTGAAACCAGGGAGATAGGGAGAGAAAATAGTCATAGGAACATATACTGTATTTTATATTAAAGAAAAACATGCTTATATGAGAGTACTAGCTCTTTGTTAAACATGTATTTCTCTTTATATTAAAATGAAAGTTTTTGCCGAGAGTAGCAGAGTTTTTATATATTGAAGGAGACAATAAAAGAGTGTGTCTTCTGCTGGAATTATAAATTTTATTTATTTATTACGAGTCTTAATGCCAATCGATTCATTAAACAAACAAAAAATGAATTCTTCAAAAAGAAGATAGAAAATCTAGCGGAATCATACGACCAAGGAAGGGTAAGAAACTTCTATGCGGAAATAAGGCAAGAGAAGAACGGATTCAAACCAAGAACCAGGGCTGTCTTGGATAGGGATGGTGAAGAAATTATGGATAGATTTGATGTGGTCTGCCGTTGGAGAGAGTATTTTAATGATTTACTTAATTTTGACGAGCCGTGTAATACAATACAGGTGAATGCATTGGACCCGGGGGATAATTATGTACTGGAACCCTCGATTCAGGAGATAGAAGAAGCAATTAAAAAGTTAAAAAAGGGAAAATCAGCCGGAAAGGACGAAATAGCAGCAGAATTATTGAAGTGTGGGGGTAAAGAGCTGTGCAAGATGATACACGTATTATTATTAAAAGTCTGGAAGGAAGAGAAAATTCCGGCAGAATGGCATGACGCTATTATTGTTCCTATACACAAAAAAGGAAATATAAAAAGGTGTGAAAACTTCAGAGGAATATCAATCTTACCAACAGCTTATAAGATATTAAGTTATATCTTACTAAAACGTCTGACTCCGTTTGCTGAAGAATGCCTTGGGGATTACCAATGCGGCTTTCGTAAAGGAAGATCTACAACTGACCAAGTATTTAATATAAGACAAATAATGGAAAAACGATGGGAATTTGCGCTCGATACTTTCCACCTTTTCATCGATTTCAAGCAGGCATATGATAGCGTGCATAGGGAGAGCCTGTGGAATATTATGAACGAGTTTGGATTCCCTCATAAACTAATAAAGTTGGTCAGGGCCTGTGTGGAAAACTCAAGAGCCTATATTAAGGTAGAGGATAGGTATTCGGAGCCATTTAGCATCAAAACAGGACTACGACAAGGAGATGCAATATCACCCCTGCTTTTCAACCTTATTCTGGAAAAAGTTATAAGAATTTTAGATGAAGGGAGAGAAGGAATACCACTGAATGGTCTGCATAAAGTATTTGCATATGCGGATGATATTGCGATTGTAGCGAATAGAGAAGAAGGTTTGGTGGACATGCATGATAAAATCAAATACATGGGCCTAAGAGTTGGTCTTAAAATAAATGCTGAAAAGACCAAAGCAATGAAAGTATCAAGACATAGCAACAACGACAACAATAGCTTGAGATGTGAGGATGCCAGATACGAGTATGCTGATGATTTTGCTTATTTAGGGACTCTTATAACAACAAAGAATGAAGTAGGCAAGGAAATTCAGACTCGAATAATGAAAGGAAACCGTTGTGCGGCAGCCTTAAATAGCCTGCTCAAAAATAAAAACCTCTCAAGAAAACTTAAAATTAAAATCTACAACGCCATTATTCGACCGGTGGTGCTCTATGGGTGTGAGACATGGACCATGACCCTATCTGATCAGAAAAATCTAATGTCCTTCGAAAACAAGATCTTGAAGAGAATAAGTGGAATGATTAGAGATAGTGTTACCGGCGAATGGAGGTTTAGAAGTGCAAGGGAAGTGAGAGAATTAACAGGGCAGCCTTACATCACGAGCTGTATAAGATCACGAAGGCTAGCTTGGGTGGGACATGTGGTGCGTGCTGATGAAGATCGAGCTATCAGCAGGATCTACGAAGCAAAACCGATAGGAAGAAGACCACCAGGTAGACCACGGCAAAGATGGATGGACAATATAACCAGAGATCTTGAAGAGTTGGGTGCTCAAGGAAATTGGAACTCTATAGCAAGGGATAGGACAAAATGGCGAGGCATTATAGAGGAGGCTAAAACATTGGAAATGTTGTTCGGCCACAGGAAGTAAGTAAGTAAGTATTACGAGTCTTAATAAATAAATAAAATTTAAAATTCCAGCAGAAGACACACTCTTTTATTGTCTCCTTCAACATGTATTTCTCATTTGATAACGTTATGTTTGGCAATGTTTTGAACTATGCAAGATGGCGGTCGAGCTTCTTCTTCCCCCCGCTTCAGGAGACAATTTCCTCGCCTAAGTTCTAAGCTTACAGGCACTCCCTAAACTTGTATTCCTTGCAATACACCTAATTTCTAAAAAGTAAGAGAAATGATTATAGCAGCGCTCTTTGTAATTATTTTCATAGATCAGATTCTAATGAAAGAATCACTCATCCGCACATTAGATAATAAAAAAGTGTAAACTTTTTCAAGACTCGGTACACTAGAGCTGTCCTAGTAATTATTAATAAATTTAAATATAAATTGTTCATTTATTATTATAGTTGCATTTTAACCACTGAACCAAGCAGATATTAAAATATTTCCCGAAACGTTTGGTTTGAAAATAAACGTTTTCTAGATTGTTTTATAAAATATTTGTATTTTTTTAATATATATTATTTATATACATATATAATATATGTATAAATGTATATACTCCATACCTTATTATTAGAGACCGAATTCTTATGCAATTGCATATTTTGTTTGCCGCCACATACGACCCAGGAGATCAATTAACTATCCGAATTATGCATCTAGGATACTGTGGGTTAAATTTTATACTGCATATTTTTGCATGTTTGAGTAATTTTGCATAAAATTGCATATTTGAAGGATATTAAAAAAAAAAATAAAAAAAAAATAATACAAAACATGAGGACACTAATTTAAATTCGAAGAAAACTGGCCTCGGCGTGTAGTGATGGACTACGTAGTAGGAAGTTGGGTTACAAAGGATTTAAATAAGCTATAAAACAACAACCTAATCATTTTTCTTATTATTCAGTTGTACTAGATACTACGAAAATGACGAAAAGATTGTAATATATTTCTTCAAAAGTAAAAGTGGGGGGTTTAATTCCTTTAAATTCACATTTTTGAAACATTATTATTATTATGTTAATTTCATTCAAGTGCACCCCTCTAATATTTCTTTAATTTTAAAGATTTTCTAATATATTAAATGAAATGAGATTTTGTCCAATGTTTTACGCAATAAAAGGACTTATTTGACACTTGGTGTCTATAGCTTACTTTATCATTTTATTCCTTTCATAGCACTCTTTCAAATATATAGGCTTTTTTTCTTCAATTTTAATTTTTTAGTGAATAAAAAATTTATTTTGGCATGTTTTACTGCATATATTTGCATATTTTAACTTATTCTGCACATTACAGCATTTTTAACTGCATATTTTGGCACTTTTTACTGCATAAAAATCCGGTCTCTAGTTATTATATATGTACTCAGAGAATTTCCTTGAGTTCTAGAAATAAATTTCAAATAGTAAGATTATATAAAATAGGATACATTAAATTTTTTTAGAGATTTATGTAAATATAAAAATGACAAAAAGAAAAAAATATATATATACAATTTTTAGTCCATATTTATACAAACTTATTTCAACAAATTGTAGAAGGCGCACCGCTTGTGTTACTCCTTTATTTCAATTTAAGAAAGAAATCAAGTAATTATAAAAGATTCTTACGCTTGTTTTCCTCAAATGGATTATGATTATTGCATTACTCGATACCATAGTAAATAAAGTATGAAATATTTATTTAGAATGGAAGAACCCAGTGCACTAGTGTCTGTTGATGTGTTTACCTTTGGTCGGCTTCATTTTTCGTTTTGGTTTCTAGTTGTGGATCGCTAAGAGGGGAGCAGAGATCTCGCGGGTTCAATCGGATACCAGATTCCAACGACAACGCCATGCTCTCTCCAGCCTCGACAAGTGAGCAGAGGAACAGCTGGCTTGGCACTAGCAGCTCTCAGCAGTCAGCACTGGGACTGGGCACTCCGCACTCAGAACTCCACACTAGCACTGGGAGAAGTGCAACTGACGCCGCTCTCGCTTGCAGACATCGCACTCTCACTATCGCTAACGCGAGCTGCTCTGCAACCAATCAAGGCCCTTTTTACTGGTGTTTTGTTCATCTCAAAACCGTGGTCCTAATGAAGAGCATTCAACCTCCAAGTTGACTAACCACTTCTTCTTCCTGTGGGCTTAACTTTCTTTTAAGAATAAACTAAAAATTATATCCAGGGCTCGAGATGAAAAATTCCACGAGGCGTAATGCCATTTCAGTATTTTTGACAATAAAATTAAACTAATATAAGATTTTTTGTTAGAAAAATAATGTAGTTTAATAAAGGTCATTATATATATATAATTTGTTGTTTATTTTACTAAATAATTTATATTTCTGGAACGACTTGACCTATTGAGCCGAAATCATTGATTTTAGGGATATCATCCATATAAGATATTTTGCTAGAAATTTAATGTACCTTAATAAAAGTCATTAAACTAAATTTTGTACGTCACAGGGTTAGATAGTAATGGTTGAATATGAAAAATTGAAAACAAATATAAAAAGAGCGCATGAAGAAGGGTAAAAGAGATAGGGATACCTATTATCATAGGCGTACTTAGGGTGGGGGCACAAAAAAGTTCGCTATAGTATCATACTCAGTTCCGTTCTTTGGGGGGAGGGGGCACCAAAACTGAGCAAACTTGATATAATCTGAGTATGTAAGCGTATGGTCAAGTATTGTAATAGTGCATGAAAAAAGTGGGTTTTTTGCTTCTTTTTTTAGAAATATCTCAAAAACGGCTGAAACTATTTTGATTAAAAAAATTAGGTGAAACCATGGCATTTGGGTCTACAAAAAAGCTCTAAAAAGTGAACATCGAAAAAATTATATTTTTAGAGATAATAACTGTTTTATCAAAATGTCTGTTAGTCTGTGCGTTACCAAATTTTGTGGAAGAGCTAGCTCAAAAACTAGTGTGAATATCAAAACCAAATTTCACATATAGCTTTAATGCATTGAGATTAAGAGCTGATTAGATTTTGGTGCATATCGACCCTTAATTAAGGGGGAGAGGGTGAAAGGGGATTACAATTTAAAATTAAAATATTTTCAAACTAAAAAAATGAAATATACTATAAAATGAACCTATAATAACGAAAATATTTTTTTTTCTGGCGCCAAAATTAGGAGGGGGGGTAGGGGGTCAAAAAAATAACCTAGCCCATTTGAGCAAACTCAACAATATTTTGTGTACAAAATCAGAGGGCCCCCAGAACACCAAAAATGCAAAAATAAACTTCCCAAAATGGGGGGAAGTCAAAAAATGAAAATCTAGGCCCTTGGACCAAATTCAACCAAATTTTGTATACATAATCAGTGGATTACCAGAAGACTAAAAATGTAAAAACTAACCCCCCAAATTGGGGGGCGGGGGTGTAGGGTCAAAAAATGAAAATCTAGGCCCTTGTACCAAACTCAACCAGAAATGTATTGCCACATCAGAAGGTGTCAATTTATCTAGAGTTCCGATTAAAAGTAAAACCGTCCATATTGTCGATACAATGTCTGTCTCTGTCTGCCCGTCTGTAAGAGTATTTGAGCAAGTAGCAAATATGATATAATTAAAATTTGGACATATATATCTATTCATTTTCTCCCAAATCAAACATCATACTAGAATTTTATTATTTACTAGCTGCGACGCCCGCCCTCTTGCTATCCTCCTCAAATCCCTTCCATCCCACCCACCCTATCTTACCCCCCTGGACCCACCTCCGATCATCATCTACCCCGCTAACCCTGTACATAACCTCTGGACTCTATATTCTTCCCCTAACTCTGATCAACCTGCGAACCCCATGAACACGGGTGGAGAATTAATTGTTTTGTTGAGTTTGGCCCAAGACTTGGAATTTTTATTTTTTTAATCCGCCCCCCCCCCCCCAATCACGGGAATTTCTTTAAACAAAAGTTGTCAGATATCAAATCCTCTACATCTTTGCTCCTAACAGAATTTACCGTAGAGTTAATAGTTTAGAAGCTATTTGATAATATCCCTTAGTATCCCCCCAAACCCCCTTTTGGAATCAAAATATCATAATTTTCTATAAGAATCATTTTAAGTTAAAAGACATCTGATCCAAATAGTAAATTTCATAAAAATAGCGGGAGCCGTTTTGATGCCAATTCCGGGCAAAATTTGCGAGGACACCATGGAAACAGGCGGAGAGACAGACATGAATTTTGTTGAGGGGTTTCTATTTCATAACTTTTCTGGAAACATGTACAGCCAAAATTTGGGGCGATGAGGAGCAATGTACAGACAAGACCTTAATTTGATATATATAGATTTTGGGGTGGTGAGGGATCGATTATTTTTCATGAGGACAAAAATAAAACATATTTTAAATATTTTTTCATCATGGGGTGTAAGATAACCCTATAAAAATCTCTTTAAGTACAATTAGGCTAATTGTTTTTTTAATTTAATCTGATTTAAAATGATAGTGTGAGAAAGCCCAAAGTGGAAATTCTAAGTGAGTTTGTACTTGTCGACGTTCATAAATGACTTATCATACCATATAATTATGAAAACATTCCACAAATTCACCTTTTCTCTCCTATCAACGATAAATAAGAATAAATTTCATATTTCAATTATTTTTTAAGATATAAGGTACTGAATACTCGGTATGCAATTCTCACTCGCACTTGTCCTAATATTTTTTTTTTAATAAAATCTGACTTAATTTTTAATTTCTTCGAATTCCATACATTCAATTTTACCATTCTCTTTTTTTATTCATTAACATTGGACTGAACCTATTTTCTGTGATTAAATAGCTTTAGCTATAACAGAAAAAAAAATAATAACAAAAACAAAATAGATTGGAACTTAATCGAAGCTGTCAATTCAAAATAACACAACGCATTTCGAAATATTTTTCTTTCAGAGAACGTTTTTGTTAAGCATAAATGGAGAGGAGACAAATTAGGTCCATGCTGATCATGGATATTAAGAAATAGGATTAGAGTGAACTGATAAATGGCCTTCATAGCAATTTTGTTGCATTGAACAAAAACAAATTCTATACTTATTTTAATATACATTACGCAATTTTGAATTTCTAAATATAATTAATCAAGTATGTTAGCAGGTAGATATTTGGACGGGAAAGTAGCAAATTAAAAAATTCTCATTGATTTACGCGACGTTTCTCCAATATTATTTCTAAATATAATCTTGCTTAATAAGGAAACTTAGTTATTTTTAGAGGAAAGTTTAAAAAGAAATTAAATAATATGGCAGCTGGCCATAGCTCCCACATAAAATTTCAGGCCCTTGACCCAAAATCTCAAGCTAGCCCCTTAATATGGAATAAGTGGAAAAAGTTGCTCAGAATGGCTTTTATTTTTTGTTATATCGCCAAATTGTGCTTGTAGATTTTTATTTTAATAAAAAAAAATATAGTGCCTGGATAAGGGCCTAAAAATACAAAATAAACTAAACTACAATCACATACATACATTTTCACTTTCCAATAATAGTAAGGGTAAATGCGTAAACCTTTAAATGAAAGAGAAATTAAAAAAAAAAATTAAGATTAAAGATTAATTCCAGCAGAAGACACACTCTTTTATTCTCTCCTTCAATATATGAAAATTCTGCTACCATCGGCAAAAAAACTTTAAATTTAACTAATTTTAACAGTTAGGTAACAAATATTTTTCAAAGTTTTTTTTCCTTACATATCCCCAAAAAAAAAATGTCACGGCCGGACCCACGGTTGCACCTGAACCGGGGTACTATGCAGCCGCCTAGCTGATTAACCATTATAAGGTTTAAATTTCGGTTCGATTAGAGATCAACAAATTTTGTAACGAAATAATTTAATGAGAAATACATAATTGATGGCACATAATAATGTAGTTTCGATTGTTCCAGGGGGAGCAGGTGCCCCTCCCCCCCCCCCTAACTACGCCCATGAACAGGGTCTGAATAGCTGATGGAAATATTTAACAATTTAGAGATTTTTCTTAACCAAGAATAGATGACAAATAGCATTTTTTAAAAAGAAAAATATCAAAATTCATAGAATTATTTGAAAAAATTCTACTTTTGTATTCAAATCCGGATTTAAGATACCGTGGCCCTAAGTTAAACGATTATATGGCACTTTTTGTATTATTCCGTATGTGAGTCTAAAACATCCATGAATGCTAAAGATCAAAAACAGCATATGTAATATGAGTATCAGTGGCGTGCGGCCCATGGATGCAGCGCATCCCTAAAATTTCAAACATTTAGAATATTTTCGTAAATATATAAGGACGACTTCACAAATTTCTTTAAAATTTAAAATTATTATCCGTTTTTTCAAATATTTCTATAAAAATATTTTTTGTTTTAAAAAGTATGTATATTGGTTCTCGAAATGGAATAAAATTGTTGCATAGTTTCAAGGGGCAATGAAAAAATGAATGATTTTTCCGAAAAGGGTGCCGATAGAAGGTTTGAAGTCCCTGCCTGGTATATTTTTCAGTTCAAGCATGTCAAAGACAAGTTCAGACGAGTTTTAGTCGAATAAAAATTGTTTTCACTGAGGAACTATTAAAATAATACAAAAAAAGGAATAAATAAAGATGATTCGAGCATCTTTAGACTAATCCATTTCTAACAACTCTCATTATATATGTTAAGATCGAAAGTAACTAAAAGTGTTATAGACAAGTCCTAGCTTGCTAATAAAATTTAGGGAACGCGGTGTTGGTTTAAAGTGAAACATTGTTAAAATTAAATTAGGTTGGAGTTGGTGGTGTTTCACCTTGGTGTTTCTCCTTGTGAAACACCACCAACTCCAATCTAATTTAATTTTAATCATAGCTTGCTGATAGCAATAGAATTAGGAGAAATTTAAGATTTTCTTATAGGACAGGCTGATTCATTTTGGAAAATCTAATGTTAAATTTGTAAAAATAACAAAAATGATGCCGTATTGGATGAAATTTCCAAAAAAAAGCGAAGATTAAAATAAAATTTCAAAAAAATGAAGGGTACTTTTTTGAACAGCATCCCCTGGTTGAAAAGTCACCAACTGCCACTGAAGAGTATGTTTATCTGTAATTGATGATTTAATGGTATTAAATTAATTTAGGCAATGTTTTATTTATCAAATTTAGGGAACGCAGTGTTGGTTTATAGTGAAACATTGTTAAAATTAAATTAGGTTGGAGTTGGTGGTGTTTCACAAAGAGAAAAATTAAAATACAAAGATTTTTTTAGTTTACTCTATATATTTCGAGCTCTTAACTCATGTTTTATTTGTTTCTTTCGTGGATAATCACATAAACCTCAAGAACTTTTGTGCTTATTGTCAAGTGTAAATTCAATTAAACTTGTTTTCTAATTCATGTCAAATTTGAATTTGGAGCTGTTCAGATTCCGATTGCATCTCCTAAATCGTGAATCATTTCCATGGTCTTGTGGGATCATTTTAAATGCACGTTTAATTGACTATTTCCCTTTTAACGCATGTCGGGTATGAATGCCAGGAGGAGTGGTCTCATTTCAGACCCACATAATGAAAATTATTCAACGTTTATGTTTAAAAGCTTTCATATTAAGAAATGAAAGAAATTGTCTTTTATTCTCTTATACTGTATATTCTATTAGCTAAATATTAAAACTTTCTAAATGAAAAATAAAAATAAGTAATTCCTTTGTGATTTTTTACGATCAAGCAATTCATGAGTGGATTTCTTCTTTTTAAATTTACATACTGTACTTAAACTACTTTACTTTTTAATCTATATTTTACTATATTTACCGTTTTAATTTATTTGTTCACTAAAGAGAAATTAAAAAAAATTAAAAATAGACGAAAGTGTTTGACGAGGATTATCATAAAACAGTGCTTCTTAAAATATGGGCCCCTTAACTAAATTTTGGGGTCACGAAACATAGATCAACAATGACAATGAAACAATAAGCAATAAAAAAATTATAATGTAAAAAATTAATTCAAAATAATTAAAGTTCTAGTTCAGGCTTGTCCAACCCTCAGCCCAAGATGGCTATCAATGTGGTCTGACAAAAAATCGCAAACTTACAAACTTTATGAGATTGAGACCAAAAATCTCAGTGATATTACTAAATATACAATATTTTTAGATTGCTATTTAAGGGTAATGAATTTTTGAATTTAACACGTTATTTTGCAATGCAATATTCACAAAATGATTCTTAAATAATTTTATTTATTCAAACATCTATTTTCAACGATGAAGCACACAAAGAATGAAACTAGATCCAATATATTTGATGAGCATTTTGAGAATTCACTGAGAATTCTCTTGAGCCAAATTTCGACGGATTAATGTCCCAAAATAATGAGAAACTTCTCACTATGTTGCTGATTTGTCTCTTACTTTTATAATAAAAACTTTATAAAGTAACAAAGATTAATTTCTTAAGTATATTAAGTACGTATTTTTTTTTTTTTTTTTTTGGATCATCAGTTATTATTAGCGTTAGTGTATTTTATGTGTGGCCCAAAACAGCTCATTTTCTTCCAATGTGGCCCAGGGAAGCTAAACCTCTGTTCTAGTTCTACATGTCATTTGATTAAAATTTTATAAAAATTTTCTGCCTAAACACAAACATCTCTCAATTGTCAATTTACTTGATATCATTTTGAAAGCATGTATTAAAGAATGTGAGAAGTTATTTTTAAGAAGGAAATTCCCGAAAAGTAGGATTAGAAGTACAATTTTGGATAAATGAAGTTAATGAAGTCCTTATTAATTCAAAACCTATATACATTTCCCAACTCTATTTTTACTTTATCATACAGGGTATGGTCGTGTATTGTAATCGTGCATAGCTTTTTTTTGCTTCTTTTTTTCGAAATTTCTAAAAAACGGCTGAAAGTATTTTGATTAAAAAAATTGGGCAAAACCATGGCATTTCAGTCTACAAAAAAGCCCTTATAAGTGAACATCGACAAAATTATATTTTTCGAGATAATAATTGTTTTGTCAAAGTGTCTGTTAGTTAATTAGTTAGTCTGTGCGTTACCAAATTTTTGTGAGCTAGCCCAAAAACTAGTTTGAATATCAAAACCAAATTTCACACGTAGTTTAGGTGCATTGAGATTAAGAGCTGGTTAGATTTTGGTGCATATCGACCCAAAATGGGGCCTTTTGAGCAAACTCAACCAAATTTTGTATACATAATCAGTGGGCCTCCATAAGTCTAAAAATGAAAAAACTAACTCCCTTACATGATTACAAATAATTTTATTAAATATTAAATATAAGTGAAGGGTCAGGTTGTATGGTAAAGTCAAGTGGATGGCCACATCAGAACGTTTCAGTTTATTTTAAAATATTTCTTATTTAATTGATTGGCTTTATTGTTTTAAAACAATTTCTTATCGACAAGAAGTAAAAAATTATTAGTCTATGACATTTTTCTTAATGGTCATGGTAGATGTCATTATAGTACATTATTCACTATATCTTTTCTGATTAACAACTATCGTTAGAATTAAGATATGTTATGTGTGACACGAGATAAATCTTTTTCTTAAAATTTGGGCCAAGTAAGGGGCCGTCCATAAATTACGTCAGACGAATTTCAAGATTTTTAGATACCCCTCCCCCTGTGTCACATTCTGTCACATTTTCATTGAGCCCCCTGCATTGTGACGTCACACTATCACTTTTATAGCCTATAATTTATAATTGTAGAAATTTTAACCCATTATCTTAAACAAATTAGTCTTTGTTGAAAAAATCATAATAAAATATTTGTAAGCAAACAAATATTTTCAGTGAATAAATCCTTAATTAAAATAAAAAGGGTTTATTTGTTTGAAACAAAATTAAGTGTTTTTGCTAAAAATTGCTTGCTTACAATTTTTTGTCTAGATTTATTTTACCAACATTTTCAGGTTGGAATAATAATAACCCGAAATCTAAAAAATATATTTAAAAATTTTTAATTTGACTTTTGTGACATCACAATTTTTAAGATCCCCGGGCCCTCTTGTCACATTTTGTCACAAATCTGAGATGCTCCCTCCCTCCTTAATGGACGGCCCCTAAGGTTTGCAGTCCCCTGGTTTATACCATATCTATATCTTTATAATATGGGTTCGCGAAAAAATTGTCACTTAAAATGGGGTCGCGAATGAAAACAAGTTTAAGAAGCGGCTCAATAAAAAAAATTGAAACCGAATGAAATTATCTACAAAGTAAATCCACGAAATTCGTCATTAACCAATTTATATAGAAGGGACGAACATAAAATAATTTATTTCATTGTTCGCATCCATAATCAAATCTTTAAAAGGATCGTAGGGAGTTGGACAAGAAAAAACATTTTTAAAATACCCTTTAAAAATGTTTTTTCTTATAGTGAGAACTCCTGACAAATAAGTTTATCAAATGAACCACTGAGGAAGTCGCTAATCAGTGACGAAACGTTTGACCCATTTAATTAAGAAACTTGGCGTTTGATTTAAATTCTTGTCCAACTCCCTACGATCCTTTTAAAGATAAAATCATTTTTTTAATGGTAGAATGTCAATAATCTAGTTCTAGTTCCGGATATCATCATTAACTATTATAAACAGCTATTTAGACGGCGACGACGACGTGAAAACTTCAAGTTGTATATAATATATAGTAGATTTCTCATTTCAGTTTCAGAAAGCCTTTATTATTGTACCTCTTTCAGAAAATAAATAAATATAAATAAGTGATTATGTATAGGGCGGACCAAATTACTTTGGCTTATCAACGTGATATTCACATAGTAAATTTAAATATTCTACTGTACTATGTGACGCCCGCATTCACTCACCAATAATATTTTTTGTGCCCACTTAGCAACAGTAAATGATAAACCGTCTTTTGTATTCAACAAATGATTTTTGCTTACAAATAATAAATATTCCACCCGAGGGGTGAACCGCGACCTAATATCGTGTACACCTACTTCTATTTCAACTTTCAATTCCAAGTAGAAGAAAGTAGAGAAGGGGCATTATCTAATGAATTCCAAAATAATTCCAAAGACGTGTACACCTAATTCCAATCGTGGTTGACCCCTTGATTCTACCTATTCGTTACACATAACGAGCGAAGCTGGTCACTTTGTGACAATAATGAACTTTCTAGCTCAAACCGTTCACTGATAAAAATTCACAAATCACTAAAATTTGTAGCAGGTGTACAGTAAGGTGGAACGAAAAAACTTTCCTTTAGTAGTAGAAAAGACCAAAACAAAATATAAAAGTCATTGGAGCATGTCTTGAGGTGCCGCAAGAACGATAAAGTTTCATAAATTAACAGATTTGGTTAGGTTCTTATTTTTTTTTTTTTTTTTTTTTTTTGTATGTAAAAACAATAAATTGTTATTGTACTACCACACAATAAATGATAATTGATGTAAAAAAAGTCATACAAATTTTTGAGATAGTGATTAAATTATGTCTTGAGGTGCCGCAAGAACAATACAATTTGATAAAAGATCAATTTTTTACTATTATTTCGGAAAATTTTACAATAAGTTGCTATTTTGCAATATAAATAATTTTTATATTCCTTTCTTGTCTTACAACTACATTTTGTACAAATCCATGAAGAAGAAAACATTTAAAAACATTTTTAAAAAAATAATTTTTTTCAAAATTTTGAATAATTAACAATATTAAAGCCACTAACCAACAACAATTTCGCGTATGTCAAGAATTCCACGCATTTAGTTGAAATCCCGTCTTAAGTGAAAATAGCCCCAAATGATATATTGTTATTCCTTGATCTTGAATCACTCTTTACTAATGTCCCAATAGATGAAAATCTGAATATACTCAAGGAACATCTAAATGTCGAGCCAGAAACCCTGGTCGAATTTTGTCAGAGGTCCACGAATTAATTGTACAATGGCGATTTATATCATCAAAGGAGGGCACTGCCATGGGCAGCCCTTTGTCACCAGGTTTGCAAACATTTTTATGGAGTTCTTTGAGAACAAAGTAATTATCTACGCAAAGAAAAACAGAGATTAAATACAGGCTTTAAAGCTAATGGATTTTCTAACAACCAAATCCAAAAAGTGTTAAAAACTAAAAAAAAAAATAAAAAAGGTGATGAAATTATAAAAGGACATATAAGTTTACCTTACATCAAAGGCACAACTGACAGGTTGGGTCATATGTTAAGAAACAACAACTTGAGGGTAACATACAACCCTCACCATCAAATGAAATTCTTAACATTAATGATAAAATTAAAAACGAAGCGTGTGGGACATATAAATTAACATGTGAATGCAATAAGGTGTACATTGGAGAAACAGGTAGAAGTATAATGGTAAGAATTAGTGAGCACGCGAGGGCGGCCAGATTAAAACATCCAAATCAATCAGCTCTCGCTGAGCTCATTCTGAAAACAGGACACAAGATTGATCTGGATTAATTCCAAACGTTGCATATTGAGAATAATTACTGGAAAATAAAAATAAAATAAAAAATGTAAATTAAAAAACATCCTAATAATTTAAATAGAGATGATGGTTACAATCTAAATGAGACGTGGAACCTGATCTTATATGGTAAATATAATTTAATAATTAAATGTAATTTTCCAGATAAAGTAACTTAAAATTATAAAAATATTTTGTAAATATCTTGTTGCTAACTTCATGCAGATAATGTAAATATCAGTGTTGTCAACTTACAAATATCAGGGTTGCTAACTTCGTGTAGATAATATAAACGATGTACCTTGTATTATAAAATCCAACTATGTAAACTATAATATTCTTACGAACATGAATTTAAGTCATTTATCAAAGATTTTAATAGATATGTTTATTTTGCATGTAGGAGGGTCTTGTCCCCTCGGGAGTCGAACCCAAGCACTAGTATGCTTTCCGGGCAACTAGTCCAGTCCCTTGAGACCATCACCTCCAAACATGCAATATATAAGGAAAGCCAAGTATTTTCACTCCATTTAATTCGATTGGAATAGTAAAAATTACTGCTAACTGAAATAAAGATTCAGAATCGAACCGATGCAGAGGCAAATTTTTGTAAAGAAATGAGTATCTATTTGAGAAAGAAAGATTGAATTTTTTGTCAAAATCAACTTGTGATATGAAATCAATTAATTTTACGAACATGAATTTAGGTCATTTATCAAAGATTTTAATAGATATGTTTATATTGGATGTAGGAGGGTCTTGTCCCTTGATGTGTGGATTAATTGTTATTTATAATTGCTATTATTATTATTATCATTTGATTTATCAATATTTTTCACTTTATGGTTTTTAAAAACATGTAATGCTCAGTCCGACAGGGGGCGCTGAGGTCGTCAGTGTGTTGGTTTTTTGACTGGACTGTACATGGAACTATATAAGCCTGACCGACATGTGATTGGCTCAGTTAGCCTATAATCGGAGTGGGTGCTCATACTTGAGAACGATCACAGAATAAGTCGATCGAAACGTCATAGTTTTATTGTATTATTTGTTCGTGTTCAATGAATAATTATAATTAATTATGTGTGATTTAAATAAAAATTCAAATTTTAATATTAGAGCTCACTGGCGGCACCGTAAGATATTGAAATATGACAACCAAATTTTTGTCCTATCTTTATGAATCTAAAATGCAAATTTTGACAACTATTACAAATACAAAATAAGAAAAATTAAAAAAAAGACATTTTCGGTCCACCCTATTGTACAGTTTTGGAAAAAGTTGCGTTTCCCTCCAATTTATACTTTCACAATATCTTTTTTCACTTCTTCTCCTGTGTTTATATACACGATCGATTACAGAAAAATAAAAATTCTCCCCGTTTGTACACTTTCGTGGATTTGAATTTAGAAAGACAAGCTAATTTATTCTAGGCTGAATTTTTACCATAAAGAAAAAAAGATATTATAAAAGATACGTTGAAATGGTTTTAAGGTAAAATTACCCTTCATATAAATTATTGTCCATTTTTAATCTCACGTCAGAAAATTCTTCTTTTTTTCATAATAAGATGACAAATAGCGTCTGCATTGAAAGCAATTTTTCATTTCGCTTGGCTCTTGAATAAGAAATAATACTTTCTTTATAAAAAAAGATAGATATTATAATTATTAAGTTTATATTTTTTATGAACATCAATTACTTTCTTATTTTATATTTTTCTAATTCACGGATTCCTAATTTTGTTTTATTTGGGTGAAAATTCAAGCAATTATATTTTTATTTGTAAGTTTAAGCATCGCAAAGATTTCTATGAATTAATTCTCAAAGGAACCAACCAATTACTCCTTCACATTCAAAATGAATAAAAAAAAATATATAAAATTATGAGCTGAGGTCATTAGTATTCAATATAGAAATGTTTTCGAGAGAAAAGCAGATAGGTGGTTGAGAGGAGCCATGGATTTGATTAATTATTTCTTCATTTTTCATTTATTCATTTCATTAGCCTGAAAATTGTTGATGTAAATTCGTCAGTCCGTTAAAATAAAAGTTTCCATTGAATTTATTATAGGTAAGAACTTTTAAATTAGAAAAAAAAATACAAAAAAAAAATATATATACCTACCTATAAATATCTAAAGCCAAGAAGTCGCACTTACTTAGGCTTGAGACTTTTAGTTTTGCGTTTTAAAGTAATTGAGAATGCCTCTTTTAGTTTATATCTTTTTCTAATTTATATACCTTTGAGACTCCTTATCGCTTTGTTCTTGTTTGTAAAAGTTTCGTTTTCTTAACTGACAATACCATTCCAAAATGTTAAGGTAAAATAGGTGCCTCTGAAGAGAGACTAAGCAGTAAATTTTAGAAAATTAGAGTTCTTCGGCTCTGCTTCTGGCGGGGAGCATCTCGTTCATACGAATTTAATAATTGAAATTTAAAATAATACTGTAAGTATTGAAAGAATGTGCTGAATGAAAATGATTCAACAATAAGGAACAATAAGGAGATTTATTTAACACATTGACTAAGCACGATCACTATCTGACCAATCAGAATCGTTCTAAAAATTTAACGCTTTGCCATTGGCTATGCACTGGCCAATCAGATCGTTTGGATCATACAAACATATATACATACTTTTCCATTTTACATATATATATAGATACTATTGTTTTTGCTCTCTATTGATAAATTGTCAGTACATAAGTACAAACTATTTATGCTATGAAGAAAATAATGCAAATTTATTAAATGACAAATGGAAAATAAAATTAGAAATAATCTTAAGATTTTTCCTAAATTGTTTTAGATGCATTATCATTTCAGCAGGGCTGTGGAGTCGGAGGTAGAGTCGGGAAAAATATATCGACTCCGACTCTGGGATTTCTCACTCTTTGTTTTCAAATTTAATATTCTCATGTAAATGAATTAGAGTTAATTTCGTTTTCCAAATTTAATTGCCAAATGCTTTTCAGAAAAATTTTACTGTTTTAGTTTGGAAAATTAACAAGGGGTGGTTTATTTGTATGAAGTTTCTTAGACTATTCAGTACATTTTAAATAAATACTTTATAAATAGAAGGAGCCTATGTGGTATTTTTTAGAAAATGATGATGATGATTGATTTCAAAGCATATTTGGATAATTTAGAACGTCAGAGAGTGAAGACGTTTAATAAATCAAGAAACTAAACTAGCAGGAATTGAAAATATAAAGGGGGTGACTACCCTTAATTTTAATTAAAAAAATAATTTCTGATATATTTTAGGCATGGCTCTGGGTCGAAGTCGAAAGGAATTTCTGGCTCGAGGAGTCGGAAATTATTTAGATAAAAATAAACTTTTTATTAGTTTATTATATTAAATTATTAGTAGGTCGACTCTAACCTTACCTGGATCATCTCACTAAATGGAAAAGTAGCTTTCAAGCTACTGAACACAATACTAGGGCCACCTGCTAGAGAATAGCAGCCATTTTAGTTTACATATTTTACATACATATATACATACAGGGTATACATTTATTATAATTGTGTATGAAAAAGTTATTTTTACTTTATCCAATGCAAAGCATGGGTAAAGTATTGCAATCGCTCTCGGAGCAAGCGTGGCTTCAAAGGGTCCTCAGGTAAAGACTACGGAACCCATGGACTCAAATAAAAGTCACAAATTGTAGTATTCAATTAGGTTGAATTTTAGCACGTGACGGTTTGCCAAATTACATGGGGTCTCGTCGAGAGGCCAAAAAGTGCGATTTTTTCATTTAGTGCGCGTGCGGATGTATGTATGTATGTATGGATGGATGTATGTTATCGCTTTTTTTGGCCCACGATTTTTTCCACACCTTTGCGCTGATTGAAATGAAATTGAAAACCTACCATTAGTTTAACAAAATGAAGCGCTGATTAGTTTTTGGTACATATCGGCCCACAAACATTAGTACTTTTATTTCAGTACTTTTTTAATTTTCTAAATATCTTGAAAATGACTTAACCAATTTGATGAAATTTTATGTCCTAATTAAGTACCTTGGGGACCACAAAAAAGGTTAAATAAAGTTTTTAGTAAAATTATATTTTAAAGTACTTTACTCTAGAGAGTTAGATGGTACTTTTTTAATTTTTTAAATTCTTTAAAATTTATTCATTTGAAAGTTTTAATATAGCTCATTTAGCCTTGCTTAAGTAAGAATGGATAGGCTTCTCTCTGTGAAATGCTAAAAATTTGGGAGGAATTTTTATGAGTAACCATGTAGCTACGTTGTTTTCTTATCCCTTACCTTTGCTGAAGACAGAGAAATCGATTTTAAACCAAAAATAGCGATTGATTCTCTCTAGTACTTATCCACGAGGAATAATCATTCTATATTGGATTTTTGACGTTTCGGTTTTATTAGTAACATTGCACGAAGACATAGAAATCGTTTTAAACCAAAAATAGCGATTGATTCTCATCTAGTACTTGAGGAATAATCATTCTATATTGGATTTTTGACGTTTCGGTTTTATTAGTAACCATTACGAAGACATAGAGAAATCGATTTTTAAACCAAAAATAGCGATTGATTCTCATCTAGTACTTGAGGAATAATCATTCTATATTGGATTTTTGACGTTTCGGTTTTTATTAGTAACCATTGCTGAAGACATAGAGAAATCGATTTTAAACCAAAAATAGCGATTGATTCTCATCTAGTACTTGAGAAATTAATCATTCTATATTGGATTTTTGACGTTTCGGTTTTTATTAATGCCCATTGCTGAAGACATGGAGGAATCGACTTAAATCAAAAATAGCGATTGATTTCATCTAATACTTGAAAATATCCATTCTATATTGGATTTTTGACGTTTCGGTTTTATTAGTAACCATTGCTGAAACCTTAGAGAAATCGACTTTAAACCAAAAATAGCGATTGATTCTCATCTAGTACTTGAGGAATAATCATTCTATATTGGATTTTTGACGTTTCGGTTTTTATTGGTAACCATTGCTGAAGACATAGAGGAATCGACTTAAAATCAAAAATAGCGATTGATTCTCATCTAGTACTTGAGGAATAATCATTCTATATTGGATTTTTGACATTTCGGTTTTATTGGAAACCATTGCTGAAGAACATGGAGGAATCGACTTAAAATCAAAAATAGCCATCGATTCTCATCTAATACTTGAGGAATAACCATTCTATATTGGATTTTTGGCGTTCGGTTTTTTTATTGGAAACTATTTGCTGAAGACATAGTGAAATCGACTTTAAACCAAAAATAACGATTGATTCTCATCCAATATGAATAACCATTCTATATTGGATTTTTGACATTTCGGTTTTATTGGTAACCATTGCTGAAGACATGGAGGAATCGACTTAAAATAAAAAATAGACATCGATTCTCATCTAATACTTGAGGAATAACAATTCTACATTAGGCTTTTGACGTTTCGATTATTATTGGTAACCATTGCTGAAGACATGGAGGAATCGACATAAAATCAAAAATAACGATCGATTTTTATCTAATACTAGAGGAACCTTATTGCATTCCATTTTTGATGTTTTGACCATTAATGGCAACCTCTATTGAAAACGTGGAAGAATCGACTTAAAATCAAAAAGACTAAATTCTTTTTTGGTAAACAACTCAATATGAACTACAAATTGCAAGTGATATCTGATTAATAATAAAGGAACAAACATATTAATATTTCAAATGAATTTGGATAAAGTTTAGCAACGATCCGTTGCAGTTTATTTTCTTTTTGTTTCGTTTTTTCGAAATATCTCTACGGCTGAAACTATTTTGTTTAAAAAAATTGAGCGAAATCCTGGCGTTTTTCTGTTTTTCTTACAAAAACCCCTAAAGAATAAGCATCGAAAAAATTATATTTTACTAGAATTAATTGTCAAAATGTCTATTAGTACGTTACCAAATTTTGTATAAGGTCTAGCTCAAAATCTAGTGTGAATATCAAAAGGAAATTTCAGATGAATATTCTTTAAATTGAGTTAAAATCTGATTAGATTTTTGTTGAAATCGAAACAAAAATTAAGCGGGTGAGGGTTCAGAAAATATCAAGTCTTAGACCTTTGATTGATTTGTACGAAATTTTGCATATCGTCGCTATTATATCAAAATGTCGTATGTAAAAATCTACACTTTTCAGTAGCTAAGAAAAAAAATTTATGTTTTCATTTTGTATTCTTGACACCATAATTTTAAACTTTGGTAACTTTGGTACCTGATAACATACCATATAACAATTTGAAAGCAGATGTAGCTAACAACAAGTGGTTTCTTCAATAATTATTTTTTGGTAATTTTTACATTTTGATATAACAGTGACGATATGGACTCTATAAGAAAGACCTAATGAAAATGACCCACCATGTAAAATTAATAGTGACCAAAAAGAGGAGGGGGTCAAAACATTTTCAAACAAAAATCGGAAGAAAGCTGATATTTCTAATAGAATAGTCTCATAATTAAAAGGAGATATTATTAATTTCTAATGGGTACAAAATTACGAGGGGTTCTTTCGTAAATAGTTAAAAAATTATTTGATTAAATATTAAATATAAGAGAGGGGCCAGGTGTATGGTAAAGTCATGTAGATAGTCACATTAGTTTATTGACTTATAATTTGCATCCCTGTCCAGACTATGGGAACGCCTGTAGGGTATGCAACCAGAATTGAAGTAGGGGAGTTATGCACGGCTGACTGCCCAAGAGAGAAAGCCTTTTGGTACGAATTGGGGAAAATGAAAATACAAAAGTAACTTTCTAATTTAATTCAGAAACAAAATTCAATCAAATAGATATACAGTAGAGCAGGCCTGTACAACCCACGGCCCACGGGCCGCATGCAGCTCAACACTGCAATGAATGCGGCCCTACGTAAAATTATAAAATTCCTTGAAACATTAAGATTTTTATGTACTTACTGGAAAACATCGGATACAAATAAGTTTTGAAGGTTTTTTGTACCTTTGAAGCTTTATTCAGAGAAATTGGACAATGTATTTCATTCAAAGTATTGTCCATCTTTATCTACGAATTTTCCCCATCTTTCAGGTACCATACGGATTCCGCGTTGAAAAAATTCCTCGTTTTTTGAGTCGATCCAAGAATCGACCCAATTTTTGACTTCTTCATTTTCTAAAATAAGAAGAAATTGAAAGATCATGCCAAAAGTTTTCGAAGATATTGAGCAGATTTTCAATTTTTAATGTGAAAAAATATATCAAGATTTCGGAAAAAATAATCACAATTGTGGCATATTTTGACTCCATTTTTATTAGATATAAATAGTTTATCTACAAACTTTCTGATTGAACTGAAAGAAAAATTTAATTATGTCTTTTTATTAAAATTTTATGAAAATTATCTAACCAAAAACAAATACTCCATGGCTTCATAATACTTATATACTTTTTGGAAATATGAACTTATTTATATAGGTACGTATTTTCAAGAATAAAATTCACTAAAGGAAAGTTATAAGCTCAGCTTTAAGGTAGAAAATAATGATGTTTCGAATATTTAAAAGCCATTCTTCATCTCATATTTAAATTTGGTAAAATATTTATTATTTCAGTAACTAAAACTTTTTAAGTGCCAAATGATTTAAAAACAATTTTCTGAAAGAAAATAACTCACAGATTATTATGCTATGCCATTTTTGATTCCTTGTCATGGTGGATTACATTATTCTACATTTTTAACTATTTTTTTTTTTTTTGAGAAATAATAATAGAATTAGTATATTTTATATGCGGGGGCCCGATGCATTTATTTTTTCTTCAAATGCGCTGTAAGCCAAAAGGTAGGACACCCCTGGAGTAGAGAATTTTTAGGCTTACCTACTTACTAGAAACTTTTTAGTTTCGACAGGTTCTTCTGTCAGTATGTCTCACTGTATATTCGTAGTGTGATGAAGTTTTATAGAGATAGAATTGTATTATTCTCTGTCACATACTTAGTGAAACTGAAAATACCCGGTCAAGTCAGACCGCATTCCGACTAAAACAATTTTTTATTCTATGTCCACCCCCACAATTTCTGTAAAATTTGATCACGACCCATTAATAGATAATGGGATCAAAATTAAGAAGAGAGGTTCTTTATAAATAATTAAAAATTATTTGATTAAATATTAAATATAAGAGAGGTGGCCAGGTGTATCAGTTTATTTAACATGTGATTATTTTTTCCAGTCAATTCAATATTCTGCTTACTAAGCAAATCGTGTTGTTTATAACGACATTTATAAGAATAATATATTTTATGACAAGGGCTTAAGTTAAATTGAATATTCTCTCTCTAAAACGTATATAGTTTTGGTCCTACTGCAAAAGGCCATTCCTAGAATAATAGAAAATAAGAAATTAATCTCTAAAAGTCTGAAACAGGTATGAACTGAGTGAAAACTTTTTCAAGACTAGCTGCTAATTATTAATAAACTTTAATATAAATTTTTCATTTATTATTATGGTTGCATTTTAACCATTTGGACCAAGCAGATATTAAAATTTTGTTGCTTAAAATATATATTAAGTTTAACATTTTTAAATTTTTATTTCTCTGGAGTGTGATTTTTTAAGGCCGTTATATACAAATAATATCTAAGTTTCACTTCCCCGTGAGCTTATGTGGATGAGGCTCACACATTTTTTTTAATTAGAAAATTGAGATTTTAAAGATTAGAAATCAGATAATGTTCAATAATAAATGTGTGGCTCTAGAGAATTTGCTTTTCCATTATAAGAGAGATTACCTTTGGGTTCATTACTTGAAATAAGAGCAATTTTTAATTAAGCAAGAGATCAAATTTACCATAATGCTTTTGCTACAGCTTATTTTTAATGCTTTATATTAAGACAATAAACGTTTATAAAAAGAAGATAATTTTAAGTTGAGTGAAGGTGTCCTGGCTAGACACAGCGCATGCATGGCAAAACGGTTAATTTTTAGACATTCATATTATAACACAGAAGGAGAGAGAGAGAGTCTAGTTTTTATTATAATTTACTTTAATTAATTAAAAATATTTTAGTCCAAATTCATTATGTAGATGTGATGTTTTATATGATTAGGCGAAAATACATTTTTTGAAGAGTAGAATTAACTAACTTCGACTAGTTTTTAATAACTCATATTTTAAAATTGCATTTTTCAGAATAGGGGTTATATTAATTAATTATTTTAATCAAATATATCTGAAAAATAATTCCCTTAGATACAGAAGTTAACCAATAGGTAGGTATATTTTTGGAAGGGTGACCTGCAAAGACACTCATACAATACTAAAAACTAATATATATACTAAAAACTAAAAAATCTAATTATTTTTCAGCTGTCTGTGGCTTCTGGACAGGCGGAAGAATTGAATTCACGGGATGATGGGTTATTAAAAATAAGTAATATACTCGTATCTTTTTGTTTGAATAAATGTATCTTCTATTATAAAGTTTTTATAACAAAGGCAGGGACACACTTTGTACATAACATTTAATATTATGGAATACGACACCCCTCCCTCCCTCCCCCCACTAAAATCAAATCTGGGTTTGCTATTGAACGATGGGATCCATAAAAAAATTATCTTAAAAAAAGGCGGAATGACAAAGGTTGAAGAACACTGGTTTAGAGAATAGACGAGGTTTTTAAATTTACATTCATGAATTTTTTTGTGAAAATAAAAATGATTTTTCAAATATATTTTCGATTTCGGGTAAAGGTTCCTTTAATATTCCAATGATTTTTAACATCAACCAAATTCCACTTTTTACGATTCAAAAAATTATTTGATCAAATCATTGGCCTTGAATTTTCAGACTAAATTTTATCAAATGCAATAACTTTATAATTATTCATTGTAGAGCTTTGACTCTTATAAACATTGTTTATAATTAAATTTACTTTAACAAAGGTCATTATACAAAGTTGTGTATTTCAAAGGGTTAGGCAAAAATGGTTAAATATATGTTTCATATCAAATTTGATCTCTTATACAAGCAAAAATAAGTCACCTACAAAAAAAGTTACATGGAACAATAATTAGATATTTAAATGTACTACAAAAATCCTATATAATTAATTTATCTACGACCAATAATTTAGAAGATAGACGAAGATTTAAAAATTATAATGACGAATTTTTTTTGTGAAAATAAAAATAATTTTTCAAAAATATTCAATTTTTCTGGTAAAGGATTGTTTCCTTTAAAATCCTAAAAAATTTTAGCGAAATCCGTGACATCAACCGAATTGCATTTTTATAACCCTCTCATGGCGAGAGACTTGAGTCGCGTCGAGCAGAGCCTCTCGATATTATGGAAGACCATAAGAATTATAAACGAGATCTTATATTTTATCATTTTCATCTATTTGAAGGTTCACAGTATCATTTTAATATAAGAAAATAGTATTTTGATTAAGAATTTTGTAGTAAAAAGAAATTGTATGAAAAGATTCAATTTCTTCTCCCGGGAGCGAATCAAGTAGAAATGGCAAAAAGTTTTATTTTTTTTCTCATTAGAAATTTATTCAAATCTATTGAAATTTCATATCTGTGTGTTATTTTCATTTATCTTTTATAACATTTAATTATTATTAGGAAATTTGCATTTTAAAGGGTAGTTTATTTGAAGTCTAATTTGAAAAAACGCTAATAACTCCGTTGCAAATTTTTTTAAAAAATATGAAATTAATAAATATTATAAAACAAGTAATTATGAATCATTTAATACTATTTTGAACGAAATTGATTGGGTACTTTTCGAGAAAATCGTCAAAAACCCGGAAAACTGTCTATGAAAGGCCGTTTTAGAAACATTTTAAAATTCACCTCCATGTCACAAGTCAATATTTCGTTTCATATGACTTTTTTAACTTTTTTCAAAAGCATCTCGTGCTTTCAAAATACATCGTTTTTTTGACGGTTCAGATGGTTTTTGTCAATTTTCTCAAAAAGTACCCAATCAATTTCGTTCAAAATGATATTAAATGATTCATAATTACTTGTTTTATAATATCTATTAATTTCATATTTTTTAAAAAATTTTCAACGGAGTTATTAACGTTTTTTCAAATTGGACTTCAAATAAATCACCCTTTAAAATGCAAATTTCCTAAAAATAATTAAATGTTATAAAAAGATAAATGAAAATAACACACAGATATGAAATTTCAATAGATTTGAATAAATTTCTAATGAGAAAAAAATAAAACTTTTTGCCATTTCTAGTTGATTCGCTCCCGGAGAGAAGAAATTGAATCTTTTCATACAATTTCTTTTAAACTACAAAATTCTTAATTGGAATGCTATTTTCTTATATTAAAATGATACTGTGAACCTTCAGATAGATGAAAATGATAAAATAAATTCACATTATATCTCATTAATAACTCTTTTGGCATACCATAATAATGAGACAACCTGCAACGCATGAGATGGAATAAAAGTGGATTTCGGTTGATGTCACGGATTTCGCTAAAATTTTTTGGGATATTAAAGGAAACAACCCTTTGCCAGAAAAAGTAATTATTTTCATTTTAACCGAAAAAATTCCTGAATATAATTTTAAAATCTTCGTCCATCATTCTAAATTATTTGTCGTAGACAAATTAATTTCAAAAGATTTTTTTAGTACATTTAAATATGTAAAAATTGTTTCATGTAACATTTTTTGTAGGTGACTTACTTTTGCTTGAATAATAGATAAAATTTGAAATGAAACATACATTTAAACATTTCTGCCTAACCCTTTGAAATACACACCTTTGTATAATGACCTTTGTTAAAGTAAATTTAATTATAAACAATGTCTATAAGAGTCAAAGCTCTACAATGAATAATTATAAAGTTATTGCAGTTGATAAAATTTAGTCTGAAAATTCAAGGCCAATGATTTGATCAAATAATTTTTTGAATCGTAAAAAGTGGAATTTTGTTGATGTCACAGATTTCGCTAAAACCTTTGGGATATTAAAGGAAACAACCCTTTACCCGAAACCAAAAATATATCTGAAAAATCATTTTTATTTACACACCAAAAAAATATATGAATATAAATTTTAAAACCAAGTCTATGTTCTAAATTCTAAATTATTGGTTAAATAATTTTTTGAATCGAAAAAAGTGGAAATCGGTCGATGTCACGATTTTTCTTCATGTCCCCCACAAGGAGGGATCCACGTATATCTGTTGGTGCAAAATTTCATTCTCATTTATAATTCTTTTTGTCTGTTTTATCGAAAGGCTCTGAGAGGCAAGCCTCTCGCCATGAGAGACTGTCAGAGGAATTTTTATGGATTTTTTTTCAGCTACAATCTTATACAAATTATATCTCATTTCACATATTCAAATTCAACAAATTTAAATATTCTATTATATAATAGGTCTATAACAATTAAAAAGATTATATTATATGTCTACTAAGGCTGGCTGGCCACAGGGACTCGCGCTATGGGCCCAATCCACAGATTTACCATAATATATGATTGATTTGAATAAATAATTTTATTAATAATATCATTTAGATGATAGGAAAAAATGAAATATGAAAAACGATTTTGATTGTTTTATTTGAATATTTTCAGAGGAGAATTCTCACTTTCTGTCTTCTCTTGACTCTTGTCGTGGGAGACAATGGACTGAAACTCATACATTATTCACCAAGTTTCAGTGTATATTATTGTAATATATTTTATTAAATTTTAATCTATTTAAATATATGACCATATAATAATTATAAAAAATAAACTAATCAAAACATAGAATTATTATTATTATTATTATTATTATTATTTTTATTTAATTGGCTTCGGGAACTAAATGTCCATTTAGCCAGCTGATCATATATCTCCAAATTTTGTTAAGGGTTTCGGGATTTTGGGCGGCACCCCATTTTACTATATGACCCTTTAAACTTGCCCGTAAACAATAATATTTTATCCCATAGAGCTTCTCGATGCTATGCTATGGATTAAGCAAAAAGATTGAGAACAGTCAAAACAAATTATTTTCTTAATTATTATTATTATTTTTTAAATAAGTTTTCTTATTTAGGCTGATTCTTTTGAAAAGGATTTGGTGTTAAAAAAATAAAATAAATAAAATAACAGGTGTCATGATGTACGGTTTCGTTTAAGCCAGGGGCTTCTGGACAGTGGATAGTCACCATGAAGATCCCGCGGGAGTAGATCCCTAGTCAGCAATCATTCTAAATGAAAACTTAATGCTCAGTGAGCGCACAGGGATAACTTTTAAAACCTTCTTTCTCCCTTCTTCTCTGTCTTATATGAATTTATGTAGATAACTTCAAGCAATGTTTCTACAAAGTAAAATTTAAGAAATAAGCTTTATTCGATTTTGAAAATAAAACACAGGGAATGAGAATAAAAAGAATAAAAGTCGTTTGCTAAAAGTTTAAAAACAGACCATTTATCTGCAAAGTTAAGCGAGAAAACTTTTTTTTCGTTTTATTCAAATTAGAATAAACAGCTTTTTATTTTGAGTTGTGAGCTTAAAAAATTTGTTTTGATTTTAAATTCAAATATGATTTGAATTTTTTATTCTTGTTCTCTCTATCACATTTTCAGTTCAGTAAGAGAAGTGCACTTGTTAAGGGAAAATTTGAGGGAAAAAAAGAGAGAAGAAAAAGACCATCAGAAGAAACAGCAGAAAGAGATTTAGGAAGGAATCCGCAAAGGCCACTTATGGTCGTCAACAATCCAGATAGAAATCGATCTGACATCTCTCTGAGACAGCGGCGGCTTGGAATGGGTGTCGACTATCCAGGTTATTCTATCACAATCCGACTTGTCTCCCGCTGTCTTGAGGCCTTATCAACAACCCCATCAGTCGAGTGCGATAAAGCCAGCGCCAACGTAAAAGCCCATCCGGCTCTTTAACATTGCACAAGGTATTTTTCAAAATAAAAAAGCAAAAAGCCTCTTCCTTTTGCTTTCATCCTTATTTTATAATTAACTCAATTAAAACTTTCGAAAAAGCTGAGATATGCTTTAAAAAGTTTTTTTAATTGTTAAATATTTTATTTTGAAAATTAATTACCTACCTGCTGTAAGCTTAAACCTTTATCAATAAGTAAGGAAAATTCTTTCTAATTGTTTCAAACCAGACTTGTTATAATAATTAAAAGGTAACAGAATACTTAAAATAAGAATACATACATTAGGGTGCTCCTTATTTTGGATATTTTCGAATATTTACACTGACAGGGGCTCATATGGTTCGAAATAAATAAAAAAAATATCCTCCAAGTTTCAAGTTTCTATCTCAATTTTAACCTAGTGCTACACAGCGATTAAGTTTCCCATCTAGTTAACATGGGGTTTTTGGCATTGAACGAACAATTGTTTATTCCAGTCAAAGTAATTGTTCAAAAAATTTAAAACTCGGTAAACTTTATCCTTATAATAGTAGCTACTCCTCAAAATTTTTACAGATTTTTAGCTATTATAATTTTGGTGTCTCTAACTTAGGTGTTTTCTATTCATACCCCTTCATCTATTGTCTTCTACTTGGAAATGAAAGTGGAAGTAGGTGTCACGATATTAGGTCGCGGTTCACCCCTCGTTTTTAATGATGTGTTTTACATTTATTTATTTCAAGCAGATAAGACAATTATCTATGTTAAGGTGCTCCTTATTTTGGATATTTTCGAATATTTATGCTGACAGAGGCTCATATGGTTAGAAATAAATAAATAAAAAAATCCCCCAAGTTTCAAGTCTCTATCTCAATTTTAACCTAGTGCAGCTACACAGCGATTAAGTTTTCCATTTAAATAACATGGTGTTTTTGGAATTGTAGCTATCCTTAAAATTTTTTACAGATTTTTAGCTATTATAATTTTGGTGTCTCTAACTTACTAATATTAATATATAGCAGTATGTTATCTAGATGTAACTCCAAAATTGAAATAGCTAAAAATCTGTAAAAAATTTTAAGGATAGCTACAATTCCAAAAACCCCATGTTATTTAAATGGGAAACTTAATCGCTGTGTAGCTGCACTAGGTTAAAATTGAGATAGAGACTTGAAACTTGGGGGATTTTTTTATTTATTTATTTCTAACCATATGAGCCTCTGTCAGCGTAAATATTCTAAAATATCCAAAATAAGGAGCACCCTGACATAGATAATTGTGTTATCTGCTTGAAATAAATAAATGTAAAACACATAATTAAAAACGAGGGTGAACCGCGACCTAATATCGTGTACACCTACTTCCACTTTCATTTCCGAGTAGAAGACAATAGATGAAGGGGTATGATTGGAAAAACACCCCGGAGTAGAGGGTTTAATTTAAATTCAGATGGAATTAATTTCTTTTGTTTAATTGCATTTGAAATACTTATAATTTTTATTAATAACATATAAATTTTTAGTATCACTAAAAATTAATTAACAACTTATCTTTGGTACATCTTTGAACAAAATATTTTTGGATATACTCAGTTTTCACACTAGGCCAAAAAGAATTCAATCAATGTTTGCTTTTACTAAACTCGGATTTAAGTTTTATATCATAGCTAAATACGGAAAATTCTTCTTGGGCACTTAGTGGGAGATGTTTCACTTATTCTATTTCTACAAGGAATGGTTTCGCACCCAGATAAACTATTCAGTATTTAAATCTGTAAGAAATTACTTTTTAAATTGTACTTACATATACATGACAAATGATCAATTATGATTTTCTTATTTAAAATATATAATCCAAATTATTTTCAGTAATAAAATCATATGTATTTGAAAATATTACGAATGTGCCATTATCCACACTTTACTTACATAAGTTTATCTTCTTCATAAACCCATTGATAAGTCATCAAAAAATATTTTTCTTTCGTGACCCCAAATTTGAGAATCACTGCTTTAGGGAATATTCGATGCGTTTCTAATGAAGGTAGTATCTACTTATACTTATATTTTTCATTATATTTAATTAAATTAACAGGTTCTTAGGGTTGTGGAAGTACTTGAGAAAGAAGAAATATATTATCGATTCGTTGTATGATGGTTAATTACTGGCATTTGTTTGTTTTTTCCACAACCCTAAGACATTCTCCTACTAACTTATACATATATTTAACGATTTTTTTATTCTAATCTTTTTTTCGGCTTTTCGGCCTTTCTAGCCATCAGCCAATTTACGATACTATTATTTTTAAATTTTGTCTTCTATCTAGGGATGATATTTTAGTATTTTAATCTTGAATAACTTTTAATGAACCGGCGTCCTTAAATGTTATTACGTTATACTATTTGCCTCGTTATTTAGAAATTAAATAATACTTAATAATATAAACTATTTGTTTAAAAAATTTTTAAGAAAAAAATAAAAACCGACTTCAAAAAATTAAATGCAACAAATATAAAAATACACTAAAAGGTATAAAATAATTATTATCTTATTTAGTTACAACTAAACGACGAAATATTAACACGAAATTACTTTTTAAAGTCGGTGCCAAACAAACTATACCTATAAGCGAGCGTACCCGCCAAACGTACTAAGTAAGATCCGTCGAGTGCGATTCATAAAAGGTATATGTTTGGCACCAACTTCAAAAAGTAATTTCGTGTTAATATTTCGTCGTTTAGTTGTAACTAAATAAGATAATAATTATTTTATACCTTTTAGTGTATTTTTATATTTGTTGCATTTAATTTTTTGAAGTCGGTTTTTATTTTTTCTAAAAATTTTTATTTTTCTCTTTTTAGTGATGTTATTAATAGTGATTATATCGTCAGAACTTGACGAAATTAATATGACACCATCCCTAAGACACCCCCTTTCGGATAAAAAAAGAACCATCGAAATCGGTTCATAAACAAAGAGGTTAGGTCTAAACAAACCTAATAAAAAAGGTCTAATACCTATGAAAAAAAATCGAAAAAAAATGGGACCAATCGGAAGCTAGACTGGACCCAATGCAAAAAAATTTTTCAAAATCGGTTGACAATTGGCGGAGATATGAGGTAACATAGGCACAAAAAAAAAAAAAAAAAAAAAAAAAAAAAAAAAAAAAATTCAATCGAATAGAGAACCTCCTCCTTTTTTGAAGTCGGTTAAAAAATGCTTGCTCAGATAAAAAGCTTTTGCATGAAATAACTATTTGGGTACTACACATACATCACTACTGGAATCAATAAGCTGTAATTAATAAACAGCATAGTTCTGGGAACGGTAACCCGCCTAATATCTAACCATGTTAAAAATTTCTTAAACTTCGAGATTTAATGGATATTGGTCTTTCAACATGGCAAGGCTGTTGGCATTTACAAATTATTAACTATATATTTACAAATTAATGTATTTACAAATTATAATCTAGCATCATAAATCAAATGAAAATGATTTTCCAAGAGAGATAGAAAATGATATGATTCATTTTTTTCTTCTTTTATTTTTCTTTATGATACTGGATGTTGGTATTATTTTTTCATAGTAAAATTAATGATATAAGGATTAATATTTTGACATGAGAGAAGGATGATGGATCTTGGATAGAAACCCCTGTCAAATAAAAAATGCAACCTGCTGTACTGCACAGTAAAAATAAAAACCTAGAGATCAGGCATTCACTACTATGAGGAAAAGAAAAAAATCAATCGTGAATAAAAATGCTGGCTGGTAAAGCAGCACATAAAAACCCATCAAAATGTCTCTTAAAATTAATTTACCAGTGGCCCGTTATTTTCAACTAAAATCAATTGCTTTCTTGGGATTTTTCCCCGTTAATAAACAGCTTATAATTGGACATAGAGCAACTATATTTACTATAACGCCAAGGTTAATAATTAAGGAAAACTCTTAGAAAAAAAAATTCACAAAATTAGACCTTCCTCCTATTTTGATAAAACTTTTTATTTTAAATAAATTTTAAAGAATTCTAGCGAGTCATATATCAAAATAATTGAGAATTAGGGGAAAAATATTAATTTTCAAAAAATTAATCTAATTTTTAATAGTAAATTTTATAAAGAGTTAAATAAGTATACTTTCGTTGGAATATCTCGAAAAAAATTCATTTTTGATGCCTCTCTTAGAAGGCTACTTGATACAAAGGGAGGGAGAGAATGCTTTAGTTGGAATATCTCGAAAAAATGTACTTTTTAAACACTCTCTTCGAAGGGGACTTGATACAAAGGGGGACCCTTATCAACTTGTTTGAAAATTTCAAGGGGAAAAAATATTAATTTTCAAAAAACTAAACTCATTTTAAACAGTATTTATATCATAGAGAGTTTGAAATATATATTTTCGTTTGAATATGTCGAAAAATATTACTTTTTAACTCTCTCTTCTATGGGTAAATGATACAAGGGGGACAACTTGATTCAGAATTTCAAAGGGGAAAAAATATTAAATTTCAAATAACTAAACTCATTTTAAATACTATATTTTATAAAGAGTTTAAAATAAAAATATTGGTTTGACTATCTCGAAAAAAATTACTTTTCGAACCCGCTCTTCGAAGGGTAGTTGATAATAAATTGATAATAATAATTTATGGTTCGAAAAAATACTTGGTTTCTTTCGATTAATTCAGTTATTTTCACAGATAAATACCAAAGCAATGAAAAATCTTTAGTCCAAAAGAGAGATCAATATATTAGAAAAAATTTAGTTTTATCAACATAGTTGCCTTCTCTTTTCCCTATGACTTCTAGAGATAGGAACTCTCTTCCAGCAACCGTCTTTCGTGTAACATATAACACTTATGAACCACATCTACAGGTAGATCAAACTTGTCTCTGAAATTTCACTATATCTTCTTTATTTTCACGATGCAAAGGTTCACTCCGGATATCGGAGGTCGCTTCTTGGACCAATATCTTCTTAAACAAAAAAAAAGTTAAGGTAAAGAAAACCTCTAAGTTTCACCAATTAAATTAAATTTAATGCCGATCAACTATTTTCAATACAAAGGTATGTAATAATAACTTGCAAATATTTTGACAACAACGTCATAAAGATAAAATATATAAACTGAGGATGAAGACCATATGATGGGGGGGGGAGCTCACCTATATACAATATACATACGCAATATTATTAATGATAAAAATTCTAAAATCTATAACTTGACTCTTGGATCCTACAAAGAAAAAAAGAACGAGAAGGTGAAGGTCTTAAGAAATATTCAGTGATTGTATGTAACATAGATAAATAAACAGCTTAAGAGAAATAAATGAATTAAATGATATCTGTTGATGTCTCACAGCTGATCGTAGCTGCAAATGCAATGCTATTTCCCGGAAGTGAGACCCATGGTAATAGTAACTGAATGGAAAGAATAGCCCTAAATGGAATAACTAGGAAGAGAAGCAATGACATATACTCATGGCTCGTTAACCCGTTGTCACCATCCATTTTCTCATTTAATTTGTGTCCCTGAGAGCCAAAGGACGTCCCTCGCAGGTAAGAGAAGAAGATTGTGTAAAAGCAGGAAAGACTGTTTAGGCTTCGTTGATTTTGTTGTTTAAACTTTGAAGAGTTTCGTTGAAAACATTTAGTTTACGTATTTTGGAAGAAATCACAAAACATGATGTTTTGATTCCTAAGTAATAAGAAATGAGCAGTAGTTTTCTAGTGGTTTTGAAGGACCATAATTTTTGTCAGAATAAGGTATGAAATTATATCTTTTCATAAGGGCATGTCTCAAGGAATCAATAAATAATTAAATAATATATCTTTTCTTAGAATATCTTGGTGATTTCAGCTTAAACTCTTCAACTGCAAAAAGTGCATTAAGTTGCATTATGATGGGTGGTTTTGAAGATTATCATTGATTTCGTCTAGAGAGGCCTCAAAGCATTTTAGGTTGCCTTGGATGCAAATCAGAAATGATTTTTAAAACTAATAGAAGATTCAGACTTAACTAACTTACTCTATTCTATAGTAGTTCGTATTATTATCAAGAAAATCACATAATAAATAAAAAATTATTCATTCCATCTCAGATCCAGTGGATGCCAACATCTTGAAATGTCCTTAAAGATTTAAAGTCTGCTTCTTTCGGCAAGTCGAACTCTAATTTGCGTATTACAGTTCCATTAATTAAAGATAACATCATATCTTTGGACCACCTACCTGTTATTTTATTATATCCATATTGTTTTAATATTGTATCCTGTATATGTTTCTTTTTCTATATTGGACATCTTGTCCGTAAAACTAGCTAAACCAGCTAAATAAATAATTAAATAAATAAATATGATCATTAATCCTCCTCTAAATACGAGAAATACCAATTTTCAAAAACTTAACACCCTTCGTGGACAAATCATTTTGCACATTCGTTTATCGTTATGACTTGCTGAAAACTTTCATGAAACTCCCTCTTCGCTCTAATATTTCTCCCAACAATCTTCAATCTTTTAAGACCCGGATTCACAGCAAGACCTTAGCCAGCAGAGCCTTAGGGTGTTAGGGTGCTAGAACCCCTCCCCCCACGAAATGTTGAGAGTCTAACTCTTACAGGATATAAATAAACGATCAAAAATTTTTTTATAAAAATTATAAAAAATAAAACCGACTTCAAAAAAATGAAATGCAACAAATAAAATAAATAATAACTTAAAAATCAATAAATAAAATGCACTAAAAGTTATAAAATAATTATCTTATTTAGTTACAAATAAACGACGAAATATTAACATGAAATCCCTTTTTGAAGTCGGTCCCAAACAAACTATATAAGCGAGCGTACTAAGTAAGATCCGTAGTGTGTTAAAATGTATATGTTTGGCACCGACTTCAAAAAGGGATTTCATGTTAATATTTCGTCGTTTATTTGTAACTAAATAAGATAATTATTTTATACCTTTTAGTGCATTTTATTTATTGATTTTTAAGTTATTATTTTTTATAAAAATTATTTTTATTTTTCTATTTTTAGTGATGTTATTAATAGTGACTTAATATAATACCTTGCATGCATCTCGTAAGAGAAAGCGTCGGGCGAATGAATCAGAATTTTTTTTTTAATTTTATTAAACTAATTATTTTTCATGAATTAATGTATACATTGTATTTGAGCTTCGACTTCGGAGATTACTTCTCCACCATCGACTGTCCTTGATCATCTTTTTAGTCCTTGTTTTTAATAAGAGGAAAAAACTAATTAAATAAAAAACCTCTTTTCCGATAATTATTCAAATTCCATATTCCCCCCAATCCCCTTTTAAATCAGTAAATTAAACCAATTATTTTACATGAATAAATGCATACATTGTTTTTGAGCTTCGATTCCGGAGATTACTTCTCCACCATCGATTGTCCTTGATCATCTTTTAGTCCTTGTTTTTAATAAGAGGACAAAACTAATTAAAGAAAAAACCTCTTTTTCCGATAATTATTCCAATTCCATATTCTCCTCGAATCCCAATTCCAAATCAGAATTTTTTTTTTTAATTTTATTAAACCAATTATTTTACATTAATTAATGTATACATTGTATTTTTGCTTCGATTCCGGAGATTACTTCTCCACCATCGAGTGTCCTTATTCATCTTTAGTCCTTGTTTTTAATAAGTGGAAAAATCTAATTAGATAAAAAAACCTCTTTTCCGATAATTATTTCAATTCCATTATTCCCCAATCAAGTCGATTGGTAATCCTCTCCCCTTCCACCATCGATTCCAAATCAGAAAATGATAATAAAATTCAATGCATAATAGAAATTCTCTAGAAACGTTTGCGGTTTTTAAATGAATGTTTTAAGATTTTTTATAAAAGATTTTATTTATTATAATTTCGATTATTTGGTCATAAGAATTGGAGATTTACGTTATTTCGTAATTGATCATATCTTCAGAACTTGACCAAATTAATAATGGTACCACCCCTAAGATACCCGCTTTCCAATAAAAAAAGAATCATTAAAATCGGTTAATAAACAAAGAAGTTATGCCTCAACAAACATATCAAAAAAGGTCCAATACCAATGAAAAAAAAACGGGACCAATCGGAAACTAGACTGAACACAATGCGAAAAAATCATCAAAATCTGTTCACAATTGGCGAAGATATGAGGTAACATAGACACAAAAAAAAAATCAGTCGAATTGAGAACCTTCTCCTTTTTTGAAGTCGGTTAAAAATACTCTGATAAAAAAGCAATTTGGGCATCTGGGAGGTCATGTCTCCTACTCCTAGGACTTTAGCCATACTCCCCTAACCCCTCGGTGGATAACTAAACTCCCTCCCGAAATGTTACACAGGTAATATAGCTACTAAAACATGAACTTAGAAATTGACACATTTCCCTTTCAGGATGTGAGAGTCAATCTTGACTTATATTAAGTTAAATAAATTTATAATTTTCTCATTAATATATTAAAGAATAATTAACATATTAACGAGAATTGTTTTGATCACGCTTAATTATTCTTTAATATATTAATGGGAAAATTATAAATTTATTTAACTTCATTATTTCAATAGTTGAGATGGTATTCTTGTTAGAGGTGTTGCGGAAATTTTCCGCAACACCTCTAACAAGAATACCATCCCTACTATTAATTAATACTGAAACACTGGCAACGGAGCACGAAGGCCATCATCGAGCCCCAAACACTTTATTCATTATTTCAAGTTAGAAATATTTAAGTTCAGATATTATTTTCACTTAATATTTTACAAAATCACCTTCATTCGATTCGAGATTGATTCAAATATAGGAAACATACGATTATATTAAGTTGCACCTTCTTAAAAAAAAAAAAATTAACATTTTTAGTGAATTATCAAAAAAAAAATATTAAATTTCTTAATACAATTAAAATAAAAAATTTTAAATTTTAAAATTATTTTACAAAAAATCTATTTTTGCCTAAAAGTAATTCACATCTGAAATATAATAATAATGTATATTGCCGTGAACTTTCAATGAAGAGAGCTTCAAGATAAATAAATGATAGGTTCAAGTTCAACCGGTCTTTGATCTATCTACTTGTCTAGGATTTCCCGTATTTGGGTAAGGAAGCGTTCAGAAAAACAGACAAGGAAGGAAGTTTTTCACTTAATAACATAATATTTAGGTAAAACAAGTTTTGTTAATTAATTTTTTAATCACAATTCTATTGTCGGCTTATTTATCTTACTTCACATGTTAGAGATACACCCAATAATCTTATTGAGTTAGATTCTTCTTCTTTATTATTTTCTTTTTACCCCCTAATATATGGAAATATATCCTTAAAATTTATTTGAAAGCATTAAACGTGTAGTTAACTTTTAATTTAAAAGTCCTTTATATCGCTTATAAAAAGTGTATAAAATAAGTCAAAGTCAAATGAAAAAGATACGAACTTCCAGGTTTAACTAAATTTCGAATGATTTTCTCAAATTTTTTCCCTTCAGTAAATAAAATAAATATATTAAACTTCCTTAAAAATAATTAATATTTTGGAAAAGATCTTTAGTAAGACATTTGATTTGAGCTATTCTGTAGTCTAAAAAATGTACTATAATAAAAAAGTCAAAAAAAATTGGGTGTGTGCTTAAGATCACAAGACAGAAGTGATAGCTTATGTGGCATTATATGGCTATATTTGTGGTATTATTATTATTGTGTGTATTTTATTATTATTTTAGATAAATATACTCTTTTAAACATTAGTGTTTTTAAGTAAACTTTTAATTATTTTTTGGAGTTAGTTAAATATATATTTATTTTAGGTTAAAAATAAAATAAAATGAGAGAGTCTTCTGTTTTTTAAATAAAATAATTTTTAATTATTTCTAGAGACTATAGTTTCGAAGAGCATTGCCTTCATCATCAGTCTATCACAAATATTTCAAATTAGTTACAAATTAAGATTTATACATAGAAAATTTTGAAAAATATATAATGTCTTTTTCTTCTATATTTCTTCTATCTATATATTTATGTTATGTTAATTTTAAATATAATTTTTTTATATTTAATGGGTTTTTTAGTGTTTTTATTCAGGATTTTGGACTATTTCTATTTACCTACGGCTAAATCGAAAAATAAAAATACTTAGTCCAAAAGCTTGAGTTGTTTACCAAAAAAGAATTTAGTCTTTTTGATTTTAAGTCGATTCTTCCAGGTTTTCAGTAGAGGTTGCCATTAATAGTCAAAACATCAAAAATGGAATGCAATACGGTTAATCCTCTAGTATTAGATAAGAATCGATTGTTATTTTTGATTTTAAGCCGATTCCTCCATGTCTTCAGCAATTGTTACCAATAATAACCGAAACTTCAAAAATCCAATGTAGAATTGTTATTCCTCAAGTATTAGATGAGAATCGATGGCTATTTTTGATTTTAACTCGATTCCTCCATGTCTTCAGCAATGGTTACCAATAATAACCGAAACGTTTAAAATTCAATGTAGAGTGGTTATTCCTCGAGTATTAGATGAGAATCGATCACTATTTCTGAATTTAAGTCAACATGGCTTTCAAATAGCAAGTGATTTCTGATTAATAATAAAGGAATAAAAATATAAATATTTCAAATGACTTTGGATAAAGTTTAGCAACGATCCGTTGCAGTTTATTTAATTATAAATATTATTTTTCATGGGGTCAGAATCGCGTGGATATTGAAAATGTTTTGCTCTTACTTGACTGGAAAGCTAGTTAGAATTCTAACTGCATATATTATTTAGGTGTGTATGTTTATTTGCATCAAGCAGAGGAAAACCTCTTTGTTTCTCTTTATGAATCAACAACTCTGCTACTCTCGGCAAAATAAAAACTTTTCAATTAAATAATTTTTTTCTATATTCCAAAAGAAATACTATTGTTTTTATTATTAATGAGGCGTATTGTAAAGTAAAAAGGAAAACAGAACAAATGTCGAGAGATTGATCTTTAACTAGGCCGAGTATTTAACCGTCAATTAATCCCGAGTTAGGAAATATAATAAAATGGTTGTCAACAGATGAAAGATATATTTTATTGTCACTGCAGGGAGAAACATGAAAAGATAATAAGTCTCAAGAAGGCCCCCTTCGCCTCCTTGTTACATTTCTCCCATCCTCCAGAAAGGCATGTCTTACAGGGAAAAGAGAAACATCGCAAAATACAAGCTCGGGCTCTGTTAACTCGCTCTTTCTCAACCGGTAAAATATTCCATACATAAATATGACAAGGTACTTGGCGAATGATATTAGGAACAATGTTGCCCCAGACAAGATAATTCCCTCGAAGGTGGTGGCCCTTTGATCCCTCTTCTTCTGACGTCTGAAATATTCATCCTCCTTTCCTATAGGTGTAACAAGGTTACCCCGGTTAAGATGTTCATCTGAAATTTGCACGATTCAGAAACCATCCCCTAACACTTAGCTGCCTTCAAATGTCTTTTTTGCTCTCTCTGCATATTTACTCTTTTATCCACTCCTCTAACCGGTTGTTAATGGCAGTGTCAACGTTACGGACCCGTAATCCCTATTTCCACCCCACCCCACCCCCAGCCGCAAATTACAAATGAAAAATTGTAAAAAAATTCTTTAGACTTAAAATCAGAATATATTAATAATAATAAAATTAAACACAATTTTCACTTTCTGTGTTCCCACATGAGTTTTTGAGATTGATTTTTTTTCCTATCTGTCTAGAGAAGGGTTGTCCGACCCGCGGGCCGCATGCTGCCCAGCACTGCGTTGTATGCGGCCAGACATGAAATTAAAAAGATATTTTATTGTCCTCACTGGAAAACATATCTGATGAAATTTGACCTCATAATTTATTTTCCGAAAATAAGAAGAAATTGGAAAATCTCCCTAAACGTTTTCGAAAAATAAAAGGATATATTTTAAATTTTTAATGTGAAAAAAATATATCAAGATATTCGAAAAAATAATCACAATTTTGACTTCATTTTTATTAGATGTAAAAAAAAGGGCCCTATGACCATAGCGTAGGCATAACCCACATATTATTGGTTTAGAGATGAAGGGAGCTACCCCAGTCCTAACATAATGTATAACAATGAAGTCGGGAAGAGTTTGGCTTTGAAATATAACTTTTACGTAGCTGGTAGGGGCCAAGACAGGTCCGCCGTTTCCATCATTGGGATTAACAAGGCGTTTCATCCTTTCTGCCTTTATTATTTTATAAGGAGAAACACAAAATTCTGGGTTGAGTAGATCTTCTACTTCTAATTCAATGGGAAAATTCTTTATTATTCCAGTTTTTGTAGTTAGGGAATATGAAATATAAGCTTGGAATTCATTTTCTTTTCAAATTAGGTCAATTGAAAACTTATTGGCTTCAGTTGATTTCTCAAGCTGTAACCTTATTTTAAATTTGTTAATACTAGATATTCCTACGATAGAGTGGTTATAGTTTTTGACTTTTTGGAAAAGAAATTTACCGAAAACCATCGGGTATATAGCTTTGGAGACTACTTTGGAAGAAACATTAATTGAATTAACGAGGTGGGCCAATGGAGCATAGTCGTCAACAACGATATCTTTTCCATTGTCCCCTAAAAATAAACGAAGAACTTTTTTGCCTCTTTATCTATATAAACAAAATATGGACCGCTTGTCGGATATACTGTAAGCATTTCCAAAAGAAAGTCCCTAATTGGGCTGGGGTCATGAAGGAGCCATTCCTCCAGAACCCATCATATTGTAGTGGACCTCACCGAATTGGTCATGTGTTTTATATACTATATATGTTTTATATACTATTATTTTCTATATATTCGCAAAATCTATAAGGGACGCACCAAAGGACCAACTGGGCCGCAGGTTGGACATAGCTGATCTAAATCATATTAAATAAATAAAATGTTTTTTTGTCCTAATTTTTTCCTATACCGTATACAATATACATGATTATAGAAAACAGTTTTATGACAAAATGGCAATTAGTTTGATTAATTAGGTAGGCCTCCAAGTAGTGTGAGTGCAGGGCCCCACAAATTCACGGTCTATCCCTGCGGGGAATGAAACACTTTTGGTCCTTTACATTAAGGACAAAAAAATTAGAAACGGACGTTTTTATATCCAGTAATAGAAATGTATTATTATTAATTCCACTGTTATTAAAATGAGAAATATTTAATAAATTTAATTCTTGATTTTTTTGAATAGAGAGTACCTAACTAAAGTTTAAATTGAAGTCTTCAAAAAAACATTTTTTTCGAATATAATTACAATACTTTTTCATACTTGGTATAGTAAAGTAAGAATATTTCCAATTTATTAAAACAATCAATAAATAACGTACAATAAACAATATCCCGTGTAGTCTTTCACACTCGCCCGAATTCACAACTCTTCAAGACGTGTATAAACAAGCATTCCCTGATTTCACTCTAGACCTTCACGGTACTTACGATTTATTAGGCCTTGCCTTCGTGGGGAGTAATCATAAAAAAGAAAAAAGCATACACCTACATCTCCACGCTTTCAGGGAGCTATGTATTGTTTACTTAAGGAAGAAGCAGTATCACAAGATCAATCCCAACTCCTTTCCCCAAAACTTTAATATTACCAAAGTTCACAAAGGGCTTTCAAAAACAATTCAATAGAACCAGTTTCGTTGGAAAAAACATTTCGTTAATTTAATCCATTGCAATTTAAAACAAATAATTTTCAACCATACTCATTCTAGTTAAAGAATTCTCAGATTAAATCACTCAATGTCGTTCCGGTTATTTTTCTTCCCAAAGAAAAAAATTTATATTTATTTGAAACTTTCTATTGACAGTAAATAAGTGGAATTATTGTCTTAAACTTTTGATAAAAAAGATAATTGAACTGTGAAAAGCCCCAAGCGCCAAAGAAAGGATGATAATGGAAAAGAATATTAAGATGGAAGTGTTTATGTACCGCGGTTGTCTTTAAATAAAATGATCGAATTCAAACAAATAAATAATTCGATGTTTTGATTTTAATAAAGTTAATATATGACTTTGTTTAAAGATTATTTTCATAAGGATTGAACATCTAAATTCAAATGAACGTGTTTATTTAATTTAGCCTTAACAGTTATCATATACTTGCCGAATATAAGACGATTCCCATTTTTTTTACCTTATAGAATTACAAAAAAGCACATTGTTTAACTCTTTCTCGTTTATAAGATGTTCAAAAATGACCATGGTTAATTTTAAAATTCAAATATGTCTCGCATCTGTGGAGAGGGCTCTCCAATCATTTTCTTGTCACTCTGTATCTCACTCACTCGATTCCCTGGCTGAGCTTGGGCTTTCGTCTACTATACAATAGATACTACCATTATGATGTTTATTCTGAGGTGGTAAAGTCAATAATCTCCCAATAAAAGCTTATTTGTAAGGTTTTCAAACGCTTGACGACCGCTGATAAGAAATAACGCTTTCGTCAAGTCGTTTATCGCTATGGTCTTTACATTAGAGACTAGAACTCGCTTCCTGTCACCGTCTATCCAGCGACCTACAACCTTCGTTTGTTAAAGATCCGCATCCACAAGTACCTTCGACTATCTCATCCTCTAAAAATATGTTCCTCTTCACCTTATTTTCACGATGCAGAGATTCTGGCACATAGGGGCCTCACCTATTATTAAGCGCATTTAAGTAAGTCAAATAATGTATTTCATTCATTTCTGACCGTTAATTCTACATGTCTAGAAATTGTATTACTATTAATGTTTAAAATATGGTATTTTTTTTATACGGACATGTATGTACCATGTGTGTCAAAATGTTAAGACTCCAATTAAAAGACGACATTTTTTGAGAAGAAAATATTTAAAAAATTGTTTTGCAATTTAATCGAGAAAGCAAATTAGGAAAAATTGCAAGAAAAAAAAATATTTTTTCAAGACTCGTTTTTAACCTGTGAATGGTTTGAGATAGAAATAAATTTCCCACAAAATTGCAGTTTATTAGTACAAACACAAATTGTAGCTCAATAGTGACATACATCTGAGAGCTTCACATGTCTCCATTCAACAAATGAATTTTTCCAATGTTTCAGCATTGTTCAACCTAATATTTTCTTCTGTTTTAAAAATACAAATATTATGGCACTATGGTAGAACGATCTTCAGCTATTGTGAATATTCCCTTTCATACAGACTCACACAGACAGAAAAAACATGCTTGAAAATGACTTTTCAAACTATTTTAAACACTGTGAGCAAAAATAAAAAATAAATAAATAAGTGAAAAAGTAAAAATTGAAAAATTTCGTTTTAATTCAATACATACCCAGGCCTGGTAGTCATTTTAATTTTATTTTAAGCTACCTGTGTATGTAATTATTATTAGTTATATATAGTATTTCATTTTAATAGTTATTTGAAAATTGATTTGTCTTAATTTAAGACTGCTAATGATAATTCGCGGAAAAACCCTTGTCTTGGTACTCGACCAAGAAATGATCGATTTTCTAAATTGTATCATATTATTAAAATTTTTGGACAGCAATCTGTATTATAATAGATAATGATCCATGATCATATCGTTTACATAATTATCTATGTACACATCACTATCCTAGTACAAACTATTCCATCTTAACAATAAGAACAACACTGTGTTTTAACTGACAGGAATACTTTCCAATGAAATAAAACTTATTAGAATCCAAGAACAAATACGTGAGATCCACTTGCAACATGTCTTAATATATTTGATTATACAATAGCTATTGTATTTCAAATGACATCCGGAAGAGTAATGATATCTTTTGTTGTAACAGAATAGTAAAAAAATTGATTTCCCAATTTTAACACCAATTATTTAATTTAATTGGAGATTGTTTTTCAAAATTAGAAATTTTATTTTAGAGTAGTTCTAAATAATTAGAAAAATACACTCATTTTGATTGAGTTTCTGTGTTTTCCGAGATAAATTTGGCGAAGGTTCAAACGTTTCACTTACTTGAAGCCAATATTGAATTTATAAATTGGCTCTTGACTGGAAATGCCACTGCGCCTTGAAGAAGGAGCATTAAGAAATAAAAGAAAAGTAAGAGATGGCCAAGCAAATTTCAATTAAGAAACGACTAAAAATTTGATAGGAGTTCACTCTTGGCTAACTCTCTTATCATTTGGGCAATTGTAGAAACTTTTTCGCCCTTTTCTTTTTTAAAGTTTTGTAGGTACTCAGTGCCGTCTTAAGACATTTTGCCGCCCGGGGCTAACTTTTTAAAAACCGCCATTCTTGACAAAGAAAAAATCGTTTTTTCCAACGTAATAGTTATTTGTGATATGTGTTAAAAGTAATATTTTATTTTGTGAGAAGGAAGTTTTGAACACGACACAAAGCGGAGCGTGCTCCAAACCTTCAAACAAACTAAAATCACTTTTAACACGTATATCGTACTTTATTCTAACTATTTCTAAAACACTATTTTTTAATTTGTATTTCTAATAGTTTTTTGGCATATGACAAAAATGTCAATTTGTTGTTCCATTCGTCATTATCAACGTAACTAAATCGCTTTTAACACTAGAGTTAAAAGTAATAATGGTCTGTCACTTTGTAACACTGGTGTTATAGTGATTTGAAAAAATAGTACATTAAAATTTCAAGTTTTAGCGGACGCGTCTTTCTCAGAAACGAAGGGCTAGCCGCTAGTTTTCTAAGGGGACATGTGCGCTGAAATGTCTTATGAAAGGTCTATTTTATACTTTTTTTCTATTTTGGTCCATTTGTAAAAAAATAAATTTTATTATAAAGGGTCCATTGAGTAAAAACCATATTTTTTAAATAAAATTTTATTAAAATCATAACGGCCAAGAAAATATTAGAGCTGTTCCAACTAACGACTAAGGCCTATTACGCACTGTCGACTGGTCGCCGGAGACTTGGTCTCTCGGCGACCAAAAAAACATTGGCAACTCGGCTGAGCGACCAGCCGAGCGACTAGATTTAGGGATTTTTTTTAATAGGAATTTTGGACCGGTCGCCTCGACAGTTGCTCACACTGTGAACGCTTCTTTAGGTAGTGTTTCTATAGCCAAAAATCTATAGCTATAATACTTATATATGTTGCATGTCAGAGAGAGATTTGTCTTAAGGGTTTGGCTACTGGCCCGGCAAGCTTAGTTAGCGCTTGAGGTTCGATTCCTAAGGGGACGAACCTCTCTGATATGCAATGTAAAAATATTTCTCTAATATCTATGATGTCCTTTAAAGTTAAATTCATTTAATAATAATTTTAATTTTGTATGAAAAAATTGATGCGTTTATGAAGAAGATAAACTTATGGAAGTCAAGTGTGAATTATGGCACATTCGTATTTCGTTTTCAAATACATATGATTTAATTTTATCACTGAAAATAATTTGGATACCTAATATTTTAATTAAGAAAATTATGATTGATAATTTGTCATGTATGGAAGAACAATTTAAAAAGTATTTTGTATCAGATTTAAATACTGAGAAGTTTATCTGGATGCAAAACCATTCGTTATAGAAATAGAACAATTGAAACATCTCCCATTAAGGACGTTACCTAATAAATCGATTTTCTTGCAATCATTTTAAAACTTTGAATACACATATTTATGAGTGTCCTTTATACGTAGAAATTTTTTTCCATAGTCATTGCGTCACTAAATTTGTAAATATTGACCATTGAAGTTTTGAAATTTGCATATTTAACATGCGAACCTATCCCGATTGATGTTAAAACGACTGGTTCATCAAATAACAATCGTAATTTTCTTGAATTTATTTTGAAAAAATGAGAATCATCAACTGAAGATATAACAAATATTTTTCTGTTAAAATAATTGTATCAAGCGGTATTCGTTTTGTCTGAAAAATGTTAAAAGTTAGGTGCTTTTGATGGTTTTAATTTTTTCTCTCAAGGCATGTCAAGTGAGAGATGGCGACTTGGCAATGCCGCACTAAAATCACTCAATTTTTCCATATCTAAAAATCATTTGAGATTTTTAGCTAATTCTCTCAACCTAACCATATTGTTCTCATATGGAATTTCGCATTGAGCTGTTTCATGAAGTGTTTTTTTTTATTCTTTGTCATTTAGCTTCGGTAAGAATGAAATGTTGCCAGATCCGAGAAACGACGCAGTGAATATGTTTTAGTAGGGGAAAGAGCGAACTACATCTGAGCTATATTAGGGAACGTCCTTAAGAGTCCAAGAAGAATTTTCCGAATTTAGTTGTGATACAAAACTTAAATTCTAGTTTAGTAAGCAAACATTGAATGAATTCTTTTTGGCTTAGTGTGAAAACAGAGTACCCACTACTCGCTGATTAGCAAAGGCAGTTCTCTTACCATTTGCAACCAAGAGGACTTATGCGAAATGGCATTTTCAGTAATGACCAACATCAAAACAAAGCAGCGTTCTTGTCTTAGGAACATAGAAATCGCTATGAGACCTGCACTGAGCTATTAAACCCAGATTTAATTTAGTATTCCAAAATAAGCAGGCTCACCCATCACATCAAATTTAATTTAAAATATGTTTAAGTTAATGTCGAAACATATACATAGAGTATTTTGTTCAAAGTTCTATCAAAGATAAGTTATTAATTTTTATTGATATTAAAAATAAATCTGCTATTAATTAAAATTATGAGTGTTTCAATGCAATTAAACAAAAGAAATTAACTCCATCTGAATTTAAATTAAACCCCCCACTCCGCGATGTTTTTCTATACATACCCATTCTTCGGGAGATCCTTTGAAATTTTTAAGTGGAAAAGGGGGTCGCGGACAAAAAGTTTGAGATGGGTAATCCTCTCATCACCCTACCAGTCTTTATATCTCTTTCTCTTTAGAGCAGGTCTGTCCAACCCGCGGGCCGTATGAGGCCCAGCACTGCAATGAATGCGGCCCGAAATAAAATTATAAACTTCCTTAAAGATTTTTATGTACTTATTGGAAAACATATCTGATACAATTTGAACTTAGATTTTTTTTCAATATTATGGTATTTGATTAGGAAATTAGGATTAGGTATATAAATTTGATTTTTGATTTAAATTAAATAGGTTTAAATATGAAATAATATTTATTCATATAAAAACATACAAAAGTTTTGCATAAAACATATTAAAGTATTTTAGATAGCTCTGGTAGAATAATAAAATTAGTAATCAAATAATATAACTGTCCGTCTACTCTCTACTCCACCTATTCTCACTGTTCTCTGTTAAGTGTTTTTACCCAGATTGCAGTATAATATTTTTTTATGAGTTTTGAAAATAAAATAATATAATTATCAATATTTGCGCATGGAACTGGAGAGCCGCATCTAACATCGAAAGAGCCGGATGCGGCTCGCGAGTCGCAAGTTGCCGACCCCTGTAGAGAACAGGAGCTAGAGATCTCTTCTTGAATGGTCTTCCCAACATGCTCAATATGATTTAAATCTGGAGAGCGTGCAGGCCAATTCATTGTCGAAAAATTCACTGCTGACAAATAGGGACAAACTTTCGAGAGCGAAAGTTATAATCCATTAGAATAAATTGGTCGCCAGTGTATGGTGCGAAGGGCATTCTGAAATATACCTTTCAGCATTCATTGACTCATTTTCCACGATGTGTAATTCCGTACGTGCCCCCAAAGAAATGCCAGCCCAAACCATAACGGAGCCGCCACCGAAAGCCGTCCGCGGAAGAATGTTCCATTGATGGTAGCTTTGATAGCGACGTCTCCACAATCTCATCCTTCCATCCTCTGGCTTCAGACAAAATCTTGATTCGTCTGTGATCAAAACATGGCTCTAATCAATCTCAAACCAATTCTCATGATTTTTTGCAAATTGTGGGCGCACTACTCGATGACGTGTCTCTATAAGGGCACCCTTGTCCGGTCTTCGTGATAATAATCCAGCTTCGTTAAGCCTTCTTTTAACTGTCTTAAGAGACACTGTCACCTGTCTCACTTCTTTCAGTTGATTTCGTATGTCACTTCCAGTATGGGCACGATTTCTCAGAGCAGAGCTAACAATAAATCTATCGTCCCTAGTGCATGTAGCCCTTTTTCTAACTTGACCTTCACGTCTTTTGTATTGCCCAATCTTGTGATATCGTTGTATTGTAGATTTAGATACACCAATCATTTCAGCCACTTTTTGGTATGCTCTTTTTCTGTTTTCAATTAACGTAACATCTCTGGTGACCTCCACTTCGCTCAGGTCTGTCATTTTGCATTTAATGTTGAGTTTAATGTCTGACCAGCCAATTTCAATAATAAATCTTGTTTCAATCAATGTTTAAAAAAATGTAATTCTAAGCGAATAAGCAATTTGATACAATGTATCTTATAAAAATAAATTTTATAAAATTTAAATAAAATGTGAGATTTGAGGGAAAATCAATATTTATGTGAGTTATTAAATAAAATTTAGTTTAAAAATAATATTTTAACAAATTAATAAATAATCCAAAAGATTAGAGTCGCTTTAAATAGAATAATGGGTTTTTTTGTTGTCCCGCTAATTTTGTCCATGAGTGTATTTTACCTGCAGACTTTCTTATGGAACTGCAATCAGACATTGAATTGAAAGAAAATTTTAAATGTCTTTTTATTAGAATTATAAAAAAATTATCTACCCAGAAATAAATACTCCTGGCTTCACAATATTTATTCCCATTTTAGAAATATGTATTTATATATTATAGGTACGTACGTGAAGCTATTTTCAAGAATTAAATTCACTAAAAGCAAAATTACAAGCTCAAACATCAGGTAAAAAAATAATGAAGTTTCGAATATTTAAAAATTATTCTTCATCTCATATTTCCATTTACTAAAATACTAATTAAAATGTACTAATTCATGGTGAATATAATTATTCTACATTATTAACTTTCTATTTTGATTAACAAATATCAATAGAATTAGTATATATCTGAGGCCCGAGACAATTTATTTCTGCCCTGCTTTAGAGTTTCATTCCATTTTGAATTACTACTCCGCCAAAAGAAGTTTCACTTAAAAATAAAAAAACTGCTAGAGCAATATATTTAGACTTCGCTATGATATGAAGCTTTAATCAATAATACAGCCAACCAACTTTCAGGTTATAAGAATGATGGACAAAAATAAGAAAAATAAACAGACAAGTGGATATTCATATGAAAAAGAAATAGGAGCATTTATAATGAGACAGGGGGATCATAAAAAAAGGCAAGAAAAATAGTTGGCTAAGAGGTTCCTTTACATGGGATATTAAGCAAAAGAAGGACGACAGCTCGAATCCTTTAATCCTGGAATAGAAGCTCACAGAAGAGGATGGATTTATTTTTATTTTTTAATAATTACAAAAATAAAAAATATTCATTAAGTAAAGAATATGATATTAATTTTTTGATTTTTGAAAATTTCGAAAAAAATTTTATTCGCTATTAACCATTATTAAAAGCACTTTTTGTTATTGAACTTTTTTTACTTATATTTTAAAAAGAACCGTGTTTGGTGGCCCTATTTTATTTAAATTGAATTGGCTAAGGGGCCAGTAAGGGGAAAATAAAAAGTTGAAATAAAAGTCAACTTCTATTTGTTACTTTATTTTGGGCAGACGCAATCGATATTTTAACAGCGTTTCGAGCGCTATACCGCTGCTCTTCATCAGTGCACGTCAACTGGAAGAGATCATTGCATGTTTTAATTTTTTGTTTTAACATTTATAATAAATTTTTAAAGGGTGGAAATTTATTATTATTATTTTGAATTGGTTTTTATTTATTTTTATCGTTAACAGGTGTTTGAAATAAAAAATTAGTATTTTAGTTTGTTGAAAGAAAGTCAAATTCAAAAATCGAAAAAAAAATAGTACCTAATTATCATAGGACCACTATCAGACCGGTATTAAAATTTGTAGAATGAAGTTTTAAAATAAAAAATTATCAAAAAAATCGAAGAGTACATACATTTTCAAAAACAAGATTAAAATTTTCATACTAAAAAATCGCATATAAAAACACATTAAATAATTTTTTGTATTTTTTTCTAAAAAGTATGAAAAAAACAAAAATTTCAAAAAAAAAAATTGGACTGGACCGTTTTTGAAAAAGTTATAACCGAAAACCCGAAATTCGATATCTTTTAAACGATAATCAATAAAATTTCAAAATTTACCAGGAAGAGTTTTTAGATGGGTACTAAAAAATGAAGGAAATTAAAAATTAAAATTTTTCAAATCGTCCGATTTGGCGTGGAATGCCCCATATGTAATGTTAGGGTGTACCAAGGGCACGCCCTCGCAGCTCGGCCTTCCGGGCGGGAGCCCTTGGCGGGCGACGTCTCGGGATGGTATTGTTAGGTGTCCAAAATTGATTACCAGTCAAAAATGTTCTAGCTTTAAATTGTATAGTTAAGAGCGAATTTCAAAAAATCCGAAAATATATTTTTAGAGATTTATATTTAGAATTGTATTCAGCGCAAAGAAAGAAAATATCTTACCCTTTTCAAAAAATATTGCCTCATCAAACATCAATAGGTATATTTTTTATATTTTAGGTTTAGAAGTCAAATTTTCCATAATCCTTAAATGATTTTTTATATGAATAGAATGTGTGTATTTATAAAGTTTTATATTCCTTTCAATTAATGCTGTTTGTTACTATAGAGACATTTAATTATAATAGAAGAGATTTCTTTTCTCTAATGAGAGAGGGGATTTTCCGCAAAAGTATGTCAAAGCTCTGAATACTGTAATCATCGAAGTCTAGTCCTCTTTGAGGAACTTTTGTAATGAAAATATAAGGTTAATTAGAGTCATTATTCTGGTAAATTTACTTTTTAACCAAGATACATTACCTTTTCCAACTAGATCACTAAAATTGTTTTAAATTATATAAAGTTTAAAAACTTATTCTATTAAATGAAAGTCAATTATATTACCAAGTTAGAAAATTTACTGTAATGATTCGGAAGTAAATCTTGTCAAAAGCTAATTAATTTTTATCAAAATTTAATATGAACTGATGAAAAAAGCAAATTAAAGTGAATTGAATTAATATAGCAAATGTAAAAATAAGTAGAATAATTTATTAAATATTATATTTACTATGAGAAAACCAGCTGCTTTTATCTTTGACAAAATGAATAAATATATTTCATTAAAAAAATAATTTTTAAGAAAAAATAAAAACCGACTTCAAAAAATTAAATGCAACAAATAAAATACACTAAAAGGTATAAAATAATTATTATCTTATTTAGTTACAACTAAACGACGAAATATTAACATGAAATTACTTTTTGAAGTCGGTGCCAAACAAACTATACCTATAAGCGAGCGTACCCGCCAAACGTACTAAGTAAGATCCGTCGAGTGCGATTCATAAAAGGTATATATTTGGCACCAACTTCAAAAAGTAATTTCATGTTAATATTTCGTCGTTTAGTTGTAACTAAATAAGATAATAATTATTTTATACCTTTTAGTGTATTTTATTTGTTGCATTTAATTTTTGAAGTCGGTTTTTATTTTTTTCTTAAAAATTATTTTTATTTTTCTCTTTTTATTAGTGATGTCATTAATAGTGATCATATCATCAGAACTTGACCAAATTAATATGACACCATCCCTAAGACACCCCCTTTCGGATAAAAAAGAACCATCGAAATCGGTTCATAAACAAAGAGGTTATGTCTAAACAAACCTAATAAAAAAGATCTAATACCTATGGAAAAAAATCGAAAAAAAATGGGACCAATCGGAAGCTAGACTGGACCCAATGCAAATTTTTTTTTCAAAATCGGTTGACAATTGGAGGAGATATGAGGTAACATAGGCACAAAAAAAAAAAAAAAAAAATTCAGTCGAATAGAGAACCTCCTCCTTTTTTGAAGTCGGTTAAAAATTAGAACATAGCTGTTAATCAAGATTTAAGGGAGAGTAACTCAATAAGTCAGCTCCTATTTAATGTGGCAATTCTACGGTAACTGTGGCGCCGTGATCTGACGATGGATTCTTATAGTACTCACCAAAATAAGAAAAAAATGATGAATACCATTTTTCGAGATTTTGTTTAGTTTTCGAGATATCGAGTTTAAAATATAATGTTTTATTTTATTTTATTTTATTTTTCAATTGTTTTTATAGAAACTACGGAAACCGTACTATCACGGGTTCCATGTGGTGCCGCTACTGACGACGGATTCTTTTAGAAAATGAATATTATTTAAAAAATAATAAGTAAATCTCTGAGCCTTATGGTTTCGAAACGCGGAGTGGGGGGGGGTGGGGGGTACATTCTTACGTAAGTAAACATCAACTTCCGGTTTTTCTATTTTAGCCAATCTTGTTATACTTCTTCTAGCCTCTGATAGCCTATTAAGTTTCCAATTTCAAGGCTCTGCGACTTTCCGAAGACGAGATATGAACGATTAAAATATATATTTTACGAGACTCCTAATTTACCTCCTCTTCTGTTAATTCAATCGGATTAAAAATTTGACACAACTAATAACTCATGACACTTGATAAATACACTAATTTTTAAAAAAATCGTTATGGCCGTTTTTGAGAAAATCCAAAAAAACGAAAAATCTTTCATATAAATGTCCACTTCGGTTTTTTCGATTTCAACCAAAAGCTTGCTGTACTCCTTCTAGCCTATATTGAGCTTAAGTTTAGAATTTCGTAGCTTAGAGACTTATCCACAAAGAGAAACAAAGTCCTCTGCTTGATGCAAATAAACATATACACATATATATCAAGATGATATATCTGTATATATATTATTTATTTGTTTGAGACTATAGTTTCGAAGACTTGGTCTTTATCATCAGTCTTTCTTCAATTATAAATGTTTTTCATGGAGTCAATATCATATGGATATTGAAAACTTGGTGTTCCTTCGTCACTGGAATGCTAGAAACTAACAATGTGTATATGTTTATTTGCATCAAGCAGAGGACAACCTCTTTGTTTCTCTTTGTGAATCAACAACTCTGCTACTCTCGGCAAAACAAAAACTTTTCAATTAGAGACTTATGGTTGCGAAACGCAGGGGGTACATACATACATACATACGCACTGACCAATGAATTTTTGACCACTTTTTGGCCCCTGGGGACCCCAATTTCTGGTTTGATGTCCTAAATCCGGTTTCCAACTATTAAGGCCATCGATTCCTTCCATCTAGAAGTTACAAAATGAAATTAACTTTTTTCACCTCTGAGATACAAGCTCTCAAAGAGTAAGGACCCAGCCAGGGCATCGCAATACTTCCACATTATATTCTATGAATAGAAATATGAAAGTAAAAAATGAGAAAGAGTGAAGAAGGAAAAATAATCTGAAAATTGGTGGAAAATGAGTTAATTTATTAGACTGCATGTAATTGTGAAATTTTTATAGTTAATAAATGTAAAGGTGTTGGATCAGAATCCTAATTAGAACCGAGTGTATAGAACAGACTGAAACAAGCAGGTAAATGGAAAGCTATTTGACGGGTGCGAGGGCGAATTGATTCTAATGAGGCAGGCGAGTGACGGCTGTCGCAGGAACAGAACCAGGAGCCGGAGGGAACCCCAGCCAGCCAGGCAGGCACCTTCCTAAGGCGTCAGGCGAGCCAATCATTTCAATCACTTTCCACCTGAATCAATGCCGTTGCGAACGTTGCGAATTATTGAAATTCGATTTCTTTATTTTTATTTATTCTTTATTTCATGTCGTTCCAAGAGTTTGTTCTAGGACAGGGGTGTCCAACCAACCTTTTGGCTTACACAGACCGAATTTGATGAAAAAACAAATGCCGCATATAAAATATACCAATTCTCTTGGTATTTCTCAATAAAAAAAGAATACTTATAATTTGAAAGTTTATATTGGGAAAATAAGGACAAGTTTTTATGTGTGACTTTTTTTAACAAAACCGCCCTGGCTACCCATCATTTTAATCTTAATCATCAATTCAAGTTTAACGATACATTAATATTAGATTTCGAACCAATATATTTTAAAAGAACAATAAGTGAAATGATTCACATTTCGTTAAATGATACAGTGAATTTTAGAACAGACACCCAGAATTTAAGTGGCATTTATAGTTTTTTGCTAAACAGTTATAAAGATAAAAATAAAAAATAAATAATAATAAAGAGTTTCAAAAATAAATGCAATTAAATGTTGAATACAAAAATAGATTTCTAATGGATTTTTTCATTTAATAATAACTTGGCTGGTGTCATTGACATATATTTTATAATGTATAAGTTTAATTTATTCGAAGTTGAGATTTTTGTATATAGGGATAAAACGGAGAAGAAAAAGAAAAGTATTCTATTCTATTTTTTATAAGAAGAACGGGGTTGCCTTATTTTGTATATATGTGATTTCTGTTCTGTTTTGTATTGATGAAGTTGTTATTATAAAGAGAAAAATTGTGTTTTTTGTGAATGTGCCAAATATTTTTTGAAAATTGTATTCTGATGGCCTTCAATGGTAACGAAGGTAATAAGAAAATTTAGACGAATGTGTGACATGACTATTTGGTAGATAAACTATTGATACATGTTTGTTTTTGAATTCTGACTGTACTTTTGTAAATTAATATCAAGAATGTTCTTATAATTGTAGAAGCCCTGAAGAAGTCGGCAAAGTCGACGAAACGTTGCTGGATAAATAAAAAAAGTCACACATAAAAACTTGTCCTTATTTTCCCAATATAAACTTTCAAATTATAAATTAAATTATGGACGGAAATGATAATAATAATACTTATAATGTAGATTAATAATAATAATGTAAATTTTAATATGGAAATAAAACATATTGTACAAAAAAATGTAAAATAATGTAATCCAGGTGGTATTGATGTTATTACATTCCCGAGATGGGTGAATATAACTCTTCTGACATGTAAGAAAATCGTGCATAACAGCTCAGATTCAGTAATTATACTAATAATTATATTTATTTTTATTCAAATTAGTTTTTATATTAAGATTTATATTGAATTTACTCGTATACATTTTTACAATGCTTGATTAGAATAAGTAGGGAAAGCAATCGTATATCGTCCTCTTAGAGAGTAAACCTGCTAACTCACAACAAGGAAATTTTACAGGGCAGAGAAAAAACAAACAAAATTTAATGTTGTTATTGAAAAAACTATTTTTCACATTTTTTTTTCTACAACTTACGATCGTAATTTTAAGCAGCAGTTTTACTTGGACGATGCTTTTTCTTTCAAACGGTATTAATATGTCATATATGATAAAAATGGAGTTAGCAGGCTTACACTCTAAGTCGACGATATAAAACATATCTTAAAAGAGAATTTCTTTTAATACACGTATTTAGTTAGCGTTTATAATATAGGAATTAGAATAGATTTAAATGTATATTGCTAGAGGTTCGAAAAGATCAGATTTGTTCTAAAACAAGCTCCGACCTGTTTGCCCAAATTGGAAAATATCTTTCAATTCGATACTTCTAGGATTTCCCTTTTAACTATTAGATGCTTGTACAATAACTAAGACTCTCTATTGTAGGGTCCAAAGTTCACTCCTCACCATGACACTATGCCCTCTTGAGCCCATCCGACGTGAATTGTGATCCCCGTCTGGCCAAAATCATCGCTTTCCAGCAAGGACTCGCACGTTGAGGACACTCCAGTAATTCTGCGCGCTCCCACGCGTCTTTCAGGTGAGATTTTTTCCATCCTTTTTTGAATTTTCTTTATTCTACATATTTTTTATTTATTTCACAGTTAAAAAAATAAATAATCTCAATATTAATATTTCGATTTCTACTACTTTTTCAAATACTTAACTAAAATTGGCATTTAATAACTATGGTAGTATTAAATTGAAAGTTTTGCCGAGAGTAGCAGAATTTTTGTATATTGAAGGAGACAATAAAAGAGTGTGTCTTCTGCTGAATTATAAATTTTATTTATTTATAACGATTCGTTATAAATAAATAAAATTTATAATTCCAGCAGAAGACTACACTCTTTTTTATTGTCTCCTTCAATATGGTAAAGTATTATTGTAAACCAGTCTTAACCTTTTTAAGCTGCCACCCAAATTTAAAAAAAAACTCTATGTCGAAACGTCGTCCTTTGATGAGATTTTCTTTCATACTTTATATCTCCCAAATACTTGAAATATCAAATTCATTAGTATTTTTCGATGACAAGGAGAGAATGAGGAAATTTGTGGATTTTTTCATAATTTTAAGCCACTTATGAACCTGACAGGTATAATAATTTTGTAAAAATTTGAAGCTCTATCTCACCTTCATTTTAAAATGAATTACATTTAAAAAAACAACTAATTTTTCTTAAAGAGATGTATGTCTAGCATCCCATGAATAAAAAAATCTTTTATTTTCGACCCTCTACAAAATAGTAATTTGATAAGAAATTTCAAAGTGATTTTTCTTTTTGGCTAACATATAACTTGTAGCTATATTCCAAGTTTGTATCTTTTTTATTTTACGAGATACACATTGCTCTGACAGATGGACAGACTTTATGTTATAGTTCTATAATGGAATCCCGTTCTACTTTAGAATGGAAATCTAAAAAAGAAATTTGAGAAAAAAGAGAAAACTTTTTCAAGGCTTGTTATGCTTTACCACTTTTTAGTTAGTGGACGGCTTAATCAGTGGAACTCAGAAGTCTAAAAATGTAAAAACTAACCGCCGGGGGGGGGGGGGGTGTAGTCAAAAAATGAAAATCTTGGCCATTTACCAAACTGAACCAAATTTTGTATACATAATCAGTGGGTCCACAGTAATCTAAAAATGCAAAAACTAACCGCCCAAAATGGGGGGAGGTGTATTGTCAAAAAATGAAAATCTAGGCTCTTGTACCAAACTCAACCAAATTTTGTATACACAATCAGTGGGCCGACAGTAATCTAAAAATGAAAAAACTAACCCCCCCCCCCCCCTATATGATTATAAATAATTTTATTAAATATAAGTGAGGGGCCAGGTTGAATGGTAAATTCAAGTGGATGGCCACATCAGAACACGTCAGCTTTTTTATCTTATATAGTTAAGCTTATAATTTTATGGCTTATATGGTTGCTATTTTCCAGCTTCCTGGAAATGTGGTAGAGGTGTATGAGAATTTTTGAGAGAATAGGAGCAAATTCAGGAGCGCAATTTTTAATTTCAGTGGTTGGGATGTTGTCTGGGCCGGCGGGAGAATTTACTATTAAATGTTTAATTACTTTTAATATTATTGGAATCCGTGTAATACTAGAATGGAATCATATTTGGAATCTCTAAATTATTTTTCATAATAATTGGTGCGAATTTTTATCCAAAAAAAACATTAAATTTAGAAAAAATATGCACTTACCCATTGTATTTATTACTATACTACTAATTCTTAGAGACAATGGCGTCGAAAAATTTCCCCCTTGTACTTTCAGTCGAATATAAATATTTCAAATTACATATATAATATACAATTATTTGCATAAAACTTTGAATGAATTTTAATTAATAAAATTAATAGCAAGAAATTTTGGTTATATTTTTGTATAATCTACACCTTTTAACGATTTCTCAAAAGAGTAACTATAATTTTATTATAATTTTATATTTGAGTTTTCGAAATTGATTAGTATCATTAATGGGAATGTGTAGTGTGTGTGAAAAATTATGCAAATATAATTATTATATATGATTATGTCTCTATAGTTGATTTATACAGAGACATAGACAGCTGTTTAGCGAGAACAGGGGGCACCACGAGTAGGCAGCTGTCACCACCCCCCACATGGATAGATAAATAAAAAATTATTAAAGGGAGATCATTAATATAATTTTGAACGCAAATTACATAATATACTCATAGAGTGATAATTTTAAAATTTTAAATATTATCTTTAGTTTCAAATGTATAAAACACTCAGAAATACAATTTGAAATCTGAAAGCCGAAAATAATGAAAATTTCAAGGCTAGGCGTGTTTTGAAACAAATAGGAGACATTGTATTTGTAGCAAAATACGTCTACATTTGAGATAAGTAAATGTTAAAAGACCTTTTCCCGAAACAAATACCAGTACAATGTCTCCAATACTGCAATTTTTTTCGAATCAAAGTCTTAAACATTCAAAATTTTGTCAAATATTTGTATTTATGAAACAAATATAATTAATTTGTTGATCTGAGTATGATGAGAGAAAGGACTATGCATGAGATCAGAAATAGAAAATAATTAGATTGAAGTTTAGAGGCGAATATTTAAATATAAGGGAATTATTTTTAAAAGTAAATAATTTATTATTTACTCTTGAATGTTATTTTTTTAAACAAAATTGAAATTGTATTATCTATCCATGTGAAATAATTTTATTAAACTGAAAATATAAAAGCGAATTTGCTTCAAACCAATATCTCAAATTAAATTTAGAAAAAAGGAAAAGATTACAAAATTGCATATAGATAATTTTGAGTTTTAATTTATTTAATTATTTCTACTTAATCATTTAATATAAATGTTAAGGTTAGTAGGGCGAGGACCTACCTGAAATAGAAAAAAATAATCTTAGTAAAACAATATGGTGAATTCAAAGTATTTTTTAACCTGACTTTGAAAAAAAGGAGGTTATTTATATGAATATTCGTAATAAAATTATATTTAATTTTGGGAAAAAAATCAAAAAAGTAACTTCCAAAATTTAAAGTATTTCTTATTTATTTAATATTATAAAGATATCTTACCTTAACAGCCAAAATCCCGTGTAGACCTGGGATGCTGACTCCACAGGAACACACGGTCAACAGCACACAATAAAAAATATAGAAAAAATAAGAAAATCAAATATTTAATCTGATTGTTAGTTTTAAAAAGATATTAGTAAAATAATATAGTGAATTTAAAGTAATATTAGAGTATTAAATAGATATATTACCTTAACAGCTAACGTCTCGTGTTTAGACCTGCTATGCTGACTCCACAGGAACACACGGACAACCGCACAGAATAAAAAATATATTCGCGATTTGATTCGAGAAGGAAACACTAAGGAATTTACGGGAAAATTGATAAAAGGTTAAAAAGATAAAGGATGTGATTTTCCAGAAAATAAGAAAATCAAATACTTAATCTAAATGTTAATTTTAGTAGGACGAGCACCTACCTGAAAAAAGAGTAAAAATATTAGTAAAATAATATAGTGAATTTAAAGTAATATTAGAGTATTAAATAGATATATTACCTTAACAGCCAACGTCTCGTGTTTAGACCTGGGATGCTGATTCCACAGTAACACATTGACACCCGCGCACAATAAAAAATATACTCGCGATTCGATTCGAGAAGGAAACACTAAGGAATTGACGGGAAAATGGATAAAAGGTTAAAAAGATAAAGGATTTGATTTTCCAGAAAATAAGAAAATCAAATACTTAATCTAAATGTTAGTTTTAGTAGGACGAGCACCTACCTGAAAAAAGAGAAAATATATTAGTAAAATAATATAGTGAATTCAAAGTAAAATAAGAATATTAAATAGATATTTTACCTTAACAGCCAGCGTCTCATGTTTAGACCTGCTATGCTGATCTCCACAGTAACACATGGACAACCGCGCACAATAAAAAATATATTCGCCATTCGATTCGAGAAGGAAACACTAAGGTATTTAGGGAAAATGGATAAAAGGTTAAAAAGATAAAGGATTTGATTTTCCAGAAAATAAGAAGATCAAATAATTAATCTAAATGTTAGTTTTAGTAAGACGAGCACCTACCTGAAAAAGGAGAAAAAATATTAGTAAAATAATACAATGAATTTAAAGTATTTTTTTCTATATAAATATTAGTAATAAAATTATATTTATTAAATTATTTATTTTATTTTATATATATATATTTTTTTTTTTTTTTTTTTGAAAAACTCGAAAAGAGTGCTTGAAAAATTTAGAATATTTCTTACTTATTTATTTATAGAGTATTTTAAAGATATCTTACCTTAACAGGCAACATCTCGTGCATGGGCCTGGAATACTCTGACCCTACAGGAACCCACTCAACACTCGCACATAAATAAAAATATACTCGCAAAACATATCGAAAGAATGAGAATTTGTAAAAACACGGATTGAGTTTGGTTAGGATTAGGGACAGGACATGATTCGGTTGAAAAAAAAATCATGAGCTCAAGTGGGGAGGGAGGCCAGGCCCTGAAGTAGGTCTGTATATCTTTATCTAAAAGAACAACGAAGTACATACCTACCCGTTACTCCAGCTATTAAAAGTATGATGAAGAGTTGTTTATTAGTGAGGGATGGAGTCAGCTGAGAGGATAATGAAGGTCCAAAAGCCATATTGTAATATTCCCAGTTGATGTATCACACGACACTGACTGAGTTACAATGACCACTATACATATCTCTCTCCCCCTTATATAGCCCTCACACTATCCCCAGCCAAATCCCACTGTCCCTATCTACCCCCTCTTACACACCCCTCTCTACTTTCCCTATCTCTTTCCGCCTTATATACCCCCCGGGAGCAATTAGTCCAAGCTATTCTTAGCTTATCTTCGAGATAATCTTATTCGGCTTAGAATAATAAGTCATACTCCTCATTTTCATTTTTAACCGACTTCAAAAAAGGAGGAGGTTCTCTATCTGATATTTTTTTTTTTTTTTTTTTTGTGCCTATGTTACCTCATATCTCCGCCAATTGTCAACCGATTTTGAGAATGTTTTTTGCATTGGGTCCAGTCTAGCTTCCAATTGGTCCCGTTTTTTTTTTTCGTTTTTTTTTCATAGGTATTAGACCTTTTTTATTTGGTTTGTTTAGACATAACCCTCTTTGTTTATGAACCGATTTCGATGATTCTTTTTTATCCGAAAGGGGGTGTCTTAGGGATGGTGTCATATTAATTTGGTCAAGTTCTGATGATATGATCACTATTAATAACATCACTAAAAAGAGAAAAATAAAAATAATTTTTAAGAAAAAATAAAAACCGACTTCAAAAAATTAAATGCAACAAATAAAATACACTAAAAGGTATAAAATAATTATTATCTTATTTAGTTACAACTAAACGACGAAGTATTAACATGAAATTACTTTTTGAAGTTGGTGCCAAACATATAACTTTTATGAATCGCACTCGACGGATCTTACTTAGTACGTTTAGCGGGTACGCTCGCTTATAGGTTGGTATAGTTTGTTTGGTACCGACTTCAAAAAGTAATTTCATGTTAATACTTCGTCGTTTAGTTGTAACTAAATAAGATAATAATTATTTTATACCTTTTAGTGTATTTTATTTGTTGCATTAATTGAAGTCAGTTTTTATTTTTTTCTTAAAATTATTTTTATTGCTTATATTTAATTATTTAAACATGTTTAAAACATATCATGACAATAATAAAAATATTATTATTTTTAAAAAATACTATAGAATTCAAAAGACGTGCTACTACTTGAACTGAAAGTTATGAATTATTTATTATGTTATTTATTCCAAAACCCCATATTTAGATGAAAACTTGATCGCTTGCATAGAGCCTCTAATGTGCCTACCCTTTAAATGTACTAAGTCAGACTTCGAGTGCGTTTTATTATGAAAATTGATCATAGTGTGAAGCAAAGACTATTCCTGTTAATATTTCTTAACGTTGGATTAGACTTTTTTACTTTACCATACATGGTATGGTCAAGTATTGTAATTGTGCATTAAAAAAGTTGTTTTTAATTATTTTTTTTGAAATATATCAAAAACAGCTGAAACTATTTATGAAAAAAAACGAAAAAAAAATGGGACCAATCGGAAGCTAGACTGGACCCAATGCAAAAAAATTTTCAAAATCGGTTGAGAATTGGCGGAGATATGAGGTAACATAGGCACAAAAAAAAAAAAAAAAAAAAAAAAAAAATTCAATCGAATAGAGAACCTTTTTGAAGTCGGTTAAAAAGCCCTCCTAAGTGTACATCTAGGCTCTTGTACCAAACTCAATCAAATTTTGTAGAGATAATCAGTGGGCCCCCAGTAGTCTAAAAATGCACAAACTAACCACCCCCACCCTTACATGATTATACATAATTTATTAAATATTAAATATAAGAGAGGGGCCAGGGTGTATGGTAGTAAAATCATGTGCATGGCCACATTAGAACGTGCCAATTTTTTTATCTTATATTTATAATTTTGCTTTTAGTGAATTTTATTCTTGAAAAAATCTTCAGGTATTGTAAAATAATGTACATTCATATTTTGAAAAAGGGAATAAATATATCTCTACCTATAAATTTCAATGTTTTAAGGAAGATTATGATTTTATGATGGGCCACACTCATTGCAGTGGTGGGCCGCATGCGACCCGCGGGCCACGGGTTGGACAGCCCTGCTATAGATCTATAACTCTTCCTTTTTTTTGCAAAAGTTGCTTTTGAATTAGAAATATTTCTTCTTTTTGAACTGTTATCATTAGAAGATAAAAATTTAAATCAAATACTATTTCGCCACTGTTGTGTACATTATCCTATCTTAAAGAAGACTATGTTAACAGGTACTCACCTGAAACGTTCCACTTTTATAAATAATGTTAGGTCAACACTTCTGAAAATAAAATTTATTTAAACAAGAAAAAGAAAGAGATCATTTATCTTAAAGAATAGTTTCTAAAAATTGATGCCAATTTATTCTACTATACTATTCCATCCTTTAATGAACTTCTTCGCATGAAAACGTAAAATTATATTATCCAAATGAGAAACGGTCCGGGTATTTCGATTAACGAGCGAATTTAATTTGGTGATGATACCCAAAGGAATTTACATCTAATCGCTCATAGAAATTTTAATCCTGTCACTTTTTAATTAAATAAATTTATCTTCTAATGAATCGATGTCAGCTGTTGATCCAATTGTATCAATTTCATACTATTCAAATATAACTAAATTACCAAGAATGCATTTGATGTTAAATTATGATGAAAATCATTTTACATTATTATACATTTATCCCAGATCATATTGTGCTCCATCGTCATATCCATAAACTATTCCCTTCAATTTAGAAAGCATTATATCAAGAAAATATATTAGTTAATTTATACTACACTTATCAATACTATTAGTATGTTCTATACTAATATAATAAAATTATTGTATCTACCAGCAATTTTGACAAAACAGTTATTATCTCGAAAAATATAATTTTTTCGATGTTCACTTATTAAAGCTTTTTTGTAGACCGAAATGCCATGGTTTCGCCTAATTTTTTTATCAAAATAGTTTCAGCCGTTTTTAAGATATTTCGAAAAAAGAAGCAAAAAACCACTTTTTTCATGCCTGATTAAAAAAAAATGTCTAATCGGTTTCTACCAAATCATCAAATTCTACAAATATATTATTTCTATCAACTATTTTTTTTATTCCAATTTTGTAGTATCCTTTTACGGGATTATAGCCGCTAACAAGAATTACACAATTATTATTTCTGTTTTTTTCTAATTTTTTTACTCTACCATACAGGGTTTGGTAATGTATTGTATTCGTTCATGAAAAAGTGTTGTTTTATTTTGCTTCGTTTTTTCGAAATATTTCAAAAACGGCTGAAACTATTTTGATTAAAAAAATTGGCCGAAAGCATGGCAAAAGCCCTAATAAGTGATCATCGAAAAAATTAGTTAGTAGGTGCGTTACCAAATTTTTTTGGACGAGCTAGCTCAAAAACTAGTGTTATTAAATGAACTTATAATGACGAAAAGATTATTATTTATTTCTGGGGACAAAGTTGGTGGGGGGGGCGGGGGTCATAAAATGAAAATCTCGGCCCTTGGACTAAACTCAACTAAATTTTGTATACCTAATCCACCATATACGGTTAGTTTTTGCACTTATAGTCTTCTGCGAGCGCCCACTGATTATATATGTTGCAGTACAAATCTGTTTTTTAGTAAGAGCGGGTTCTTACTAGTTAAAACGCGTTTTACTGAATACCTTTGTCGCAACTAGAATTTACTGATGTTGGTTGAGTTTGGTCCAAAGGTTTAAAATCTTCATTTTTGACCTTCCACCTCACTTTGGGTGTTTATTTTCAAAAATTTTTAAAAGAAAATGTCAAAAATTACATTCTCTACTACATTGCTTCTAATGAAGATGTAATTTTTGATATTTTCGTTTAAAAAATTTTTGAAAATAAACACCCAAAATGAGGCGGAAGGTCAAAAATGAAGATTGTAGACCTTTGGATCAAACTCAGCCAACATCAGTAAATTCTAGTTGCCATAAAGTTATTCAGTGAATCGCGATTTAATTAGTAAGAATCCGTTCTTACTAACAACGTGTTTTTACTGCAAAATATATATAAAATTTAGTTGAGTTTGGTCCAAAGGCCTAGATTTTTGTTTTTCGACCACTTCCCCAATTTTGTTTGATAGGTTAGTTTTTGAATTTTTTAGTCTTGATTATGTATACAAAATTTGGTCGAGTTTGGTGCAAGGGCCTAGATTTTCATTTTTTGACCCTCCCCCCAAATGATTACATATTATTTTATTAAATATTAAATATAAGAGAGGGGCCAGGCGTATGGTAAAGGCATGTGGATGCGGCCACATCAGTTTATGTTTATTTATTTTATTTTAATTCCCTGTTTTGTCTGAAATACAAATCCCAAAACATTTATTCCTTCTGTTATCTCTCCCTCTGACACCCTAAATCCGTCTTCTCTCTTTAGTTTTACTTATCATCTGTCTCCTTATTATCTTCTCGCTTTTCATCTATTATATCATGTGATTATTTACTTGATTACACCCACTCACACACACACTTACACACACACCCATGTATATAGCCTTACTTTATTTCACATGTTTCCACATTTCACCCTCTCTCATCGTCCTTGCTTGGTTTTCTTTTTATTTTTCAAGGTCTAGTATTCTTCCATTATGAATCCTCTCTTTATTTGTCCATTTTGAGCCCAGTAACTCAACTTTTCTACCCTAGCTTGTCTTTTCATCTTAACCACTACTTGTATTTTCTCCCTTACTTTTTCTGTGTTCCTTTCTAGGAGGTAATTTAGTATAATTTGTGGATTCTTGCTCTACACAAACAAAAGATCTAATTCTTTTCCCCAAATTAATTCTGGATTTTTCATTTGAGTGTGTGGGGGGGGGGGGGTGTTAAATTTTTTGTAAGTCAAATAGTTAGATACATTTTAACAATAAAATATTGTAATCAAATGAATATTAAATAAAAACTAATGGGGGTCGGGTAAGGCTAGGGGTAGCGTGCCATCCTGCTAACCAAGTGGACCCGGGCTCGAATCCGACTCGAGGCATCTGGCTAAAATCTGACCCCGGGGTGGAGACAAATTTTAAAAAGATAATAAGTAGTATCTTAAATTGGCTTAGGGCTAGAAAGGCCGAAAAGCCAAAAAATAAAACAAAAAATAAAATAACTAAAAGATTTACCTATAAAAGTATATAAGTATACTTTTTAATTTTTAAGTCAAAATAAATATTCTAGAATTCTAGATATTATCACATGTTAAATTAAACTAGAAAATATATTATTATTATTATTATTATCTCAGGTGGATATAAATTCTAAATTGTTATTTGAATTAGGAATACTTCAACCTCTTGAAAAAAACACATTTGCAGTTTGTATTTGAAATCATCCCCAATTTCATCTTATATTATTTTTTTTCGTAAGATGACGATAAACATTACTTAAAAAAAGTATTTGAAAAAGAAAATTAGAAACAAAATATAATAGAACTCTCGTGGGAAGCGGTTGTTTGTTCAAAAAAGTAAAAATAAATAAATGGTAGTACGAATTAAAACTTGCCTTCAAGAAAAAAATGTTTTGTGTGTAGATATTAAAGGTAAAAAATGTATATCTTATATTTAATCTACATATATGTAAGAAAATAGAAGAAAATAATTCGAGCACCTATAAAAGTATTATAATATTATTACTTTAATTTTTAGGAATATTTGTTATTTAAACTAACCTTTAATTAAATTTAAATAAAAGGTGAATAATTTATTTTGAAATAAACTATATTTAATAATAATAATACTTATAAAGTAAAGAAATTTTTTTTAGAAACTTTTTAAAATTTTTAAATATAAAAATACTAGGTAGGTTTCACATAAATAAAAGATCAGATGCTTGTTTAGCACGACTCTATATCGTATTTTCGGGTATAAGACCATCTTCAGAAGTTCACAAAGGACACTGTGAACTCTTGAAGATGGGCATTATACCCCGAAAATATATACGATATAGAGTCGTGCTAAACAAGCATCTGATCTTTTATTTATGTGAAACCTACCTAGTATTTTTATATTTAAAATTTTTAAAAGTTTCTAAAAAAAATTTCAAAAATTTTCTTTACTTTATTTTATATGTTTCACCAAGAACCTTCACCATTCTCCCTTAACAAAATAATACTTATATTGAATTTGACCTCCACTGAAACTTTCTAACTAGAAGATTTCAAGTATACATGTGAACCTCTCATCCCAATATTACGAGCATAATCAATTGAATTACCTTTTTTCTAAATAATTTTTGAAATTCTTATTGATTTTTCCATTTCAAATTTCCATAAGTATTATTTGAAATTCAGTGTCTTCTTCTTCTTTAAGTGCTTATCCGCGCCAGATCTCAGCATTCAATGTCTTAGATTTCGTAAAATTAATTTTATACTGATTTGGTGAAAAATCCTTATCAAAACTAGGTATTTTGCCGAAGATCGGAAAAGAGTTGAACTTTTTCAGACAGATCCCCCTATCAATAAATTTAAATATAATGGTTTATTCGAAATTACTCGATATGTCGAGGAAACAGGAGATTCCTAGAGGACCGGAATATTGAATTGACTCAATTGTTTTTTGCTTATTGTGTTTAAAAATGCCTGGATCATGTCTGATGTCTTTGTGACTGGATTCCAAAAGCCATTTAGAACAGAAAGTCGAAGAAAGAATATACTAATGCCAAAATAATTAAGGTCAGGTGGGGTAACTGGCCCAGCTTCTTTTGTTTTCCCAAGGATAGTACTCCATATTTTTGGCTACAACTAAGCTTCCTCACAATTTATAGATCTCGTGACTATATTAATTGAAAGATGAAATTTTCTTCAAATAATCATGATACTTTCAACTTTTGATTATTCAAAATTTTGGAATTATCTTAAGTTGAATGTAAAGTTTTGCGGTTGGCCCAGTTAAACGCGTTGTGGGGTAATTGGACCAGCCCAGCCTATTTGCTTTTTTTAATTTTAACATCTTTTGAGCAGTTGGACATGTTCCCCTATCCTTCAAGGCCCTGGCCGTAGGTAGAATTAGTCTCATTTGTATATGGATTAAAAATAATCAAAGATGTAAGCGATTCAGGGTAATTGGGCCCTGACTAGGCTGGCCCAGTTGCACCAAGACCTCTATTTTTTTTATTCTATTGAATTTTTTAAGGTAGATAAGTTTACACTTTTAAAATCGATTTTTATTACAGAAAATACAAAAAAAGTATCATAAATCAAACAACTAAACAAAATAATTTCATTTTACCCATTGAAATAAAGTTAAATAAGTTCCTTATGCTTAAGAAAGCCTTAATTAAGTAGTTACTCAAGTCTCAATATTTTTATGGAACTGGGTAAGGCAACTAGGTAAGAAGTAAGCACATAACTAGGTAAATAAGTACTTAAGTATAAAATAAACTTAAAGAAATTTCTCTAATTCAGGAACATTGAAAATTTCCCACCAATATGAAAAGGTGAATTGCGCTAAAAAAAATGCCGTAAAATTAAAAAGCTCTGGGGTTACAGGACCCCAGGCCCAGTCGCCCCCGCCCCCAGTTACCCCACCTGACCTTATATAGTAATATTGCAAAAACAAATCACCATTTAGATTTTGAGCATTGTTTCCCACCCAGACGTATCGAATAATTTAAAATTCAAGTAATGAATATTCTTCTTATTTTCTAAAAGGACGATGAATTTTTCTAAAATTTAATCTTCTTTGCTAATGTTTTAGTCGTGTGCCGTAGTTGGTATTGAATCCTTTATCACACCGATTTCAGAATATGATTCTAGAAACGTAGTTATCCCATTGTTTACGTTGCCGATGAACCCGTCTCACAACGTCTAGTTTGTTACAATGGTGTCTTGTCACTTTGCCGTTGTTCTAGTTATATCTAATGAAAGACCGGATTTATAGCGAAGTGTCCGCCTGGTGTCATAAATCGCATTTTCCATGGTGGCGTGGCCGCGTGTTTCCGTCCTATTTCGTCATGACCGAGCGGATTCACGTCTTAAATATTTTAAAATTTAGATTAAATAATCATAACAGATTTCTCCTGAGGTATTCTGAAGCGAACATTTATTTCTTAATGAAATTCATGAGAGAAGAGGTTACACCAAAAAGGTGCATCCCCTAAATCCCTTGGTTAGCCCCTACATAGTGAAAAAAGAAGTTCCAGTCTCTGGAGTAGGGTCCGTTATTTACCAAGTTGATTTTTTTTGCAGCGCCCCCTAAATTTTTACGTTATGGTCTAAAAAAATATCAGACCAAAAACAGCTCATATTAAACCATGTCCTAAAGACGATACATAACATGGGATTTTGTAACTTTTTACATTTAATTTTTTTTCTTTTGAACAAGTGAACATACAGCAACGAGAAATGCATATATTTGCAGGAATATGAACGCTCTAAAGAAAGGTCTCTTATGATTTGTTGATAAATTCACTTCTTCAAGAATCTAAAAATTTACTATAAGTTCAACTTTAATTTTGAATTGAAGAAGTGAATTTATCAAAAAATCATAAGAGACCTTTCTTATCGAGCATTTCTCATTGCTGTATATTCACTTGTTCAAAAGAAAAAAATTAAATGTAAAAAGTCGCAAAATTCAATGTTATTTAAATGGAAAATGTATCGTCTTTAGGGCACGGTTTAATATGAATATTAAAAGCTGTTTTTGGTCTGATATTTTTTTAGACCATAAGATAAAAATTTAGAAGGCGCTGCTAAAAAAAATCAACTTGGTAAAAAATGGACACCCTTCTCTGGAGGTCATAGGAATAAAAGAGTTGGCGAAATTGCGGGTTCGATGTTTATTCAATTTGACAGCGAAGAGGTGTTGAGCGTTCGAAAACCGCGTGTTTCTCGAAAAGAGGGATTTAGTGGAGATAATTGATTTCAGCTCGACTGCACAAACGCCGTGATAGTATCTCTAGTACAGGGAAAGGGCAGAAACGGCTCTACTGTGAGCCAGGGAGTTGAGTGAGTTAGTTAGGGCCGGGCCTCCTATTAGTTTAATTGCTTGTTTCTGGATTGCATCCAGTGTGGCAAGAGAGTATTTGGAGGCTCCTCTCCACAGATGAGGAGGCGTATTCGAGACAGGGACGAATTTGAGCCTTATACAGTGTAAGAAGTTGGCTGGACGTAAAATAGCGTCTAGACCTAAATATGAGACCAAGCTTGCACGCAACAGCTTTAGCAACGGATCAGATATGGTCATTCAAGAAAGATCAGACCCCAGAGTGACGCTCAACATTCAAATCTTATCACTGAATTCTAGTGGGTTAGAATCAATGATAATAGGTCTTCTATAAGTTTCTATGGGCGTGCCTAGAGATTAGGCAACACTGCGTTTGGTAGTCAGCTTAGCTATCTCAGAATTGGAGTCTCTGTCTGATGTCGCAGATATAAGTTTGGTAAACCCAAAAGATATATAAAATTAAATTTTGGTAATCCCTCAAGCAGATGTCAATGTTAGTTTTCAAAGTCTCGTAAATTACTGATTGATTTTAATGAATATACGATAGATAATTTAGTTTGTTTTCTTTAAGACTTAAGTAAAGATGAATAATATATGTCTGCAAGATTTGAAAGAGTTATTCATTTGATGCTTATGTTTATATAAATTTAGTTTATAAATAAAATGATGACGTGGCTGCATTAAACTTAAGAAGACAAGAAGACAGGAAATAAAATAGTTTTCTACTATCGACGTTTCAAATAAACATTGAATAATAGAATAGTTTTCTGATGAAAATTAAATATTTAATTGAAAGGTCAACATCAATAGAAAAACAAATTTGTATTTTCCTTAGCTGCCTCTCTTCTTAGTTGATAAAGTTTTCTTATAGAGTAATATTATAATATGCATGGATTTGTTGGTCAAATGTAGCTATTTATTATATACTATCTGCAGAGCCTCGCCTTCGGCGGTCTCTTGATAGCGGGAGTTGTTGAATCATAAAGAGAAACAAGGTTGTCCTCTACTTGATCAAGCATATGACAACCCTCTTTGTTTCTCTTTAGATATAAATTTGTGTTTATCAAATGAATTTATTTCATCGCTCACATAATCATATCTTTTTATACTGTTCAATCAAATATAAAAAATATTAAAAATAACCAAGAAAAATATTACAGTCAATGCAAAAAAATGTATAAATTTTCGTTGAAATGTTTTCAGGCATTAAGTCGAAAATTTAGTACAGTGTAATGTGAAAATATATAGATTCGAATCAAGTATCATTAGATAATATTATTTAAGTTTGGCAACATATACTCACAGGAAACGTTTTCAGATATAAAGCTAAAATTTGGCGCTTTAAATTGCAAAAATGCATAGTTGCGTACTAAGTTTCACCTTATTAGATAAAACCATTCAATATTGACAATTCATATTCTCGGAAAAGATTTTAAGATATATAGCTTAAATTTGGTGCATTGTAAGATAGTTGCGTACCAATTTTCAGCTTATTAACTAAAACGATTCAAGATAGGCATTTTGAATTTTCAGAAACGTTCTCAGGTATAAGATAAAAATTGTAATGTGAAATACATATTTGCCTACCAATTTTCAGCTCATCAACTAAAACCTTTCAAGATTGGCATTTCGGCGGGCCTTTTGATGGCCAAGGGGCCGCGCCCACTGGACCTACGCCCCATTTACCCCACCGACCCTCTCCCGAACTCATCGGGATCCCCACCTCATCCTCTGGACCCACGCCACATCTCCTTTTTTTCTATTGATATATGTACTTTCTAATGATTGGAGGTGTACAAATTTTAATCCTCCACCGCCGGCGAGGCGGGTCTCTTGCTAGCCTCCTCTAATCCCCATCCATCCCACTGACCCCTATCCTTCCCCCTAGACCCACCTCCGATCATCATTCACTCCGCCAACCCTATACATGTCCTCTTGACTCTCTCCTCTTCCCCTAACTCTCATCACCCTCAGAACCCCGCGAATCCGGGTGGAGGATTAAAATTTGTAGACCTCCACGCATTTTGGTTGGTTGGGTTGACATTCAGGAAGATACCAAGCCTTTTGTGTGTAAGGTTCCGAAATAAAAAAATTCTCATTTGGGTTCACTGGTTAAATTTTAAAAAAAATGAAAAAGAGCCGTTTCCAAATTAAAAAAATACAAATATATATAAGTATATAAATAAATACCGAATAGTTACAATTTTTGCTCGTTTAATAAGAGTTGATATTTAAATTAAAGGTTAACTGTCAGAATACGCCATTGTGTGGGTAACTTCACACTCATCAAATATATATTTTAAATTTTATTTTTTAAGGAAAAATAATAGATTTATTATTTGTAATTATTTTTAATTAATTTTATTGTAATTATATTTCATTAAAAATTTATCTAAAAAAATATAAAAAGTTTTCAATTTAGACCGATATATTTATCGTTGGAACCCCTCCCTGTAACAAATGGATGTTTAAGCGCTTTATATATAGTAATAGATAATAGATAGATAAATGCCTCATCAATATCCACTCAGTAAAAAATAATATTTAAATATTAGTTTTCTTCAAGCTTAAGATATTTTTAATCATAATTATGAAAAACAAAAATGAAATCTCTCGGCTAATATCAAAATTAATAGTAATTAATAAACAAAATATATTTGTATGTATAAAAGATAGCGTTTATCCATTATTTATTGTTTCCTTTTCGAATTGCAATAGTTTATATTAGGGATTGGAGGAAGTTGATGCTAAAGAAATTGTAGCGGAGTGGCAGGTGGAAATAATCGTTGTTTTTCAAATGGAAAGGGATGATTGGAAAAGGATAGAATCTTTTTCATTACGAGTTGTACGACTTGCCAGGACATCCTATTCTGTTCCCGTTACTCTTTTTTATTCGGTTGGTTGGTCTTCCTCCCTCAGGTGGGCCTAATCCGGCCGTTCCCGATGACTTGGGGTCAGCCTGGGGTTGTCCGAGCCCGGACAAGGCCCCCGAGACAGGCCCGTTCCATGTCTCGGTGTGGGAGTGCCGATGTAATTGGGTTTCGCTTTGAGCCGTTGCCACCGGCTGACCAGTTTATTAAAATGCTAGTCCGAGTCGGGATGCACGGGTATGGGATAGATCTACTCCCGGAGAAGTTGGGGGTGGATTTACCCGTAGCACTGGCAGTCTCCTTGCCTTGAGCAGCGGCAAACACACCCTCCTCTTTACTTTTTACTTCTGCCATGATAAGATAAGCTCGTTTGCTCTAGATTCATTCATCAAATATTTAAACACAGAATTTATTTATTCTTTGGCCCCTTTCATTATTAGAAACAAGCAAATAAATAAATTAGTATTTCAAATATTACATTTTAATTTATAATTACAATAAGTAAATGCATAGCTAGAAATCGGCTGATAAAAATTAAAATTATAAGATTTCAATCTAAAAAAACGAGAAAAATGAAATACTAAAAAGTTGGGGGGGGGGGGGGGGGGGGTCCAAAAACTAAAACTATCAATAAAGTTTAGGGAAAGCGGTGTTGGTTTATAGTGAAACATGTTAAACACAGGAATTATTTAACGGGATTATAGTGGTGTTTCACAAAGTGGAAATAAAATTAAAAAAATTAAAAAATCTTTTTAAAATTTTTTTTAATTTTATTTCCACTTTGATGAAAACACCACTAAAATCCATTAAATAATTCCAGTAAAACTATCAATATAAGCTGTAGACCCTTTAATCAATTTGTACGTAATTTCACATATGCGCCCTATATAACCTTATGAAAATGACTCACCATGTGAAATTGATACTGACAAAAAAAGGGGGGGGGGGTGAAAAATATTTTCAGATAAAATTCGAAGAAAGCTGATATTTCTATTAAAATAGTGTCATAATTAAAAGGAGATATTATTAATTGAAATGGACCCAAAATTAAGAGGGAGGTTCTTTTATAAATAATTTTAATTCAATATTAAATATAAGAGAGAATCCAGGTGTATGGCAAAGTCATGTGGATGGCCACATCAGTTTATTTAATTTATAATTCAAGACTTAGTTTTTCTAAAACATAAGGTTAAATTTTAACGAAAATATAATCAAACCGTATTGCATCGAATTAAAGACGCTCTTTTTAAATAAAAATTATAATTTTTAAAACGAGATGCGTTTTAAATTTAGTGATGTCTTGTTATTTTTCAGAAAAAATCTTAGAAAAAAAAAACAGGTGCATCTTATATACTGTATTATACGGTATTTATACTCGTATATGAAGGGTTAGGGGAAAAATCGACGTAGTCAGTTTTTTCGATTTTAAACTGATTATGGTATCTGTTGTTCTATGATGGATAGTTTCCAATAAATGAAAGGTGCAAAAAACACTGGTTTCATACTAAAATCCCAGTTTCTAAAACTCTATTAAGGGAAGAGTAGCTGAAGTGCATTTTAAATGTCTTTTTATGCCAAATTAAAAATATGACTACGTTTTTTCCCCCCGGACTCTTCATATAAACAGGCCCGATAAGGGGCGAAATATCAGAGCCCTGTGATATCAAGCAGGCGGGCTTCGCTAGTATTGAATTCGCACAAATAAAAAAAATTAATTATATTCAAATTAATGTTTGAATTTCAGCTTTTTCAATATCTTTTTATTGCTCTGTAAGAGATCATCACTGGCTGGGCCCCCCTCTTACGATAATTCCGGAAGTGCCAGTGACGACGAGTCACATTGAACATGGCTGCTACCGGTTTCCCCCAGATTCATTCTGAACTTTCTATTTGTGTATTGAGCCATAGAAGTTCAGGTGTTAGGTTTACTGATTGTGGTATTTCTAGGTCTTCCAGTAATCCTCATAGGTATCTGCGATTCCATTAATTCCATCCCCCTTGTACCTGCTATTCACCCCGGACCTCTATTTTTAACCGACTTCAAAAAAGGAGGAGGTTCTCAATTCGACTGATTTTTTTTATGTGTCTATGTTACCTGATATCTTCGCCAATTGTGAACCTATTTTGATGATTTTTTTGTATTGGGTTCAATCTAGTTACCGCTTTCCGACTGGTCCTTTTTTTCATTGGTATTGGACCTTTTCTGCTATGTGAATTTTATTATCATTTTTCTGATTCATTCGCCCCACCCTTTCTCTTACGAGATGCATGCAAGGTATTATATTAAGTCACTATTAATAACATCACTAAAAGAGAAAAATAAAAATAATTTTTATAAAAAAAATAAAACCGACTTCAAAAAAATTAAATGCAACAAATAAAATAATAAAATTAAATAAACAGGAGGTGAAAATGGACTGTATAAAAGGCCAAGGGCTGAAAGTTTTTTTGCAAGAAATAAGACTGGTCAGGGGTGAAGGAAAAGAGATTATTAGAATTCTTCTCAGGGAAAGAAAATCCAGGTTTAATATAATAGACTCTCTTATATAAAATTAAACTTTACTATAATAAATGAAATAAATTATATACAGAAGATTGGCAAAATCAAGACAGTTATTGTATCGACATATATAAGGGATAGGCTCGATTGGATGTTACGAACTAAGTAAGGATCAGATCGAGTTCAAAACAAAGTGGAAATGACGAACGTGAAGTAGTAAAGAGAATGGAGATATTCAAAAGAAAAGCAAGAGTCAGGGAACTAAGTAAATCATAAAACCGACTTCAAAAAAATTAAATGCAACAAAATAAAATAATAAAATTTAAAAATAAAATAAAATACACTAAAATGTATAAAATAATAATTTAATTTAGTTACAACTAAACGACTAAATATTTACATGAAATCACTTTTTGAAGTCGGTGCTAAACAAACAAATCGTACTAAGTAAAATCCGTCGAGTTCGATTCATAAAATGTATATGTTTGGCACCGACTTCAAAAAGTGATTTCATTTGAATATTTCGTCGTTTAGTTGTAACTAAATTAGATTATTATTTTATGCCTTTTAGTGTATTTTTATTTTATTTTGAGTTTTATTATTTTATTTGTTGCATTTAATTTTTTGAAGTCGGTTTTATGATTTACCTAGTTCCTGACTCTTGCTTTTCTTTGAATATCTCCATTCTCTTGTACTTCACGTTCGTCATTTCCACTTTATTTTGAACCCGATCTGATCCTTACTTCGTTCGTAACATCCAATCGAGCTATCCCTTATAACTTGTCGATACAATAACTGTCTTGATTTTGCCAATCTTCTGTATATAATTTATTTCATTTATTATAGTAAAGTTTAATTTTATATAAGAGAGTCTATTATATTAAACCGATTTTCTTCCCCTGAGAAGAATTCTAATAATCTCTTTTCCTTCACCCCTGTCCAGTCTTATTTCCTGCAAAAAAACTTTCTGCACCTTGGCCTTTTATACAGTCCATTTTCACCTCCTGTTTATGAATCACTCCTTCAAGAGCAAATTTAAACAAAAACAAAATAAAATATTTGCTCATTGTCTTTAAAAATGTCTAAAACGTAAAGAAATAAAATTTCCAACATTCCAACTAAATTTTTTTTCTGTTTATCTGGGTCTGGATTCCGATACCCACGATAACTCTCAACGCATTCTTACATTTAGAGTCCCTCATGCTGAAAGATCATTTAGAATTCTTTCAAGTATAAAAAATGTCTTATGATCAACTATGCCATATGTCAATCTACCACTCTTTAGCAAGTAAATAGATTCCGTTAACACCAGTGAAACTTTTGCTAAGCATAAATTCTGAAAAGCAATGTTTTAATTTTAAGATATTCTTTTTTTTATAAAATGTTTTTATTTTTTTTTTATTTTAGTTTATGTTGTATTAATTTTTAGTTTTATATATAAGATTTGAGTTGATATTAATTTAATTCAAAATTTTTTTTGTTTTGTTTTTTATTTCACATCTACACATCTAATTCATTACTAAACATCCTTAGACCAACTACACACCTTTCTTTTCTATTGATTCCTAATTTCTAAACAGTGAAACCTTTTTTTAAGTCTTTTTGATTATCATTTGGATAATCAAAAAGCGGGAGACTGTGATGTCCCTCGGTGGTCGGGTTGGAATGGATGATGGACGGGTGATTACCTAAATGGTAAGAGAGAAAGGCATCCTAACATCTAACACGACCCGAGAAGACAAGAGATTGAGTTTTACTTACACCATCCTATAGTATAACCACCAGTCCCATCATCCATATTACTCAGGACAGCCATAGTTCTTTCCTAAAAAGATTGAGCGTGTGCCGGGCCCTTCAGACTAATAGGCAATAGGCAACGCCTCATTTAAGACACATGCAAATTAATATTAAAACTTATTAATAACACCTTGCTGTCCATTACCATATTAATAATACATACGACACATCACCAATTTATTAAATGAGTCGAGAATATAGTAACTTCAATTATGTTTATCATTTTACATGTCCATCAATATTTATTGATTTCATGTTTTTAGTTGAAATTATTTTCCTAAAACTTGGCTTTTTATGCATTGTTATGTATGTCACGAATTATGATACCATTTTACGTAAAAGTCAAGTTTTATGAAAATAATTTCAACTATAAAAATTATCACTTTCAAATCATCCATCCATAATCGGGTATTAAGAGCTGACGGCAGACTAATCCATATTCCAAATCATCGTACTGAGATCGCCACTAGATCCTTTGTCGTCAGCTCGGCTCGGTTGTGGAATACATTGCCATTAAATATCCGAACATCGCTTTCAACATCATCTTTTCATCGCTCACTCAGAGTGCATCTTCTCGGGGAGCTGGGTTGGAGTAATGTGTCACTGGTCTATTCGCCTGCTTGTGCTGACTCTGGGTTGCTCACTGGGCTGGTAGAGTCTTGCTCATTTAAATCTTACTATATACCTGTATTCTTTCTGTTTATCATTTAAATGTTACTATATGTATGTATTCTTTCTGTTTGCTCATTTAAATGTTATATATGTTATGTTTGCTTACTTAAATGTTACTATTTGTATATATATTCTTTCTGTTTCTGCTCTACGAGGTAGCCACCTCAGAGCATTGTTTTAAATAAATAAATAAATAAATAAATAAATATAAAAATGTTAAATCAATAAATATAGATCGGTTTTAATTGAACTTACTATATTCCCGGCTCATTTAATAAATTGATGATATTGAACTTGGCAGCTCATTGGATATCTCACTACTTTTTTTGGCAAGCGGTTATTATTAAACGAATTTGGCCTTTTTTTACACATGTGTTTTTGTTGGGATTTCACTTCTTTTTGTAATTTAGATGCCTATTTATGCCCTGAAGGGAATGTTTCGGTTTTGCGATTTCACCCTTTAATAATGGTCCAATCTCCCAAAGATGCCAAGTTATTAAATGAAAGCTTACCGATTGAAGAGCTGAGCTGAAAATACGCCAATAATAACATAATGCAATCACAGCCTCCCAGAAAGACCCGAACGATCACCAGCTGAAAATTTCAGAGATTATTAATTAATTTAAAAAAAATTCACCTCAAATGATTAATTAAATATAGATAATCATTTTTAATTATAAAGATTAATTACCGGATAATAGAGTAAAAATTGGTGTGAATTGCACTTAGATAAGGGGTGGATTGTTTGTGGCGGACTGAAGGTCAAGCAGAACAACTTACGCTCAAAAAAAAGAAATAAAACAAAATTGAGTTTTGAATTCGATATATTTCGGGTGTCAGTCCATCTTCATTTTGTGAAACCTACCTCGCATCTTACTCAAGTTTTATTATTATATTAAAATGTTTCACCTAGTACCAACACCTATCTCCTTAAAAGTAAATAATCTTGTTATGACTTGCAGAGAGATTTAAGACGTCATAATCCCATAAATAAAAATAATTCCAAAATACAAAAAAAAATAGTTTTAATTTGATTATTAAATAGAACCTCTTAAGTATCTTAAAAAAAAAAAATAAACAAAAGTTGTCAAAAATCACATCCCCTACAACTTTGCTCATTATAAAATTTGCCGTAGAGTTAATAGTTTAGGAGTTATTTGATAATTTTCATTCGTGCGCTCCCTCCCAAACCCCCTTCTGGGGTCAAAATATCAAAACGTTATATGGCTAAAAACGTAAGTTCGAAGACATCTGATCTAAATATGAAATTTCATAATAATCCCTTTAGCCGTTTTTAGCAACTTTTCGGAAACGACGGAAACATACATACAAACAGACATACAGACAGGAATTTTGTTGAGGGTGTTTTCGCTCATAACTTTGAATGAACCGTGTGCAACCAAAATTTGGCGTGATTTGCAGCAATGTACAGACAAAACCTTAATTATATATATATATATATATATATATATAAGTTAAATTTGTCGTATTAGTTAATAAGTTTTTTAAAAACTAATACAACAAATTCTTATGCGGTAGAGAAAAATTGATGGTGATGCTTGGATAGGTTTGTTTCTTTAATTTTAGACTTTTTAGATCTAATTTAGGGTGTCAGATGTTGTAGGAGAATAAAAGTTTATTTAATTTAATTTTATGTTTTAATGAAAAAAAGTCTTCTTTAAAGTAATTTACAATGTTTATAATGTTTATAATGTTTATAATGTTCGACACAGCACAGTTTGAATTTTTGGGCACTACACGATTGGAACTTGGAGAGAGGAGGTTTTTTGTAAAGAGTATTTATGAGAAAAATAAAATATATAATTATACTGGGTTAGATGGAGGGTAGTACGGGTTTGACCGTTTAGTGTCACACGAAATGATGACAACCCAGGAGAATGAAGTGAAGTACGCGATGTTAAATACTACGGGTTAACCGTTCGGTTGGTCCACTCAATGTGACCAGTACTCACTAGTGTTCAGGCAGAGATTTCACTAATACTAATGAGGGAACTTATTAGAGTCCAGCCTCGTAGGAGACCTATTAGAGTCTGGCCTAGGAAGTACAGTTAGTCTCTGCACGAACCATTCTAAGCGAGAAGTCTATCGCGACTGCCCGCCCGAACCATTCTGAATTATGTGGCTGGAACAGCCCTTCTTATATGATTCTAGTATGCTGATACTGCATAAGCTTGTAGATGAGCGGAGGACAGAGGAAGAGTGCAGCCTCACCGTGAGAAAGCGATTCAGCATTTTGCTAGTAGCTACGGGGGGAAAGTGGAAGAAATGGGAATCTTTAACTTATATATATATTATTTTAAACCATTATGAATAAGATTTAGCGAACAGCCGTTGCTATTTTATTTTTTAAATTGAAAGTTTTTGAACCGAGGATATCAGAATTTTTATATATTGAAGCCTTCAATTTTATTTTTTACTTAGTCAAAATGGCTGTCAAACTTGACGTTCTTTATTTCAAAGGGGCGCAAATTCAAACTATAAACATCAACATCTAAACAAATTCTTATAATAATTAAAACTACAATAAATAAACTAGTATTAGTTTTATTTATAAATTTATATTAATTTTTTTTTTATTCAAATTAATAAAGTAATTCAAAAATTGTGAATCCATTTATTTTTCTTTGAAGAAAATAGATGCGTTTAATTTCATTTTATTTCTGGCTTATTATAATATTTAATACCTAAGCAAGATAATTTATTCACTTATAAAGAGCAATACTTCAAGGGTGTTAGAAAAGGAGTTGCATTCATTAAAACCAAACAAGTTTTCTCCAGTTAAGTAGCTTCCGAACTTTTCAACTAAAACACAATTCAATATAAGAACAGAAGCGCTGCTATATTAATTCTATTAACGATGTAAGCAACTCGGAGCCAAACTATAAGACAATATTATTTAGGGCAAATCAAAAGAATGTGAGTTTTTAACTTGTAAATTAGTTAAAGTGTCCAAAAGAATCTGTTTTTATAAAGACTTAAAGAAGAAAAGATAGGGAAGGGAGACTTGCTATGACAGGCCTAAATTGCTTTAAAGAAAGTATAATAAAGGAGACCAAAGATAAGCCTTAATGTCTCGTGGCTGGCTATATGGTACTTGGTTCAGGTAAACCATGCGCAGTCATTGAGACATCCCCTCTTTCCTCTCTAAGTCTCTGCTTCTTCATCATTAGCGAAAATAGCTCCAAGTTTCAGAAATGTGTATCTACTTTAATTATACCATTAATTTAAAGGATTATTAGAATATATTATTTTGAATTTTTTTAATTAGAGTAGAAAAGAATAATAATAATTATTATACAATTATGAAACTTGAGTTAAATATATTTATACATATATTACTAGCTGACGCCCGGGCCTTATGGTTAAAATTTATATAGATAATAGCTGACCCGACCAAGCGTTGCTGTGACTAACTCTTATGCTTCACGCCTAAATAAATTGAAAATGCAAATAATTATAGTATAGGTATTAAAACAGTAAACGAATTATATATTACTTGTCAAAATTGTTCCCTTAACCAAAAATAATATTGACAGTTGAAAGATTTCCAAAAAGCTATTATCGGGCATCTTGTTTGTTTGCTTTTACTCCCCAGAGAGACGCTGGCGTTGTTTCCAGAAAAAAAATATTTTTTTACATGCCACAGGTGTGATTTCTATAAAAACACTCGTGTATTTGAATGGAATGTTGTGTGAAAATTTCAAAGAAATCGATGAAGAACTTTCGGAGATCCTTCAACGTAGCGTAACAGTACATTTTAATTTATATAGATATGGATTTTTTAATTTATTAAGAAAATCTTTGAAAAATTTTTGAAACTTTTGAAAAGTTTCTAAAAAAGTTTTCAAAAATTTTCTTAATAAATTCAAAAAAGTTTCACCATGAACCCACACCATTCTCCCTTAACAAAATTACTATTAGGTGGTTTAATAATAAATAAATGGATTAATTTAATAAAATGAAATTGAAAAACAACCCAAAGTATCTTATCAGTTCTCTACCTTGCAAATATAAATATTTTTGCACTAGAATGATTTTTTGGGAATTTTCTTTTTGGAGTTATCTTGAGTATCGGATATTAAAAAAAAACTAAGCAAAAACTCAGGACCAGGGGGAGGGGGGGGGGAGTAGCGGAAATGGGGTACAGTGACGGGATGGTTTTTATCAGAATTTTAAATTAAAAATAATATTAATATATAGCTTTTAACTGAAGAAAAAAGTTGCCGAGCATCGCTCAGTGACTCCAGGTACTAATATCTATTTGCTAATATTAATGAAAAATTACAAATTTTTCTAAATCTTAAAAATTATTAATCATGGAAGAAGGTATTTAAAAAAATTATGTAGATTGCGACATCATCTTAAATAATATTTAATTTTTGTTTTCTAGATTGAAAAATTAATAAAGATGAGAACAAAACCGAATATTATCTGCTCTATCCACCAGATTATTTTTCATAAGAATTAACAAAAATTGCGATCTGAAGGAATTATAAAGAAGGATTAAAGAACTTTAAAAATATTCAACAGTTGGTTTGAATGTATGAATATGAATTAATCAAAGAATTGATTTTAATAATAAAATTATGATCTGACGAGGAATTAGTAACATTAGAAGTGGCTTAGAATAAATTATATAATTGGAGAAATTTAAAGTGATAATTACCTGGAGAACGAATGTGGCTGCATAGCTAGGTGACCCGAGCACTCTCAGGGCCGGTTGTATGTCGAAAAGTAAATGCTTTTTACCACTAACAAACGGTAGATGGTAAATGGAGCGACTGGGATGGCCAATCAGATGACAGGCATTTTCAGTTAAGTTCTTATAATAAGAAAATATAAAAAAGACATCCATTCGTTCTTGCGTCTTGCTATAGGAAATATGGATAGAATTTTAAGGGAGTTTGACAAAATATAAAATAGAACACATTTTAAAGACAAAAAAGCAAATATATACAATACGAGCTGCTCCAGGCGTGCCTTCGGCACGCCCTCTACAGCTCGACCCTCCGCGCAGGTAGCCCTGGCGGGCAGCCTCTCGGCATGTGATTATTAGGTCTGTAATATATATTTGTAATATTTTGGCCCCTCTTTCGCCACCACGCACTCATTTTGGCTATTGATTTTTACAGCATACATTTTATATAGTCTTAAAAACTAACATTACAAAATTTGATCGCAATCGGAGAGAGTATTAATTTTTTGCCCCCACTCAATTTTGGGAGGTTGAAATTATTTTTTAGATATTTGCATATAAATAACTCTCAGTTTTCTAAAGAGTAAATGTACAAAAAAGCTAAAAATTTCTATAATTCGCCCCCCCCCCCCCCTTCGCCCCAATACAGTCAATTTTGATAGTTGGTTTTTACAGGAATAGTTTCTTAAAGCAATAAAGAATAACTCTACAAAATTTGATCAAGATAGGAGAGAGTTTTAATTTTTGCCCCCACTCACATTTTGGATAGTTGGGAGTCGAATTTCAAAAAATCCTGAAATGACTTTTTAGATATTTGTATTTATAATTTTATTAAGTAAAAATCAAGTAGATATCTTATTTTTCTTAAATGAAAATGCATAATTAGTGTAAACACATTGCAAAGATATTTTGCTCCTTTTGACCCCTTTAGAGGTCGAATTTCAAAAAATCCTGAAATTGGTTTTTAGATATTTTAATTTAGTATTTTTATAAGTAAAAAGCAAGTAGATATTTTATCGTCCTTAAGAGATATCTCATAATCAGTGAAAACACACTTTGCCCCTTTTACCCCCTTAGGGGTCGAATTTCGAAAAATCTTTTCTTAGTGACCCCCTATGTCATAGATGTAATATCCTCTCCAAATTTCATGTTTCTATGTCCAGTGGTTCTGGCTGTTTTGATGATGAGTGAGTGAGTGAGTGTATCGGGCAAAGAATTTTATATAATATATAAATATTATATAGATTTATCAAAATAGTCTGAAGATGAAGACAAAGTTTTTGAAAATATAGTCGCTAACAAAAAATATATATATCAGTGATGTGAGGTCCAAAATAGAATTTTTCTAAGATGTTGTGCGAACGTAAAAAAGTATATTATTGATCAGAATTTAATTTATTTAGGTTATTTAAACCAGTTGTTCTTAACCTTTTATTAGTCGGGGCCCCCTTAAAATCCTAAAATATTTTCGCGGCCAATAGGTTTTTGTTCTAGGTTACCATTTAAGCAATGTAGGCCTATATCATTGCTTCTGGGTCCAGAATTTTTTTTTATTTTTTTACTAACGATAAATAAGATCGCAATTAGCACACTCTAATCAAGATTTCAGTTAACACAAAGGTAACACCATTAGGTGACATACTAGTAATTACTCGTGAAAAAAACTCTCAGTGTAAAATAATTCATAAATTAATCAACAAGCAGAACTTAACATAACATGTGTCTCACAGATGCGAAATGTAATGCTTTATCAGATTGTCAGTAATAACACATTTCCAAAGAGAAACAAAGAGGTTGTCCTCTGCTTGATGCAAATAAACATACACAGATATATCATCTCGATATATATGTGTGTATGTTTATTTGTATCAAGCAGAGGACAACTCTTTGTTTCTCTTTGTGAATCAACAACTCTGCTATTCTCGGCAAAACAAAAACTTTTCAATTAAAAAAAAATAACATATTTCTTGAAAAATAGGTACACGGTATTTGAAAATTGCTATAGTATAAATATTGTAAACTTAGACTTAAGAAAAATATTTACACGGTTTAATTAAACTTGTAATTTTGTCTGTCTGTCTGTTTGGGTCAAATTTACCTATGCGCTCAACGTTTTCATTTAGTTTATCCGTGTTTAAGAATATTGAGATGTCATTAAATTCATCTGTCACTTACATATGTATCACTTATAAAAACTAGTAACATTTTTTTTATTTGTAAAGATATATGGTAAAAACTTAAAAAATTATAATATTTTCGGGGCCCCCTGTTAAGAATCGCTGATTTAAAACATAAAACAAGAATAAAAAACTACTGTGTTTATTTTAAAAATGTTAACTAAATTCAAAAAATATCCTGATTTTTGCAATTTTTCATAAGTTTAAAAAAAAATTCAGTTTTTTCGACCCACCCTTACTGTCTAGAGCTCTAGAATCTAGACCTCTAGAGACACGTATTCGGTGTACAAAGTCACTTATTTGGTGTGTACTAGGCTTAAAAATTAACAACTCTGTTACGCTTGGCAAGAAAATCTATTAATATAATTTTAGTCTTTTAATATAATATTTCCCTAGAGGTAAAATGATGGGATGAATTGGAAAAAATAATTTTTAAGAAAAAAATAAAACCGACTTCCAAAAAATTAAATGCAACAAATAAAATACACTAAAAGGTATAAAATAATTATTAATTTATTTAGTTACAACTAAACTACGAAATATTAACATGAAATTACATTTTGTACTCGGTGCCAATGCGATTCATAAAAGGTATATGTTTGGCACCGACTTAAAAAAGTAATTTCATGTTAATATTTCGTAGTTTAGTTGTAACTAAATAAGTTAATAATTATTTTATACCTTTTAGGATATTTTATTTGTTCCATTTAATTTTTTTGAAGTCGCTTTTATTTTTTCTTAAAAATTATTTTTATTTTTCTCTTTTTAGTGATGTTATTAATAGTGATCATATCATCAGAACTTGACCAAATTAATATGGCACCATCCCTAAGATACCCCCTTTCCAATAAAAAAAGAATCATCGAAATCGGTTCATAAACAAAGAAGCTAGGTATGAGCAAACCTAACAAAAAAGGTCTAATACCTATGAAAAAAAATGGGACCAATCGGAAGGTAGACCGAACCCAATGCAAATTTTTTTTTCAAAATCGGTTCACAATTGGCGGAGATATGAGGTAACATAGGCACAAAAAAAAAATCAGTCAAGAACCTCCTTCTTTTTTTGAAGTCGGTTAAAAATTCGGAGCTCTAAAGAAAAAAAAATGTCTATTAACATTAACCTCTGAAACTACATAAGTAAGAAATAGAATTTGATTGTTTTCATGCACCTGTAATCATGCTGTTAATAAGATTTTCCTAAGTTATCCAGAGACATTCAAATAATATATGCTTACATATTCCGATGGCTTCACAGGGCCAAGAGCCCTACCGCCTCTATTACTTCCCTCCATCTGACACGATCCATATAATTTTATTAAATAATCTTTTATTCTAAGTTATTGAGTTAATCATAAAGAATTTAATCCTCTAATGATAATATAGGTCCAAGTCTAATCGTATGTCCTGATAATTAGTTATGTGGATATAAATATTAATGAATAAATTTCAATTAAATAAAATTATAGTTTTTCAACTTTGAATAATACATGGAGCGAAAGCGATTTCTTTTTGGCAGAGAGATGATGATATGATACAACTTTCTCTATGTAATGACGTATGAGACAAATGAAGTAGGTAGTTGGTGAACTTTAGCTACTAAATATTCTATCCGTTTCTTTATTTGAAATCATGAAATCTTTTTAAATTAGATCAAAAAGTTAATAGTTAGGTATAGTTCTTTAAAATGGTTATTTTTTTATTATAACAAAAACAGTTCACTCTTGATGCAAAGGAAAATAATTTAAATAATTAAATCTTCGGTCGATATGGACTATGGATTATCAACGTAAACATCACGAAAATTAACCGTCGACCTACAATTAGGGATTTTTACGTGGTTCACTGAAGATGTGAAGATGCGCCGAGTGTCCGCGAAATTGATCTCTCTCAATCAATTCCTGTGCTTCCGCAATCCCCATATTCTTCTAATCTAGCACCTGCCTTCTACCCTAAATTGAAAATTTCGCTGAAAAGGAAGCGATTTGACTCCAGTGAAGAAATCCAGGCAAATGTGGAGAAGTTTCTTAACACCCTTAAAAAAGAAAATATCCCAGAATGATTCTAAAAGTGGAAACATCGTTGGAGTCGGTATGTTCAGTTAGAATGGGCCTACTATGAGAAAGATCCATCGCAATAGTCTATTTGTATTGGAATTTAATACGTAATAATTAGAGTAATATAGTCCCTGCTGTTTGGTGTCCTCATTGGCCTTATATCTCAAATTGAACATGACCCAACTGCTGTATCCTGATTTTAGATTACTTTCATAAGCTCTCCGCGCGTACTGCTAAAATAACTTTTTTTAATGAAATTGATGAGAGTAGAAGTTACACCAAAAAGTTGCATCCCCTAAAGGCCTCCGTTGGCCCCTCCATCTTGAAAAGAAAAAGATGGGATTTTATGGGCTGGATAGGTGTCTAAGGTATCTGTGGGTACGGGTCTTAAACAGCTGAAAATTGATGAGAGTAGAAGTTACACCAAAAAGTTGCATCCCCTAAAGGCCTCCGTTGGCCCCTCCATCTTGAAAAGAAAAAGATGGGATTTTATGGGCTGGGTAGGTGTCTAAGATATCTGTGGGTGCGGCTCTTAAACAGCTGAAAATTGATGAGAGTAGAAGTTACACCAAAAAACCTTTTTGCATCCCCTAAAGGCCTCGGTTGGCCCCTCCATCGTGAAAAGAAAAAGATGGGATTTTATGGGCTGGGTAGGTGTCTAAGGTATCTGTGGGTGCGGGTCTTAAACAGCTAAAGATTATAAGTCGCGGTGAAGACGCTAGCTGGAAGCGAGTTCCTGTCTCTGGAGATCATAGAGATAAAGGAGCTGGCGAAAGCTCTGGTTCGATAAAGGTTAGAAGTTAATGTGATTGTTTTAGTAAAACTATGTCTCTGGCTACCCTTCTTAAATATTTTTAAGGAAAACACATTTTTCTTTTACTTTTTTCTTATATTGTTATTGACACGGCCCCTGTTTTTACAGATGTATAGATAGACATATAGCGACTAAGATGATTTATCGATGTGACAAATGATAGTTCTGACTCAGGAGAGAGAATTCTCTTGATGCTGCAGTTCCTGAAATTAATGATGCAATTCATCATCTTTTGGGCCATTTTACTACTTTCTTCTCTATTAGATATTATAAAAATAAATTAGTTGGATACATAATTTGATACTTTATTTGATAAAAGAAAGAGACACGCACAGAAATCGTTTGTTTTTTCTGGATAAAGATTTTTGGTTTGAAAAAATGAAGAATTGAATGAAAGTGAAAATATCCTTAAGCTAAATATTTTTCATTTTAAATAGTGATAAAATATTCTTAAAAATTTATCATGGATTTCTTGTTTACCTTTTATCTTTGTACCTTTTGAAATAAAATTATCAAATGTCTTACCAAACGTGAATCATAAAGTTTGTTAAGATTGAAATCGAATTGAAATTTTTTTTTAACTTTTATGGACTTTTATTTGGTAATAAAGAAACTTAATATATCTCTATCAGTGGAGGGGGTGACTTTTCAGCCAAGGGATGCAAAAAATAAACCTTCATTTTTTTTTAATTTTATTTTATTCTTCGCTCCTTTTTGAAAAATTTATCGATAACCGCATCATAGAATTTTTCGTTATTCTTTTTCAAATTTAAAAATTGATATTTAAACAGAGCGGATAATCTATATATTCACTACAGAAGGTGAGGTGATGTTTCAATTTTTTTCATAGTTGAAAACTGACTGACGAGCTCGTAGAAGGCATATTGCAAATTAAATGTATTAAATCACGCATAAAAATAAATGTTTCCTCTTTATGCTTTAAAATGTCTGAAACGCGTAGAAAAATATTTTTCAACTATGATTTTTTTCTCTTTGTGTGTCTGAATTTCGATATCCACGATAGCCCAAGAACGGAAAGTCAAAAAGTTCGTATGTATCAATACATAGTAGTACTGATTAGATTTTGCAATATCTGGTTCAAAAGGCAGAAAATATTTTTTGAATTATTCATTGAGATTTTAAGAGGATGTTATACCATATATAGTATAGTCATAAATGAACAATTTATATTTAAGTTTATTAATCATTACTTAATTAAGGTAGCTCTATAGTGTACTGAGTGTTGAAAAAGTTTTCCCATTTTTATTATTTAATGTGCGGGTGAGCGATTCTTTAATTAGAATGTGATCGATGAAAATAACTACAAAGAGATCGGAAAGAATGATCTCTCTTTCTTTAAAGACCAAATACAAGTACATACCTGTTTCAGACTATTAGAGATTAATTTCTTAATTTCTATTATTCTAGGAATGGCCTTTTGCACTCAGACCAAAACGATACCTAATCGTTGTAGAGTGAAAAGGATATTCAAATTGAACTTCATTAAAGCAAAATACTTTTGCCCAAACATCTTTTAGTTCAACTTTCACGATTAATTTTTTTAATCCAATTTATAGACTTTAAATTAAAGTCATGGGGGGTCGGGTAGGCTAGGCGGTAGCATGTCAGCCAGCTAACCAAGAGGACCCGAGTTCGAATCCGGCTCGAGGCATCCGGCTAAAATCTGACCCCCGAGGTAGAGACAAATTTAAAAATAAAAATAAATAGTATCGTAAATGGCTTATGGCTACCATGGCCGAAAAGCCAAAAAAAAAAAAAAAAAAAAATTAAAGTCATGGGACGAGTAGGTACATGTAAATTAATTCACTTTTTAATAAAGATAAGAGTAAATAAATATTAATTTACTATGAGTTAGGGATTCTTGGTCACTTGTTTCACATTAAAATTAAAAAATTAAAAGATGTAAAATTTTTTTCAATATAATAATATAATCAGTTATAATTCTGTACTTTCCTGAAGATGAGCTTACAGCTAGAAATATATATATTGAAAAAAAATTTTACATCTTTTAATTTTTTAATTTTAATGTGAAACAAGTGACCAAGAATCCCTAACTCATAGTAAATTAATATTAAATATAATATTTATTTACTCTTATCTTTATTAAAGATGTTTCACTTTGCACCAACACCACAATCTCTACTAATTATCATTTTTTAACCTCATAAAATCAAAGTATTTTCCAGAAGATTCAACTAATAGCTAGTGATTAAAATAGGAAATCTGGAATATTTTTTTCATATTCTTTAAATTTACTAACGTTAAAAAATTCCGTAAATTTTAAATTTCATACAACTTTAAATGAATTAGTTGTATAGTATTTATTGAAAGTACATATTTTTTAAATTTTACAAATTTTCAAATAATATATAACCCGGATGAAAATACTCTTGACATTTTGGAATTCAAAGTATCCATGGAGGACCGCATGACACGATCTCTACCTAAATTTAAAGAGCTAATGCCTAATTTATCAAGTTTTTGGAAACGACAAATCCTTTTTTTTTTAATTACATTAGAATTATATTAGCATGGCCTCTTCATATGAAACAGCTCGTTTCACACAATCTAATAACGGAAGGACTATACTATACTATATTTACAATTATAGTAGTAGTTTTAGAAAGAAGCCTCACGTATAGCTTTTCAGGTAGTACTAAAGAAATTAAAGGACGAATTCAACAAGAAGAAAATTTTTACCCTATATATTTTCTTATCTCTTATTCAAAATTATTGAAATAGTAAACAATTAAATATAATCTTCTATCTAGATAGCCTGAATTAGCTTTCGATTTGTATGTTGTTTCTGATTTCTTTTTCTAATACTTTCAAGCTCTTCTTAACATTGGAATGCTGAGCTTGGCTCGCCTTTAGAGTGCAGGGAAATCAATGCCGAATATTTTCTCTTAAATTGACTGCTTGGATTTTTCAAGCTCAATGTCAGCTGTCTCTTGATTTGACTTAATCGTTATATAACCTTTGCTGCTTTAATTAAAGATAATTATTAATAATTTAAACACCAAATTGATAATAAAAAAATTAACAAAATTCTATAAATCAGCCTTTCATTACAAGAAAAAGAGTTCTGGAAGAAATTTAATAAAGAAAAAGAAAACAAATCGAATTCGAAAATATTTAACAATCTTTTCAATTAATTGTGAGCACTTTTTTCTTTCACTTATTTGAAAATTACATCTACTAATATTACTCATAATTAATCAAGTATGTTGGCAGGTATTTGGACAGGAAAGTAGCAAATCAAAAAATTCTCATTTAATTACGCGACGTTTCGCCAATTTTATTTTTGCTTCATCAGGCGTCTAAAAAAACACAAGAAACAGAGTTTCAGAGAAATTTCAAAAGTTTCATCATTTTTTCCCTCTTTTCTTTCTTTTCTGACCAAATCAACATATGATATTACACACAATATACCTCAATGAATTATTCTTTTTTTAAGGGCCTCCACATCTTCCCTTATAGCCCTCCGATCCTCCCACTCAGGATCCGTTTGAGTGACTCAGGGTGTGGCCACAGCAGAACGGTGTGAAACCTTAGTATGCTGCGACCAAGAATAAAATAATAATAATAACAATAAAAAAGGGAATACCGCATGTCGTCCAATCAATAAAAATAAATAAATAAATACACTGGAAGAATATGATTAATTTTAAGATATAATAGGTAGATGTGCACATATTACTGAATTAACTCAATTGTAATTAACTTCTTTTATGGCCCGAACAATTATTCAATTTATATAAAAGAAAGATTCAAATTACAGGATTATTATAATATTCACTTAAATTAATATATCTGAAATTAACAACAATGATTCTAATCATATTTCACGCCATTAGAGCGTGACTTCACAATTTCCCACCACTCAGTTAATTCAGAAATATGTGCACATCTATTACCTATATCTTAAAATTAATAATAATTCATTAAGGGATGTTGCGTGTAATGTCATTTGATGATTTGGTCAGAAAAGAAAGAAAATAGGAAAAAAATGATGTAGCTTTTGTAATTTCTCTGAAACTCTGATTTTTGTGTTTTTTTAGACTCCTGATGAAGCCAAAATAAAATTGGCGAAACGTCGCGTAAATCAATGAGAATTTTTTGATTTGCTACTTTCCTGTCCAAATACCTGCCAACATACTTGATTGATTAATTAAATAATATGAATGCAATGGACTTTAATAATTACTCATAATTTTCACTTTATAAATCGTACCTACAACATGGGCGATTTGTACTTTCTGAGAACTCTCCGGAAGGTAGTCAGGTGCTTTGACACGGGATTCCCGAATGCCCACTTGGACAAAGTTGTATCTCCATGGGGCCATCGCCTCCTCAGCAACGACAACTCTCCCTCACGGTTTATTTCTTACGCTCGTCTTTTAACGGCTTTCACTCCAGGGGAACGACGTTTAATGTTAGACAGAACCTCCTTTAAAGAAATAACTAACTTTTATAAAATTTATATATAATTTTGTATATATATTATTCAGTTCATGTTGAGTTAAAAATTTTAAAAAATGGAAGTGAAACTTTGGAGGTCAACCGGTATCGAAATAACATGATGTACGTTCCAGTAGATAACAAATAAATACATAGACCTTTTTTTATTACAAAAACAGTCATATTAAGTGATTAAATAAGATAAATTATCCGCAATGGTTACATTCGATAAGTGGTGTACATTAAGAGTAGGTATTCTACTAAAATAAAAAATACCAAAATATGGTTTTATGATAAGAAATAACTTATATTTAAGGTCCAAATCAAAGATTTTGGTAGAAATATTTTTACATTGCATATCAGAGAGCTTAGTCCCCTCAGGAGTTGAACCCGAGTTCTAACATGCTTGCCAGGCTTGTTAGTTCGACCCTCTAGACAAAAAGCTTCGTCCCCTCAGGAGTTGAACCCGAGTACTAACATGCTTGCCAGGCTTGCCGCGCCGGTTGCCGACCCCTCTGGCAACTTGCTCAGGTGTCTATTTTACTCTTGGACCTGATAAAATGGAAGATAATCCCCTGTGAAGTCTACACCGACCATAAGTATTGAAGGTCCTAGGAATAACTCCGTTATTATAAGATAACAGTATTATAATTGTCAAATTTTGAATTTATATAACACTTGTGTTTGTTTTTTAAATGATTCAGCAATATTTTATCTCAATTGTCTCATAAACCTAAATAAAAACAAATACTTTATCCGAGTTTTTTTCACATATTTAAGTGAAAGTGTATTCGATAGTTGCGGAAGTAATTGAAGAAAATTTGCGGTGACTGAAAATTGAGTAAGTAGGTAGTATAATGTGGATGAATAACATAAATAAAAAAACAATTTTTTTTACACGAAATGAGTTCAATTTTATATAAGAATTTATAAATTAATTATATTAAGAGAATTTTCTTTATAAAAGTAATCCATCTCTTATAATTAACTGGGAAAACCTAATTTTCACCAAGGGTTGTAAAAGGACAGCTTTATCATGTTATTTCAGAGATGAATTGTTGAGTTGTAAAATCTAGATTATGATTAGATGATAAGAGATAATATATTTTGCTTTACTTAGATGAAATTAAGTACAAATAACAAAAATGCGATGATATAAGACTTCGGTAAAAATAATAAGATGGATTAGAAGTTGAATTTCACTCAGCTTAAAAAAATTGATATAATTATCTAAATCAAACTATGGAAAATTATCCCTAACGGACATTCTTTGAAACGAGAAATAAATAATAATATGTAATATTAAAAAACTCAAATTTTAGTTATTTGTAAATTTTTTTATTGATAGTAAAACGTAAACAAATGAGATATAAATGCGTTTATGTTATTACGAGTATAAAAATATGAATTTCATTTTTGACTATTTTTTATTTTTATTTTTTATTTTAATGCAATCGAATGTAAGAAGGGGCGCACCAGTAAAGATGCAGTCCCTATGGATCTCTAAAGACCCTTGCATTACCGAAGAGAAGGGAAAGTTGATTAAGTGAGAGGGTGGAGACGTAGGTGTTTATGCACTCGGGTTTTGAAGGTTTGAAGATTATAAGTGCTGGGAAGGCCTTTTATGTCTGCAATTGTCAATTTCGTGGGTGTAAGTGCTAAAATTGCCTATTTTGTTATACAATATATATATATATATATATATATATATATATATATATATATATATATATATACATATTAATATCAAGATGTTTCTTAATTAGAATCTTTTTATATATGTAGAATATCTAGGGCGTTAGAACAATATTTTTCCATCATTCCACATAAATTTCACCTTCACTGCCTAACCCTTTGAGGTACAAATGTATATAATGATCATAATTCAAGAAGATTTAATTTTCAACATAAAAGTTCAAATAATTGAAATATCTAAAATCAATAGTTTACGAGTTAAAAAATATTCCAAAATTGTAGAGTGAATGGACTTGAATCAATAACAAATATTGTGTCTCTGGATGGCGCCATGTCCTCTCGATATAACAGACCAAAAGAATTATAATTGAGAAAGAAATCGATCTTATCTTATCTATAATTCTTTTGGCTTGTTTTATCGAGACGTTGTTTGGTATGTCTCTTGACATTATTAGGTACACATCATTTATTATGAATTCAATAAGTCCATTCACTTTACACTATTGAAATATCTTTTAACATATGCTTATATATAATATAACACATTTAAATGTACGATAATATATTATAATAAAAAATCATTTAAATATAGGATTATACCATCAACAGCAATGAGCCTGGCCTCCAAGAGAAGCGACAGAGATCAGTGCAAAGCAGTCAAATAATTATTTTATTAAATAATTAAAAGCGTTGATACAAGTTTATTTAAAATGGATTTAAAATCATAAATTTATATGCTATTTATGTATTAATGATTTGAATATATTCAGGGGAAAATTTTCAAGGGTGCAAACATCGTATTTTTGCTCAGGCGCCCAAAGATCGACAACTGTCTTTAAAAGCTCACTTATTAATATATTTCTTTAATAACAAATTACAGATTTTTATGTTTTATGTTTGGCCACTAAATATTTGAAAATTAACCCCTTATTCAGTTGCTGAAAAATTCCATTGAACCAGGACAATCAGGTCACGAGAGACTTTTGCAGAGTCAACTTGTAATATAATTACCATTTTAAAACTTCATATACAATACAAACATTATTTTGCTATCATAAATGAATAAAATGTTATTAAATACAATATTTTTTAATTAAAATATAAACATATTTTTATTTGTTGATAGGTCAATAGTCTATTTTTTCTTATTTTTCTCCTATATGGGTCTCGCAGATAACCAATAGTTTACTGTAGTCTCGGGAGTAATTAGGGGGAAAGGGGGCAGTGCCCCCTCTAGAAAACTCATTGCTCCCCCTAGAAAAATCAACTAACTTTTTAGTAGAATTGACAAATTTGGGAAGTAACGAAATAATTTAATGTGAAATACATAAGTGATGCCTCGTAATAATGGAGTTTCGATTTTTCTAGGGGGGCAATGAGTTTTGTAGTGGAGGGTCACTTCCACCCATTGCTCCCTCTAACTTCGCTCACGGGGAGAAGGGTAGCGATGAATTGACCCCACGGCCCAAGTAAGCTCTCGTCAACTGTCTTAGTATGTTGAAAACATTGATTACTTCCCATTTGATCACCTAAATTAAGAAAGATAAATCCCGAGTCATATTGCTTGACCATTAAACTTGATTCTCGACGAGTAACTTGATCTTTATTTTAGAAATCATGACAACGGATAACTTAATAAAATATTTACAATTATATATAGTATATATAATATATATATATATATTCTTTCTTATTTTTTACTTTACCATATAGGGTATGGTCAAGTATTGTAATCGTGCATGATAAAAGTGTTTTTTCCTTCTTTTTTTCGAAATATCTCAAAAACGGCTGAAACAATTTTGATTAAAAAAATTGAGCAAAGTTGTGTTAGTTAGTCTGTGCGTTACCAAATTTTTGTAGACGAGCTAGCTCAAAAACTAGTGTGAATATCAAAATCAAATTTTACACGTAGTTTTGTTGTTTTGAAATTAAGAGCTGATTAGATTTTGGTGCATATCGACCCAAAATTAAGGGGAGTTAAAAATTAAAAATTTGAGCAAACTCAACCAAATTTTGTATACATAATCAGTGTGACACCAGAAGTCTAAAAATGCAAAAACTAACCGCTCAAAATGCGGAGGGGTGGGGGGATAAAAATCTTGGCCATTTACCAAACTCAACCAAATTTTGTACGCATAATCAGTGGGACCCCTGAAGTCTAAAAATGTACAAACTAACCGCCCAAAATGGGGGAGGGGGTGTAGGGTCAAAAAATGAAAATCTAGGCCCTTGTACCAAACTCAACCAAATTTTGTATACATAGTCAGTGGGCCCCAAGAGTCTAAAAATGCAAAACTAACCCCCTCCCCTACATGATTATAAATAATTTTATTAAATATTAAATATAAGTGAGGGACCAGTGTGTATGGTAAAGTCAAGTGGATGGCCACATCAAAACACGTCAGCTTATTTTATAGTTTATTCGATATTTCTTTAAATAAATTAAAAGTTAAATAAATATAAAAATTTACTAGAATATAGTAAAAGGAAAAAATGTTTTGACTTTTTAAGATCTTTTGATTAAAATTTTAATGTTTAATATATGGAATTTGGAGTTAAAATTTTAATATGTATTTCAACTGGGATGATGTTTTAAATATTGATAAATTCTAACGAAAATTTTCCCTTGTAAGAAGATTCATTATTATTAATTAATATATTAAAGATTTATTTTGAAATCTTTCTGGGTGAATCTTTTCTTTTCATGACTAAAAAGAGAATTCGAATTTTTACTTTTCTACTCTCAACTTTCTTAATTATTATTTTTTTTAATAAGAAATGTATGTCAGTTTTACAATTTGATATTTGCAAATATTCATTTTTCCTAGATATATTAATTCTAAAAGCAATTTCATTTGATTTTATTCATTTCGGTGGAAATTATTCTGACCATTTTATTAAAATAATAAAAATCATAAGACCAGCAAGTTCAAGTGGGATTATACGGGAGTTCATAGCAAATTGATGAAGATTAACAGATCTAAAGATATGTTACCCTAATTTTAGCTGATTGATTATAAATTATCACACATACCCACGATCGATCATCATTGGCGTAGTTAGAGAGCTTTCCTAAGGGTTGAGTAACTGTTTTATTTAAAAGTGGGTTTGGGACCAAATAAGTTTGTGAACCTATGTTAAAAAGTTTTCTTAATTATTTATTTTCTATAGCAAACCTAATTTTATCATTGATTTCAAATTTACCATTTGTTTTCTAAGGAAAATTCTCAATGTTCTTTCAGTTTCAATTTGTGAACTTTGATGTATAAATAATATTTAAATATAAAAATTATTTTACTATATTAATTAGTCTGATTACCGCCTTCAAGTAGCTATTTCACCCACATAGGACCCACAAGGAACCACTGCTTTAAAATAAATAATCATTCGTTTAAAATTCGAATACACAATTTTACTTTACCATACAGGGGTCATATTAGTATATATATACGTAATAGTCCATGAAAAAATTGTTTTTCGCTTATTTCTTTCGAAATATCTCAAAAACAGCTGGAACTATTTTGATTAAGAAAATTAGGAGAAACCATGGTATTTCGATCTACAAAAAAGTTCTAATAAGTGAACATCGAAAAACTTATATTTTTCGAGGTAATTATACTGTTTTGTCAAAATGTCTGTTAGTCTGTGCGTTACCAAATTTTTGTGGACGAGCTAGTCAAAACTAGTGTGAATATCAAAACCAAATTTCACACGTAGTTTTGGTGCATTGATATTAAGACCTGGTTAGAATTTGAATTAAGGGGGGGGATGTTAAAATTTAAAATTATAAAATGGTCAAACTAAAAACAAGAAAAATGAAATATACTATAAAATGAATCTGCATATAATAATGACAAATACTTTTTTCTGGCTCCAAAATTAGGGGGGTGGCTGTCAAAAAATAAAAATATAGGCCATTTGAGCAAACTCAATCAAATTTTGTATAGATAATCAGGGACACTAAAAATGCAAAAACAAACCGCCCAAAGGGAATGGTGGAGGGGGGCAAAGAATGAAAATCTAGTCCCTTGGACCAAACTCAACCAGAAGTGTATGGTAAAGTCAAGTGGATGGCCACATGAGAACGTGTCAATTTATTTATTTTATTTTATTTTTTATTCCTGAAAAATAAGTTTGTGTTTTATTTATTTCTTGAGGTACACTCTGACCATCGTTCAGACCAGAGAGACATTCTATCGATACTAAAAGGGTTGCACCTTTGAACGGATTTTTTAAAAGACTAAAGGATTAACGAAATAGAAGCTGGCATGGGAGATATTTATATAGACAGTAAATACACTAACGTCTCTCACGCATTTCTGTTGAAAAGGAGTCACAAATTTCCTGTGAAAAATAAAATGAAATAAAAATAAAAACCCCTGGAAAGTTACTTGATTAAATCGGACTATTTTTGGTTTTCCCTCATCATCAACGAGGCCTCGTCTCTGCAGCAAGTGATAAGAACGTATTTTTACGTTGTGTGTTAAAAGAAAGAGAGTTAAATATATGAAAAAAGCACGCGCAATCACCAACAACATTAGGGAGACCGAGGAAGGAGTTTGTATTAGATGCAATGACCCAGTATTTTCAAAATGTCAAGGGAAGAGAACTAAAATGAACTTTTATTTTATTCTGGATAGTTTACTAAAAGATATTGATGTTAAAATCTCAAATAAAAATTTAGCTTAAATTCGGTCAAGAAAATAATATAAAATTATCGACTCTTGATAAAATAAAATGCAACGGATCGTTGCTAAACTTTATCCAAATTCATTTGAAATATTAATATGTTTATTCTTTATTATTAATCAGATATCAATTGCAATTTGAAGTTCATGTTGACTTTAATTCAAAAATAATGATCGATTCTCTTTTAATACTTGAGGAATAAGAATTCTAAATTAGATTTTTGACTTTTCGGTTATTATTGGTAACCATTGCTGAAGACATAGAGGAATCGGCTTAAAATCAAAAATAACGATAGATTCTTATCTATTACTATAATATTAATGGCAACCGCTACAGAAAACGTGGAAGAATCGACTTAAAATCAAAAGGACTAAATTCTTTTTTGGTAAACAACTCAAGCTCCATCCATACATCCGCACGCCTCTCGTCGAGACCCCATGTAATTTTTGGCCAAACCGTCACGTGCTAAAATTCAACCTATTTGAATACTACAATTTGTGACTTTAATTGACACCATAGGTTCTGTATTCTTTACCTGGGGACCCTTTAAAGTCACGCTTGCCGCCAGGCCGATTACAATACTTTACTACTACTATTGGATAAAGTAAAATTCTCAAAATCTAGAATTTGTTGACCATCATATCACTTTTAATGAAATTGTTTTGAATTATTTGCTAATTTCCATAACCAATTCTAGTAAATTTACATCACATTCTTTGACTAAAGAGCAGTTTTTAAATTAACAAATTTTCCTAAAATAATATATATAATTATTAACCATTAATATTATTATTATATCTTATTAGATCCCATTTGGGTAGAATTTCTACCTTTATCAATAAAATCTATTTTTTTTTTATTATTAGGAAAATAATGTTGCTTTATAAATAACTTTATAAAGCAACTTTTTTCTTTTTTGAAAAAAAAAAAATTGTAAATTCCATTGATAAAGGGAGAAATTTTCCAAATGTTCGGAATTTTAACATTCTATTATATTAACAGACAAACAAAAATATTCACTCCCAGAAAAGAATCCACAATGTCCCAGATTATATTCTCTTCCAAAAATTCACAAGTCTGAAAAATTGGAAGATATTCCAATTAGACCTGTAGTTAGTTATAAAAATTCATCAATTACAAAACTTGCCAAACATTTAAACAAAATATTTAAAGAAAAAACTAAATTCATCCCCAAAAACTCAATTAAAAACTCACTTGAATTAATAAATAAAATCAAAGATGTTGAAATTCCCGATAATGGTAAATTAATCTCTTTGGACATCACAAGCCTTTTTACAAATATTCCACCAGAAGAAACTCAAGAATTAGTTAACAAAATCATTTTTAAATCCCCTAATTTACAAGCCAGAGAAAAACAAAATTTAAGCGAATTGATGAACCTCTGTATAAATCACAATTTCTTTCAATTTAATAATAAAATATATAAACAAAAAAATGGATTAGCAATAGGTAGCCCATTATCACCCCTACTAGCGGAAATATTTTTAGACAATTTCGAAACAAAATTTCTTAACGTAGAATACAAATATTTCAAATACATTCACTATTACTACCGGTATGTAGATGATATTATTTTACTATGGACAGGTACAAAGCGCGTTCTGGGTGAATTTATCAACAATATAAATTCTATCCACGACAAAATTAAATTTACCAGCGAAATCGAAAAAGATAAAACACTAAATTATTTAGATGTAGAAATCAAAATTTCAAATAAAAAACATACTTTTGGAATATTTAGAAAACCCACGACCACAGACATAGCTATAAATAATAATTCCTGCAGACCTATCACACACAAATTAGCAGGATTCCACTCAATGATTCATAGATTAACTAATACCCCTTTAGATAAAACAAATTTCAATAAAGAATTAGAAATAATTAAACAAATAGCAGCTAAAAACGGTTACGAGAAAACCCTTATTGACAAACTATTAAAAAAGAAAATTGAAAAGTCAACTCTGAATCTGATTTATTCCCAAATGTCCGAGCCAGAATCAAAACCAAAATTAATAATCCCATACTATGGAAAAATTTCGGAAACTTTAAAATTAAAATTCAAAACTTTAGGATATCAAACTATTTTCAAATCCTCTAGAACATTGGGATCTGATATTAGCAATAATAAGAAAGACAAAATTCAAAAAATGGACAAAAAAGGTGTCTATTCCATAACATGTGGAGAATGTGATTCGACCTATATAGGAAAAACAGAACGAAATTTAAACACGCGCATTTCGGAACACAAAAGGGTTTTTAAAGGGGGTTCAGGGCATAGTGCATTTGCAGACCATTTAACCTCCGAGAAACATTGTTTTCCAGATGAATCAAATATTAAATTAATTAGATCAGAATTAGATCCCTTAAAAATTAGTATTTTCGAATCGTTAGAAATTTTAAAATCATACAATAATTCACCAAAAAAATTCTTAAATCGTAAAATAGAAATTCCCGAAAGCTTTATTTTAAAAATAGCTGCTAAAATATAAACTTCACGAACGCCAACTACAGTCAAAATAAAAAACAAGTATAAATGTCAATTCTTAACTTGCCCACCCTGTGTAATTTCTAACCTAACCACATGAAAGATGTTAACATTTCATTCATAAATTAATTCCTGTGAATACATTGTAATAGACTGATGAAGAGGACAAAGCCCTCGAAACTATAGTCTCGTTATAAATAAATAAAATTTATAATTCCAGCAGAAGACACACTCTTTTATTGTCTCCTTCAATTGAACTCAGCTGTATCTCTGTAACCAATAAAAATTGGACACATGTTATAGGTTCCTCCAGGCTCCTGAATGTACAAAATCTAACTAGAAGATTGAAACGGAAGAAACCATTTGGGTTAGCTGGATAGTCAGAACTCTGAGAGATCCAAAGGGAGAAACTTAGTTTAAATAATTTTAATATTTTTATGTCAGACTTAATCAGATTGTTAGTTTGTATGAACTAGTTTTTGTATTATATTGAATGAATTAAAAAAAAAAAACATGTTATATTACATTTTTAGATTCGTCTACACTACCACCTCCTAAAATATTTACTATTCCTCCTAGTATATATGTTGCAATAAAACTCCGTCTTTTAGTAAGAACGGGTTCTTACTAATTAAAACGCGTTTCACTGAATACATTTGTGGCAAACTAGAGTTTACTGATGTTGGTTGAGTTTGATTCAAAGGTCTAGAATCTTCATTTTTGACCTTCCGTCTCATTTTGGGTGTTTATTTTCAAAAATTTTAAACGAAAATGTCAAAAATTACATCCTCTACAACTTTGCTTCTAATTTTTGACATTTTCGTTTAAAATTTTTTGAAAATGAACACCCAAAATGAGGCGGAAGGTCAAAAATGAAGATTCTAGACCTTTGAACCAAACTCAACCAACATCAGTAAACTCTAGTTTCCACAAAGGTATTCAGTGAAACGCGTTTTAACTAGTAAGAACCCGTTCTTACTAAAAACTGGTTTTTATTGCAACATATACATAAGTATATGTTTATTTGCATCATGCAGAGCACAACCTCATTGATTTTTCCGTATAAGACTCAAAGAGTAATACTCTAATATTCTCTTTCTTCTTTGTTCCTTTAGTGAATCGATTATCTGATTATTTTTGAATTCAGGGTATCTGAAATTTAAAGAGGAAGTTGGTAATTTCTTTTGGCTAATTAACGATAAATGAGTGCAATTATTTTTGTAGAGTTTTATTTAATAGAGAGATTTTTAGAATACTTAAGAAAGGATAAAATTGAATCTATGACTTTTCTTTTGAAATAGATAGTTAAAGTTTCAATTAAGAGAAATTAAGAAATAATTAGAACAAAGGATTATCGATGTTCATTATGTGAAGTGCAAGTAAAGTAAGATTCATCGTTGGGTGTCTTGCATTACATCTTAATGCGAGCTTCTTGGAAGTTGTTCGGAGAAAGCAGTTGGGTGAGTGATGGCAATGAAGACTTTCGCTCTGACCCGGACTCGAACCCTCCACTTTTCCCCTGGCTGCCACCGACCTCATTTCTTGCCCGGTCATTAACTGGTTAAGTCTCACTACTAAAATCTCCGATCTTTATGGAATCGCTTAAACCTGGATATTTGAAAAAGTAAGATTATGAAAATAAGTAGCTTCTCACCTCCGCTCCTGTTCCATTAAGAAGACTTTCTTCTCAATGTGACATTGTCGAGTGCAATACTTAATAACGGTGACACTCTCGACGCATTCCTTACCTTTTTTATACCCAAAAAGTGAATAGAAATTGATCATTACAGCTACCGAGAAAGATTCCCTTCAATTATAAGATTGACAAGAATTTTAAACAAATATAAGTTTTTATAAAGATAAACAAAGAGGCTGTCCTCTACTTAATGCAAATAAAACTACACACATATATATCAAATATAAATTTGTATATTATTTATTTGTTTGAGACTATAGTTTCTAAGGCTTGGCCTTCATCATCAGTCTTTTTTACTTTACCATACAGGGTATAGTCAAGTATTGTAATCGTGCATTAAAAAAATTGAGTTTTGTTTCCTTCTTTTTTTCGAAATATCTCAAAATGGCTGAAACTATTTTGATTAAAAAAATTGAGCGAAACCATGGAATTTCGCTCTACAAAAAAGCTCTAATAAGTTCAATATCGAAAAAATTATATTTTTCGAGATAATAATTGATTTTTCAAAAATGTCTGTTAGTCGTCTGGTTGTCTGGTTGTCTGTGCGTTACTAAATTTTTGTGTACGAGCTAGCTCAAAAACTAGTGTGAATATCGAAACCAAATTTCACACGTAGTTTTGGTCCATTGAGATTAAGAGCTGATTAGATTTTGGTGCACTTAGACTCAAAATTAAGGTGGGTGTTAAAAATTAAAAATCTAGGTCGTTTGAGCAAACTCAACCAAATTTTGTATACATAATCAGTGGACCCCCAGAAGTCTAAAAATGCAAAAACTAACCCCCCCTTCTACATGATTATAAATAATTTTAGGGGCCAGGCTGTATGGCCAGCATCAAAAACACGTCAGCTTATTTAATTATAAATATTATTTTTCATGGGGTCATTATCTCGTGGATATTGAATTAGATACCGATCTGAAAGAAAAGTTTTATATTGTCTCTTTATTAGAATTTTATATTAATTATCTATCCAGGAAAAAATATATACAAATACTAATACATGATATCACTTTTTGTAAGTATGTATGTATACTATTTACATATACGAGAAGTTATTTTCAAGTATAAAATTTACGAAAAGTAAAATTAGAAGCTCACTATGAGCTAAAAAATAATATAGTTCTTATTTCTACATTATTAACTATCTTTTTGAATAACAAATATCAATAGAATTATAATATTTTATCCGCGGTCCGAGATCAATTTTTTTCCTTCAAATGCGGCCCGTGTATGCCAAAAGGTTGGACACCCCTGGTGTAGTCGATGTAATTCTAATATGGATTAGAGGATTGCATGTTCTATTATTCCAATTTTAGCCACACGAATCAATTCAGGAGGATGCAATACATAAATCCGAATTCAATTAGCCAGCAGCATATTATGATGTTTCCAAACTAGCTGCTTTGCAGCTATTATTGCTTCTTCAATATATGTGTAAGAACTCAGATGATGAATAGTCAGAAAAATCCCTTCTGGAAAAAATTCATGCATTATAAGCCCTGAGAGGTAATAAAGAAGGAAAATATATATATATATATAAATTCAAAAAGGACATTTGATTATTCATTTTTATACTGACACAAGAAACCTTCACTCTAGGACTTTTTCTTGCTACATGTGGTTTCCGGTGGAAAATTGCTATTCCTTGATCATAATTGGTCGTCGTTTATCTGCTGAAAGGATGTTCTTTGTTATTTTTTATATGATGTAGGAAGGTCACTAAACAGAAAATGCCTTACCTATAAGTTATGATAGATTTTTTAAAAGAACAGAGTATTTACGACCAGAGATGAGGGGAAGAGTTTATGTGCCTGCAGGATTTTGAAGTAAATCTGTGTCAAGATTTACTTCGGGGGAAGGAGAAATGATTTTATAAAGAATAAATGCAGTTAAAATATTTATATATTAGTATATACTACTACTATTATTATTATATATTATTACTAATTAATTATTTAAATTGTTTATAGGTTTTAAGGAGTAATACGTGTTCTCTCATTTTAACAGAAATTTCGTGAGAGGTCAAGCCCTAATAGTAATATGGGGATAAAAACCCGTCGAATGAGTTAGTTTGATACTTTTCCATTTTATCAGCGAAGTGGTGGGTGTTGGAATTTTTCGAATTACTTACTACGTAGGGGAATAATTGACTTTTTAAGAGTACATGAAATAATTTTACAACAAAAAAAGGAAAAGTTCGGAAACCTCATTGCTAGGAAGCCTCAGTGAGTTGGGACAGTTTATAAGAAAAGAAATTAATCACTCTTTCATTGCAAATGGAATTGTGACGTCCAACAGCTTATTAGCTCACACATTTTCAATTTTTTTCAATAATTGGTCTTTTTATTTGAAAATTTTTTAACCTCTTCTTACAAATATAATTACTAGGTACGACCGGCAATGCTGCAATGTGTGAATTTTTTAATAAAATTAAAATCCCATTTAAGAACAAAAGAATTCAGTAGAAAATGAAATAAAGATCGAGATATGGTAATTAATTTAGTTTAATAGATTGTAATATTCTCTTTACATATTAAAGTGTTTTAATTCGAAAAACAACTAATATCATCAGTCTCACCAAAACTTAAACAATCTAATAATAGAGATTTGAGAGTCAGCCCGGATTCAGAGGGTTCCGTCCTTATATCTTAGAAAATACTTGAGATATAGAGAGAATGCATGAATCCGTGGAATTTTTTTTTAATTTCAAGTTATACTGAACGCAGGTGGGTTCAAGAATTACTAAAAAAAGGTCATTTTGGAGCTCTCTCACCACCGTCATTTTAAATCAAAATAAATTAAAAAAATTAAACCTAATTATACTTAAAGGAATCTTTTATTTAATCCAATCTATTGCAATCTAATCGGGTGCGGCGTTGCATTACTGAAGAAGAGTTCATCTCCAAATTGATCAAGCGAAAGGGTGGAGTCCTAGGTGCGTGTGCACCCGGGTTTTGAAGGTTTGAAGGTTATAAGTGTCCAGAAAGCCATGAGTCCTGGAGTGAGTTCCAACTTCTTGAAGTCATAGAGACAAACGTATTGGGTGGGGAATGAAGTAGTCCGGCACTTTTCCAGCTTAACCACGAAAGGATGTTAGGATGCGGTAAATCGCATTCTTTACAGAGATTACTCAAAAATAAATGATCCAAAAATATATTTTATTTTTGACCCCACATAAAATTCAATCCTTCCCAAAATCATCATCCGAATCAAATTTTAATATAATTTTTGATTGACTGAAAAAAATTAAATTTCAAGCTTTGTCCAATATATTTAATTTACGAGCACTGGCAGTTGATGACTTTTCAACCAGGGGATGCTATCCAAAAAAGTATCCTTGGTTTTTCGAAATTTTATTTTAATTTTCGCTTTTTTGGCAAATTTCATCGAATAGGGCATAATTTTCGTTATTTTTCAAATTTAACATTAAATTTAAAAAAAAATATATTTTGAGATCTTCGTCCTAAACGGATACTGCTTTGTGTGAGTGAGGGTAGGAGTCAGAAATTAATTCTTCTGACTTAAACTGTACAGTCCCTGAGATGGAAATCGACTAAATTCCACAATGAATCAGCTATAAATAAAACTTAAATTTCTCCTAATTCTATTGCTATAAGTAAGCTATGACTTGTCTAGAGCGCTCTTAGTTATTTTCGATCTTATATATTGAGAGTTCTTAGAAATGAATTAGTCCAAAAATTCCCAAATCATCTTTATTTATTCCTTTTTTGTATTATTTCTATTTTAATAGTTCCTCAGCGAGAACAATTTTTATTTGACTAAAACTCGTCTGGACTTGTCTTTGACCTGCTTGAACTGGAAGATATACCAGGCAGGGACTTCAAACCTTCTAAATGAACCCTTTTCGAAAAATCATTCATTTTAATTGCACCTTGAAACTATGCAACAATTTTATTTCATTTCAAGAACCAATATACTTTTCAAAACAAAAAATGTTTTTTATATAAATATTTGAAATGACGGTTAATAATTTGAAAATTTAAAGACCCTCCTGAAATTTTGAAGTCGACCTTAAAAAACCTTATTTATTTTAATGAAAATACTCTAAATGACAGACATTGTAGGGACGCTAATAGGGGCACGTTTACTTTTTAACGAAACGTTAACAATGCTCAAAGATGAATATGGCAAGTGATATGTCTATCTGGAGGAAGGGTGGACAAACATCCGAAGCGGGGCATTTAATTGGCTTAATCCTATATTATCAGAAAGGCGTTGCGCAGCATCGTTCTGTTGACAGAGCCTCTTGTGCGCGTGCCTTCGGCTGCATCCACCAGCTTCTCAAAAATTGATATATAGGCACAATACATACGATACCCAGAGACACCATCTTTAACAAAGATAATTTTAAGTTATTTATTATGATCAGTTGATATTTATTTATTATTATTTTATTTTTTTAGAATTATGAATGAATTTACATAAAAATAAGTAATTTGAAACAATTAATTTATTAATGTAACATCTTTATGTTAGCATGTATAGTTAAATTTAATTACTTTTCCAACATCATATTATCTCAATCATGATAATAACAATATATATAACATTTATAAAAATTAATTTAATTTCGAAATGAACAACTTAGAGTTTCAATTTCACCAGAGTTATGAAAAGCAAACATAATTAGCAGACTTAAAAATTGAGGATCTCAAAACTTAGTCAACTTCAATGCAGTGAAAACTCAGTGTTGCCTTAATTCTAGGGGCGTCGATAGAAACCTCCCAGACATATCATTTGACCCTAACTCACTGAAATTCAGTGATAAAATTTCAATGTTTGGCGTCACTCTAGGGGCCTTTCTTGGAATGTCCAAATCTCAACCACTGCTAAAGCTGCTGCGTGCAAGCTTGGTTTCCTATTTAGGTCTAGACGCTATTTTACTCCCAGTCAACTTCTTACACTGTATAAGACTCAAATTCGTCCCTGTCTCGAATATGGCGCGAATCTGTGGAGAGAGGTCCTCCAAGCATTCTCTTGCTACACTGGATGCAATTCAGAAGCGCGCAATTAAACTAATAGGAGACCCGGCCCTAACTCACTCAACTCCCTGGCTCACCGAAGAACCATTTCTGCACTTTCCCTGTACTAAAGACACTATCATGGCGTATATTCAGTCGAGCTGAAATCAATTATCCCACCTAAAGCCCTTTTTACTAGAAACACCCCTTCGCTGTCAAATTGGATAAAAATCGAAACAGCGCTTTAGCCAACTCTTTTTGTCCCCATGACCTCCAGAGACTGGAACTCACTTCCAGCCACCGTCTTCCCCGCGACTTATAATCTTCAGCTGTTTAAGATTCGCATCCACAGATACCTTCGACTCCCATAAAATCCCCTCTTCTTCTGTTCACGATGGAGGGGCCAGACCAGGCCTTTAGGGGATGCACCTTTTTGGTGAATTTCCTTCTCACATCAATATCATTAAAAAAAATATATTAATAGTAATCTTATCTCATCTTATTATTATATTAAACGAGCAATTCTTGTATATATATATATATATATATATATATATATATATATATATAGAATCGGTTTCTCGAAAACGGCTCTAACGATTGGCGACCTTATCAAGTCTCATGAGTTATTAGTCGTGTATAAATTTTAATCTGTTTTAAATAAATGAAGGGGGTGTAAATTTGTCATGTCCCAAAATAAATATTTTAATCGTTCACACCTAGTCTTCGCTAAGTCGCAGAGCCTTGAAATTTAAAACTTAAGCTATTTAGAGGCAAACAGTTACCGAGCATCGCTCGGTGCTCCAGTCACTAATAATAATTAAATAGCTAAATAAAGAAAAGAAGAAATCCACATCAATTTATTTTATTTCCTTAGATGATGAATTTTTTTATATACTAAGCTGAATCAAATATCTTAATTATGTCAAATGAGAAAATACAGAAAAATTATACATATATCATTTTTCGATCTAGCCTCCATGAAGTACGATGCATGTATTCGACCGCTTCGGAAGTGCATGGATGCCTCTTGAGGAGAATTCTTTTGATTCTGACTTTAACCACTTGTATACCGCGGTTTTTACCACTTCATGAAATCCTTGCTTCTCATCGCTTTTTTTAAGTCGTTCGAACAAACGAAAGTCACTGGCTCTCAGGGAGAACTCACAGATCAATATTGTGTTGATCAGTGAGCAAACGATTTTTATTTTTGTATTTAGTTTTAATGATGCATTGCTTTGATCACATCAATAGAAAAGTTTAACAAAGATATTTTTTAAAGAAGAACGATTAGCTGTTTACGTAGATTTGAATAAATATTAAAAAAAAAATCAAATATATATAATAGCATGTAATGGAAGGCAGTCCAGGGGTAGTGAGGAAAGAAAAAATTAACACATATCAAATAAGGTGTAATTTATTGGAATCCTTCCTCCTTTCCTTTCAAACCGACGTTTCGGAGGATTTTTCCCTCCTTCTTCAGGGTTTCAAAGGGTCAATGAATTAAACAAATAAAATGTTTCCTTCTTCTCCACAGTAGTGTTCAAACTGGGCTGCCTTCCATTACATTCAATTAAAAGTTCTACCAGTCCTCTCTCTCCAGAGAAAATTTCGTTGCAAAAAAAATATATAATAGCAATTGGAGAAAAAAATTTATTAGATTTAAGATACCAAGTTTATATTTTACAGGAAGATTATTTCGGATTAGCGTTTTCTAAAAAATTCCAATTAATGGCATCCATTAATCCATATATCTAGGTATGTAATATTATTATTATTTTTTTTTACTTAGGGAAAGTGGTGTAGGTTTTAGGTGAAACATGATATTAATTAATAAATTAAAGGGTGTGTAGTTTCACAGTGAATGAAATAAAACTCAATGAGGTTTATACAAACTCAATATATTTCGGATTATTAGTCCGAAATATATTGAGTTTGTATAAACCTCTTTGAGTTTTATTTCATTCACTGTGAAACTACACTCCCTTTACTTCATTAATTTATGTAATATTATTTGAAATATAGAATAGTGCATATTACTATTTCTTTTACCGATAAGTGAGGGACAGCATATAAAATTAAGTTGAAGAATAGAGTCTGAATTAAAGAAAATTGAAAAAAAATCAAAGAAGTATAATTTCTGGATACTTCACACCACGTATTAATATAATCTTTTGAATATACCATTTATATTTACCTCATCTCATAAAGAACAAGAGAATCTACTTGGAAATTATAATATGAATTCAAAGTTTTCTTGTTGGCCTTGGTAACTAGAAGTAATTTTTGAATCCTAACGGGATAATTTGATAGAATTGATGCCCTATAAACTCTATAACAAGTTTTAAGGTTTAAATTATTAGTTTCTCTGATTTCAGAAACTCCCCATCGTTGCTTTCTGTAATCTTTCAAATAATGTTTTTTCTTTAAATTACATGAATCTGATTAATTAGATGTCGAGTAAATCATTCCCGAAATAACATCGTTAATTCCACTTCTCTCTTCGCGATAAATTAATAATAAAAAAAATAACAATACCCTGCAAATTCCATAATATTATGGTCTGACACTTGTTGGAACAATTTATCAAGTTAATCTTACATTGGGTCATTTAAAAATCAAATTTATTAACTTAGTTCTATATATATAACAGTGGCGTTCGGTCCCTGGATGCTTCGGATGCGGCGCATCCCTCAAATTCCAAAATATCAAGAATTATTTCATCCCTGTTATATTTGAAAATTTTTTAAATTTTAAAAAATCTTTCAATAAATACTATACAACTAATTCTCTTAAAGAAATATAAAATTTAAAATTTACGGAGGCTTATAACGTTAGCAAATTTATTCCAGGTTTTCTAATTTAATCACTTCAGCTATCTTGTGGAAAATACTTTGATTTTATGAGATTAAAAAGTGAATTAATTTATATGTACTCGACCCATGACTTTCATTTAAAATCTATAAAATGCATCAAAAAAAATTAATTGTCAAACTAAGACTAAAAAAAATTATTTGCTTTAATGAATTCCAATTGAATATTCTTTCACTCTATAACGAGTAGGTATCGTTTTGGCCCGAGTACAAAAGGCCATTTCTAGAATAATAGAAATTAAAAAATTAATCTCATCTAATAGTCTGAAACAGGTTTGAACTTGTATTTGGCTCTAAAGAAAGAGAAATGATTATTCTATCCGCGCTCTTTGTCTTTATTTTCATCGATCAGATTCTAATGAAAGATCGCTCACCTGTACGTTAATTAATAAAAAAGTGAAAACTTTTTCAAGACTCGTTACACTAAAGCAGCCCTAGTAATTATTAATAAACCTAAATATAAATTGTTCATTTATATTTATTTTTATATTTATCACTTATTGTTTCATACTATATATAACAGAGGTGCCCAAAACGTGGCTCGCGAGCCGCATGCGGCTCTTCAGTTAATCTCGTGCGGCTCTTGAACCCTCTTAAACCCTCTTGAATTATACAGATTTTAAAAGTATAATTTATTTTATTTTTTATTTATTTATTTGGAGAAAACAACAGTCATAGTTCACAAAAAAAATAATACAAAACAAACATAATATAGATCAGAAAAAATAAAAAAACTATGACTTATTACACATTTTCTCACTGAGAGATACAGCATAAAACAAAGTTGGAATCTAGGGACAGAGCCTGAAATACAAATTTTAGCATGTTGAGTGATTCTTATCCATTTTCAAGCTTAATAGAAGGAATCACATGGAAATGGACAATTACATTCAAATCAAATTTACAAAAGACGAAACAACAACAATAACTTAACCCAGAACAGAGCCTCTCTCAAACAAACCAAAGGCTCGCCGGCTCACCCGGCCCCCAGTGGCCCACTCTCACCCAACCCAAAATGACTCAAACAGCCAAAAAGTCAAATAAATCAAAGTCTACCTCCATAGTCACCAAAATTAAAATCAAAAAGTAAATAAATTAAATCATATGAGTCAAAAAGCTAAAAATCAAATAAATTAAATAAATTAAGTCAGTTAAGTTTAAAATTGAACAGTCATAAATAAATAATTAAAAATTAAAAACCAAAACAAACCCAAAACAACCAAATTACATCAGTATAGTCAGAAATTTAAAATAAAAAAAAACTGAATAAAATAATAAATTAACCCACCCAAAATGAAAAGTCATGAATGCCAAAACAAAAATAAATTAAACAAATAAATAAAATCAACGCAGTCCAACATTCAAATAAATTAAACAAATATACAAGTAAAATCAAAGTAGTCAAAATGTCAAAGCTGAATGAATCAAACCAGATCAGGCGAGTTACATCCGCCACACAACAGACCAGGAGAGTAAACTTTACGTAACAATGATCAGCCGAAGCAAATCAAAACACTCAAATGTGAATCATGTAAAAATCAATCTAATTTCGTTCCTGAAAGCCCGCACGCTTGTATTATAAAAATCACAGCCACAAAAATTATGATTAAAGTCGCTGCACAATCTGACCAACGGAGCTCTCCGACCCGCGTTTGTATGACACTTAGACTGGGCAAGCTACATGAGACAACCTGGACGTTCCGGACGCGGACCCGGAAATCTATCTGCGCCAGAAGATCAGGGCAATCCACCTCAGACAGACAAATATTTCTAGTGTCATCGCACCAAGAAGCAACCTTCTAACTTCCAATGTTGGAAGTTTAAGATGCGACAGTCGCATTTCATATGAGCATTGACTTAGTTTCAGTCGGTGGAACACCATTTTGGAAAATTTTCTCTGCACAGACTCCATATTTCCTTTGTATACCTCATAATATGGATTCCAAACAGCAGAACCGTACTTTAGCTAGAGACCTGACCAGAGCCCGATAAGTGTCAAATATGTAGATTGCAATCTAAATCTCCCAGAAGTTCGACATATAAAACCCAGCATTTGATAGGCCCTATCAGTAATCATCCGGATATGTTGGTCAAACAACAATTGTAGAGTCAAACATCACCCCGAGGTCCCGGATACTACGTCACTCTGTTAAGGACCTGACCAGAAAGAGTGTAATTGTGACTTATTTGAAATCTTTTCTTGAAAATGTCATAACCCTGCATTTATCAGTGGCAAGTGAGTAATCTATTCAGAGAACAATATAATGTAAAACGTTAATGTCATCCTGCAGTAATAAGCAGTCATTACGAGTATTGATTTTTTTATATATTTTCAATATAATTAAATTTAAAAAATTATACAAAAATTAAATTAATTTGTAATTTATAATTATTTTGTAATTGAACACTAATGTTATAAGTAGGTAAGTAGAGCAAAAATAAATGTTACTTCATTTATATTTTATAAAATAAAAAATGTGTCTTTTTTTAATAAATCATTAATTAATCTGTAAACAATGTGGCTCGCTTTGAAACAGTTTTATAAATTTGCGGCTCCCAAAGTTAAGGTTAGTGGCCACCCCTGATATATAACATCCTCTTAAAATCTCAATAGAATAATTCACAAAATATTTTCTGCTTCCTGAACAAGATATTCTAAAATCTAATCAGTACTATGTATTGATACAAACGAACTTTTTGACTCTTCGTTCTTGAGTTATCGTGGCTATCAAAATTCAGACACAGAAGGAGAAAAAAATCATAGTTGCAAAATAATTTTTCCCCGGGCTTCAGACATTTTAAAGCACAATGAGGAAATATTTATTTTAATCCTTTATTTAATATATTTAATTTGCATAATGCCTTCTACGAGCGCGTCAGACAGTTTTCAACTATGAAAAGAATTGAAACATCACCAGAAGAAGCTGAGGTGAAAATATCCGCTCTGTTTAAATCATCATCATTGAGTATACATTCCTAAGACTGGTTTGATGCAACAATCCGTCTCCACTCGACTCTGTCCCCCGCCAGCTGTTTGACCTCTCTAAATGTCTGGCATCCCATATCCCCAATTATTTGGTTGAAATATTCTAATCTGGGTCTTCCCCTTCCCCTTTTCTTTCCCACCTCCCCCTCCAAGATATCCCTAAGCAGTCCCCCATGCCCCATCATCTGACCTCTTCTCTTCTTCAGACTCTTCCACAAGGTTCTTCTTTCTCCGATTCTTCCAAGAACTTCTTCATTTGTAATTTTATCCATCCATTTGATATTCATCATTCTTCTGTAGCACCACATTTCGAAAGCCTCCAATCTCTTTCTCTCCGCTTTTCCAATTGTCCAGGTTTCACACCCGTACATGGCTATGCTCCATACATATGTCTTCAATAGCAACTTCCTGTTTGCTAAGCTGATTGAGGAGGAGCATAGTAGTTTTTGTTTTGAATTAAACCCCATTTTTGCTTGGGCAATTCTTGATTTAATTTCGTTTTTGCTCCTCCCATCCCATGTTATTTTACTTCCTAGGTAGCGGAATTCCTTAACTCCTTCTAGGTTTTCTTGGTTAATTTTGATGCATTCCTGTCTCGTTTGTTCTTTTTTTGTACATACTAGGACCTTGGTTTTAATCTTGTTTATTTTCATTTTGATTTCTTCTATTAGGATTTGGTTAATTCCATTCAAGGCGTCCTCTAATTCTTTTTTATTGCTTCCTAGAAGGGCAATGTCATCGGCAAATCTTAACATAGCGATCTTTTGACCTTGGATTTCGATACCTGTATCAATTTTGTCTTTGAATTCTTTAATCGCTTCTTCTATGTATAAGTTGAAAATCATGGGTGACAGCACACATCCTTGTCTTACACCTTTGTTTAAATATAAATTGATAAAAAATCTAATGTAAAATTTCTAAAAAATAACGAAAAATTTTATGATATGGGTATCGATAAATTTTGGAAAAAGGAGCGAAGAATAAAATAAAATTTAAAAAATAATGATCTATTTTTTGGACAACACCTCCTGGTTGAAAAGTCACCGCCCGTCAATAATATATATATATATATATATAATATTTAAATAAACATTATAATTACCATAGAATAAGATTTAGTTAGTTTGTAGTTTGTGTTTCACAGAGGCATCTCTTTCAAATTTGAAGTTCTTTATAAAAGTTTTAGAAAGGAATCTATAGAATTGTTTTTTATTTCGCTCGTTCGTTATTCATTCATTATTCAGATTGGTACAGCTGTTTTCGCTTTGTTGTGAGGTTAAATGTTTAAATTCCATCTATTTCTAATACACTTCAATACTTTGTTCTCTTTGATATTATATATTGGAATATTTATTTTTCCAAGCAGAAAGGAATCTTATTATATGGCATTTTTGAGGAAAAATATATGGTATTTTTTGATTTTCAGCTGATTCAAATTTATACTTAAAAAATTAAAAAAAAAAAAAACTGCACATCAGAGTAGGATTTTCAAGAACTACAATTTTACTTTACCATATAGGGTATGGTCAAGTATTGTAATCGTGTATGAATAAAGTGGATTTTTTTCTTATTTTTTTTCGAAATATCTAAAAAATGGCTTAAAGTAGTTAGTTAAAAAAAATTGAGCGAAACTATGGCGTTTTGGTCTACAAAAAAGCCCTTATGACCTTATGAGTAAACATCAAAAAACAATATTTTACGAGATATTAATGATTTTGAAAAATGTCTGTTAGCATGTAGGTTAAAAAGTTACCAAGTTTTGTGTACGCTCTACCTCAAGAACTAGACTGTATATCAAAACTAAATTTCACATGTAGATTCTTTATATTGAGATTAATAAAAGAATGAGTCATGATTTTTTCGGGATCTTAATCTTAAATTGTGGGGTTCAAAAAAATAGAACTATCAATATAACTCCAAAGCCTTTGATCGATTTCTACGAAATTTCGCAAATTCACCCTATAATAATCTTATGAAAATGACTCACTATGAGAAATTTATAGTAATCCAAAGGGGGGGGGGGGGGGGAATTAAAAAATAATTTAAAATCTAAAATTTTCAAGCTAAAATACTAGATAGATATTTGCTCTAGAAGAGTCCCAATATTTAAAAAGGACAGTATGGCTAAATGCTGATGAGCCCAAAATTTAGTGGGGCTCTTTCTTAAACGATTATAAATTATTTTACTAATTATTATTTGCCAAAAACATCATGTACCAAAAACTAATCATCATCTGACTGGTCATTTAAAAACGCACACCTCGTATAATGGGAGCCCCTGCTATTTAGACAACTAAATTGCCAGATCAGTTAAGGGTACTACCCTGCAAAAAAAGGCGCAAGCTATTTCCCCATTTTTATTTTATCCAATGCGAAGCAAACAAAGTATTGGATCGGTCTCGCGCAAAGCGCAACTTCAAAGGGTCCTCAGGTAAAGACTACGGAACCCATGGTCTCATTCAAAGTTTTTTTTCCACACCGCTCAATCGATTGAAATGAAATTGAAAACCTGCCATTACTTTAACAAATTAGTTAGTTTAGATTATTTTTGGGTACATATCGGCCCACAAACATTACTTTATTCTTGTACTTTTTAAGTTTTTTATAAATATCTTGAACCAATTTTGATCAAATTCACTATCCTATTTAAGTACCTATCTTGAGGATCTCAAAAAAGGTTAAATAAAGTTTTTAGAAAAATACATTTTAAAGTACATTACAGTAAGCAAGAATTTTACAAAAAGATCAAATTCTTTTTATCTGATTAATAATTAAGGAACAAACATATTAATATTTCAAATGGCTATCGATAAAGTCTAGCAGCGATTAGTTTATTTCTACTTCTCTGATGAAATGTGTCACTTATGACCTTGCGAGCCTTGCGTTTGTTAGTAAACCTGAACATTTATTTTCTCACCATGGTTGCCAAATCATCATCTAGTTCTAGCCAACATAAGTGCACAATATGCTTATTCAGATCAAGTGATTATTATTAATCTTCTACCACTCTCATTAAGAATATTTTCGCACTTTCCTAAATTTTACTAACATCATAATCATTAAGATTTATTTTAAATTAAAGGTTTTATTTACTTATTATAATAACAAAAAATAAATAAATAGAATAATAATAAATAATAAAACTAATAGATCCGGCCTTATTCTATATAGTCTCCTCGATTTCTTGATCAATCGTAGGAAAAGTATTTCCACCTGTAGATACTATTCTAATATCGTACTTTTTCTGACGAGCTGAAGCTATAAACCTCCCCGAAAGAATCGTTTACACTAAACGCACGATTTTTTTAACGCTCAACACCCCTTAGTTGCCAAATTAGATGAAGTTAAACAAATGTCCTGGGCTCAGGAGGGGAGTGCAGGGGGTGCACTCGCACTCCCTTGTCATGAACACAAAATACACAGAAAAATATTAAAAATTGATTTGAATTTGACATCAACTTAATTGACATAACATAAATGTCTAATATGATATGCCTACCTATAATTATAAGGATGAACTATGTATTATAAATTATATTTTATTAGTTAATAGTTTAGTGTGTAGATGCAGATGCACCCCCTTGAAAATAATCCTGTCGGCGCCCATGACAAAAGTATTCGACAATTTTTTTTATAATTTTATTCACTTAATGATGCTCTGAGGCGTATTACTATGACTTCTAAAGACTGGAACCCTTATCCTCTCTTCTTTTCTTCTTTTCGAAATTGCATTTTCTTGGGGCATCCTTTTCTCGAATTAAATTAAAGAAAAGAAATTAACTTACTTCTATTTATAATACATTTAATAGGATCTCTGCTGTTGACCATTGTCCACTAATTTCTCTAGCCTTTATTCATTTGAATTACTTAATGCTATTCGCATTCAGAAGTCGATTCGGAGACGATTTCTTTCCTTTGTTTTAATATTGACCATTGTGGAAAATCCCTTTTTGAATAAACAAGTAGAACCAAAAGAGAGCAAATTTTCAATAGCGATGGTAAATAGATAGGAATAATCATTTCGGATGTGACTCAGAAATTGAACCAACTTGATCTTGAAAATGGAGATCATAATTTAATAAGCAAATAACGTGTTTAGTTATTTTTGAAGCCCATCAAAAAATTCTCCGGTTAAGAAACTGCTCTCTGCTTTTCTATTTGGTTTTTATGGCGCCCAACGGAACGGTCATTTGGGCACGGAATATGCATATTGTGCACGGATTCTACACAGGGGCGCATAAACAGTATTATGTCAAATTTAAAGCCGTCAAAACCAGATAACATTCCGTCTACTTCTCTTTGAAAAATGGATAGAGAAGGAGATGGTAATATGGACTCATCTATCATTTATACAGTACATTACGTCAAACAATTGCCATAAAGAATTTTAAGTAGTACAAGAACGCTGCTGTAGCCGATTTCGGATATTTTTACTTTATCCAATGCGAAGCATGGGTAAAGTATTGTAATCGGTCTCGGGGCAAGCACGACTTCAAAGGATCCTCAGGTAAAGACTACGGAACCCATGGTCTCAATTAAAGTCACACATTGTAGTATATATTTAGGTTGAATTTTAACACGTGACGATTTTGCCAAAAATTACTTGGGGTCCCATCCAGAGGCCAAAAAGTGCGATTTTTTCAGGAAGTGCGTACGGATGTATGTACGAATGTGTGTTATGTATGTATTCGTCCACGATTTTTTCCACACCGTCCAACCGATTGAAATGAAATTGAAAACCTACCATTACTTTAACAAAATGAAGCGCTGATTAGTTTTTGATACATATCGATCCACAAACATTAGTACTTTATTTCGGTACTTTTTTAGTTTTTTCTAAATATTTTGAAAATGACTAAACCAATTTTGATGAAATTTAATATTGTAACTTAATTAAGTACCTTGAGGACGACAAAAAGCTCATATAAAGTTTTTTTGTAAAATTATATTTTAAAGTACTTTACCCTAGAATAAGATAGTACATTGGATAAGGTTTAGCAACGATCCGTTGCAGTTTATTTATACTACTCACGCACGCACTGTAACAATAACTTTTCGGGTCGAAAGTTATTATTATTTTTTAAATTAGAATCGTGTTCTATTTGTGGAATTTAGTCGAAAGGGTAACAATCATTTTTCAATATTTTTAAGAAACACCTTTACATATTTGTTTTTAATTTTTTCTTAGTTCTCAATACTTAACGAACGCATCTAACTCTCTCTCTGTTTTTGCCAGTATCATAGCCCCGAGGAATAGATAGATAATGACGAAGACAAGTCGAATGATGACTCGAGAGCTTCCATTGATATTCCTGCATTTCCTGAAAATAATGATGCAACTTGCATTTTTTACAAAGCCCTCTTCTGAAATGTAATGGAGCTAATGACAGTGAGCATCAATTGGAGATGAAGGTTTGTTATATAACTCGATAACTCGGTAAAAAAATTTTGGTCTTTGTGACATTTATTTGAACGGGGACGATATCTTCTTGACTTGATTTGGGTATTGTTTTTTATTTCTTCTATATAAAAGTAATTTGTAGAAAAAATTGTTTTCCTTATATAATTGTACTGTAATTTCACTGGCGTAACTATCGGTTTTTCATGTGTTCGGTGGAACACAGCTCCGAGACCTCTCTAATAGGTAAATTATTTGTTGTATTTTAATTTATAAAAATTATACGTGTGTTCACTTGGTTTAGTTTACGCTAATAATAAATTTAAATAAACAAACAAACGTTTGTTGAACTTGATATTACAACAAATCGAATTTACCTACATCCAATCATCGAAGAAATGTGTCTGCCCTTTCCCTTTTCTATAGATACTATCACGGCAGGTGCTCTGATGAGATAAAATCAATAATTCCCCCAAAGCATGCTTTGCACGTAGCACGCGTTTTCCCGACTCCCAACACTCTTTCGCGGTCAAATTAGAAAAGTGCTGGACCACTTCATTCACCAATACGTATATCCCCATGACTTCAAGGAACTGGAACTCTCTCCCAGCACTTATAATCTTCAAACCTTCAAAACCCGAGTATATAAACACCTACGTCTACACCCTCTCACTTAATCAACTTTCCCTTCTCTTCGGTAATGCAAGGGTCTTTCGAGATCCATAGGGGCTGGATCTTTACTGGGGCACCCCTTCTTGCATTCGATTGCAATAAAAAAAAATCCAAAAGAGTATTGCAATACCTACATGAGAAAAAACAAATAGAATATTTCCATTTGAAAAGACTGATGGTGAAGAGAAAAACTATAGTCTCTAACAAATAAATTATATCATCACCTTAAAGGGTAAACATGCTAGCTCACAACAAGGATATTTTACAGGGCAGACAAAAAACTTCACTAAATTTAATATTGTTGTTTTGGAAAGAAATCATTTTTTCTACAACTTACGATAAAATTGCAATTTTATTTGGACAATGCTGCATCTCTTTTTCTTTCGAACAATGTCATATGCGATAAAAATAGACTTAGCAGGTTTACACTCTAAGGCCACGATATATGATATATGTATAATGTACATAGAATGGATAAATTTTTAGGAGTGAGAAAATTAGAGAATTTTTTAGTTAAACTCCTTCGCTTGATAAAAACAAAATACTTAAATAGAGAAAGAAAATTTAAGAAAATTTTATAATAAAAAGTTCATTTATTACTAGTTTTGCCAGTGTTTGGTTCATCAGATATTTGTTAAAATTAAAAATAAATTTTCAGCTCACAATGCATCTTCATCAGGGAAATAGCACAAGGAAAACAATAGATCAAAAATAGCCCATATAAAATGGACTTATCCCAATCGCAAGTACATTTCAAGATGAAAAACAAAAAAATGTTAAATAGTTACATAATTTTTTTTATATCAATCTACATCAAATAGTTACAAAAAAAATTTATATCAATCTACACCTTAATAGATGATCGATTATGAACGACCGGTCATGAATTAAAATTATGTTTTGTCCTAATTAGAAGTCTATTTTAAAATTTTTACTAGGATATAAAAATAAATTTACATTTCAATATTTTCTATACTTTCCAAATACTATGATAGAAATCACCAAATTTAAAGTCGTGCTCCCTAAGATATTTTGCTCATTTTTTTTAATATGAAATTGTCTTGGATTTTATTTCTCTATTTATTTTGTATTTACTATGATAGGAGTCCCCACCTCTCTCGCTTCATGACTAACCCCCCCCCAGCTTCATGAAAAGTAACCCCCAGTTTCATTATTTTTAGCATATAATACTAAAATGCAACAATTTTCAATCCCCCCCCACAAATTTCAATGACGGACGCTACGTCTTAACCTCCCCTGTGGACTCCCCTGACTTTGCGAAGAAGTTTAATTAAAAAATCGTCATAAACATATTTATATTAGGGATGTTACGGAGGTGGGTGTATCGGAATCGGAGATTTTAAATTTGATATTTCAGAGACGGAGTCGAAGTATAAGAGAAGGTTGTAGGTATTTAACTAACTGTTAAGGGAAGGCCTAATGAATAATAATAGAAATATTATTCAGTAATCATCCTCTTTAATCAGTCAAATATAAATAATAATACACATACTTAAGTAGAATAACATGAGACAATAGAAAAATATGCTTAATTAAAAATTTTAAATCAAATTGAGTGACTCTAATAAAATCATTTGTAATAACTCTTTTGGACAAAACCATGACGTTTTGGTCTACAAAAAAGCCCTAATAAGTAAACTTCTAAAACATTATATTTTTCGAGATAAAAAATGTTTTGTCCAAATGTCTGTTAGTACGTCTGTGGGTTACCAAATTTTTGTGGACGCACTAGCTCAAAAACTAGTGTGAATATCAAAACATGTAGTTTCGGTGTATTGAGATTAGATTTTGGTTGAAGTAGCAAATCTTCGTTATAACATCCTATTCAAAATCATCGGAGCCGAAGTCGAAGCCGGAGGTGTAAAATCAATCGGAAGTTCCGACCTTTTGGAGTCGGAGTCGAAGCTCCCTAATGTATATGTTTATTTGTTTCAAGTAGAGAAGAAACTCTTTGATTTCTTCTAATGAATCATCAACTCCGCTACTCTCAACAAACAATCTTTTCAATTAAGTACTACATTCTACAGTACTTTTTCATTAATTTATATTTGACAGCTTCCGACCTAAGAAAGGGAAATGAAGTGCTTACGATTTCCCTAACTGTAAACGTGTTATGAGAGAGTGATGAGCAAAGTCCTAAGAGAGATTCCTATGAAAAACAAAAAAATCCATCTTGATAGCATTCAATGCAAATGCAATTAAAAACAAATGGTGGTCTTTCCGAGGTGTGTTGTCCTGAGTGTGAAAGTAAAATGTGTGGGGGACGAAGAGCCTTAAAGAGCATTGAAATCGTGGTAGGTAGGTGAGAGTGCGCTCTCGCGGTCCCCTCTCGGCCCCTCTTTTGTCCCCTCGGAGCGGCTGCGGCGGCGTGGCGCTCAGTCGCCTCTCGCCGCTCCGCCAGTGTACATACTCCTATTTGATTCCTCAGTACTTTGTCTCCAAATCATACACGATGCGACAGCCCATGTGGTCACACGTCTTCTGTGCCCTGGCACTTTTTGTCGCCTCTCTGGATGCCGCTGACAATGCCAAACAACAGAAACCACCTGCGTCAAATTCACCGAAGGACAAAGCCGAGGTGGAGGCATTGAAAATTGAGGTCCTTTATAAACCTGATGAATGTGAAAATAAATCGAAAAAAAGCGATACTCTCACCATGCATTATAAAGGGACACTTGTGGACGGCACCCAATTTGACTCTAGGTGAGTTGCATGTTTCTTTTCATTTTTAATCTCAGGTATTTATAAAAATGTTCCTAACAAGAAACCAAATTCTATTACAGAACGATTTTATTATCTTTTCTTTATTCAATAAAACAAATTAATGCTATAATCATCCAAAATGCATTCTGTGAAAGAAATTCGTAACATTTCAAATCAAAAATATAAAAATATGTGAATTTTTTGAATTCTAATTTTTAAAAATTTACATCATCTCTATATAAAACACTTGTAGCAGTATCAAAGATCTGATTAGATATTTTTCATAATTGTTATTTTACATTTCCGTCCATAATTTGTAATAGGAAAATAAGGACAAGTTTTTATGTTTAATCCTCGTTAACAAGAAAATTTAGACGAATGTGTGGTATGACTATTTGAAGGCCTGAAGAAGTCGGCAAAGTCGACGAAACGTTGGCTGATAAATAAAAAAGTAACATATAAAAACTTATCCTTATTTTCCTATTATAAACTTTTAAATTTTTCATAATATTAAAAAAAATGTGAGTAATAATTATTCAATTTAGGCAACCATACGGTAGTCAAAGATTATGAGTTTAACACACCTAGATTAATTTTTTTTTTTATTCCAAAATGTCTTGACCCATAATTCTAGAATCAAACGACTTCTTTTTACTTTCACTTTTTATCATGAAAGACCTAATTCTCGAGTGAAAATTTAGTGTTTTTTGGTCGTTTATAAAAAATACCTAATCTAGGTGATTTCAGGAGAAACCCTTTAATTTATTAAATAGAGAAATAAATAAGTATCTAGTTGCACGCACATCATCTCTCTCCACACTCTGGCTTGTCCCTGGGTTCTTAACAAAACGCGTGATTACTGTTCTCTCTGTTATGCCTGCGTGTAACTTGACGTGGATTTTGTCTTTATCTCCCGCACTATCTCTATCTCTTTCCCTCTTCCTCTCTCTTTCCTCGTAGAATGCTTTCCCGTTTTCTTGCGTGGTCCATTTAGGCGAGTCGTCACTAAAATCGCCTGTCTACCGCCAAATTTAAAGCTTAACAGATCTATCTTGTACGTGATCGTTTTTAAAATTATTTTTCTTTAAAAAAAAGAATGTTTTAATCTGAGTCGACTTTAATGTAAGCTTGGGACATATCCTTGTTCTATTTCATTGTTTTAGAAGTAAAAAATTTCAAAACAATTAAAATAATTCAACTTCTATTCATCTATTTCACCTAAAAGGTAATTAATAATAGTTGAATAAATAAAAGAAGAGTTTCACAATAAAAAATAAACTGCAACGGATCGTTACTAAACTTTATCCAATGTACTATCTTATTCTAGGGTAAAGTACTTTAAAATGTAATTTTACAAAAAAACTTTATATGACCTTTTTTGTGGTCCTCAAGGTACCTAATTACAATATTAAATTTTATCAAAATTGGTTTAGTCATTTTCAAAATATTTAGAAAAAACTCCTCAAATAAAGTACTAATGTATTTTGGCCGATTTGTACCAAAAACTAATCAGCTCTTCATTTTGTTAATATAATGCTAGGTTTTCAATTTCAAATCAATCAGTTGTACAGTGTGGAAAAAATCGTGGACGAAAAAAACGATAACATACATCCATCAGCACACACTTCCTGAAAAAATCGCAATTTTTGGCCTCTGGACGGGACCCCACGTAATTTTTGGCAAAACCGTCACGTGCAAAAATCAACTTAATTGAATACTACAATTTGTGACTTCAATTGTGTCCATGGGTTCCGACCGATTACAATACTTTCCCCATGCTTCGCATTGGATAAAGTAAAAAATTGAAAACAATTAAAAAAAAATAATTAGATACAAAAGTTAGTTTGATTTATTCAAATCAGCTGATATTAACTCTTGTATGATTTGGCAATGCGTTGTATTAATACTGCTTATGTTTACATCCAAACAGCATTTATGTGATTTTTTAAATTAAATTTCTCAGTAAATTCCTCGGTCAATGATATATTTTATTCCAAAAAAAGAAAAGGCATGTTTCAAAAAGCTAATTTTTAGTTTTTTTTTAACTTTATCTATTCAACTAATAGTAGTATAATTCAAGAGAAGGTGTCAAGATCTTAATTTTCCATAAGACTAAGAAAATGTTTACATTTTCAAAAATTTGCTCCCTAATGTGTGATTAAAACTTCACTAAAGCATAGATAGAGACTTAAATAAACTATTAGAAATAATTAAGTTATAGTTATATTCTAATATTTTTTATTTAACATTGGTGGCGAAAGGACCTCATTAACTTCTATTAATTTATTTCACCTAAAAGATCATTAATAATAGTTGAATTAAATACAAGGTGAGTTTCACAATAAAAAGAAAATATTTACAGGTTTGACTCACCATGATACGGGGTACGAGATCATCTTCAGGAAATACATTGGAAAAAAGAATTTATTCTCATGTATCTCCTGGAGATGGGCTCATACCCCGGATCATAGTGAGTGAAACTTGTAAATAGATCCAGGCAAATTACGATTTTAACAGGAAATAATTCCCGGTAAAGATTTTATTGCTGGAATACCTTTGTTGGTACTGCAATATTAATACCCTAAGTTTTTCCCCAAATCTGTTTTTTTTTTTTTTTTTAATGATATTGATGTGAGAAGGAGATACACCAGATGGTGAATCCCCTAAAGGACAGTATGGGCTGGCCCCTCCATCGCGAAAAGAACAGAGCAGAAGGAAAAGAAGCCGGGATCACGAGCCAATCTCAGAAACTTAGATACAATTCAATATCCAATTTACTAAGGTTTTAGGGGCTTCGAGCAGTGGTAAATTCTCCGCGCGATAAATTCGGTTAAATTTATCTCCCACTTAATTTTTATTACCAGACCATATACTTACAGAAAAAAATGTCTGGGTATAGCCGGGAATCGAACCCGAGACCTCCGGGTTGCCAGTCAGTTACTATGACCATTACACCACGGAGGCGGACAGGAAATATTTCTACGCGCCTCAAAATCAGAAAATTTCGCAGTTTTTTCAGTTGTTAATGAATAACTCTAAAACAGCTTATCAAATCAAAAAGATATAAATTAGATAAATTAATGCTCTTTAAATCACGTGTAAACGATAACAATTTCATCTATTTAGGTTCAGTAGAACCGGTACTAGCGCCTGTAAAATACAGCCCCAGGGATCGCTTTTGAATATCCTTAAAACTCGTACTTTTTTCGATTTTTCCCCATTTTGACCATGAAGGAGCTCGTTTTCGACAAAGATAACTTTATAGATTTTTAAACTAGATTAAATTTGCTACAATTTAAACAAAGCTTCATCTTAATTGGATAATGGTAACCCGTGCCGCAATGAGGTTGAAGTTTTGAAAAAATGCAATTTTTTGCAAAAAAAATCGCAGTTTTTCCTTCATAAAATGAAAACCACTCATCCTAGAAACTTGATTTCTATCTCATTCTCTAGGAAATTTTATTTACTTGAACGTTCTCATGTATCTTCTGAAGATAGTCTCATACCCCGGATCATAGTGAATCAAACCTGTAAATATATTGAGTCAATATTGGAATATATTTTGTTTTATTTGTACAACTCATTTTGCATGTATTTAATTCAACTATTATTAAATAATGTTTCATCTAGAACCCACCCCATATTCCTTAACAATTATTATACATTAAGTATATTTTCTTGTTTGTTAATTTCTTGTAATGGAATTGTATTGATGTTTATTAATTTCTGTACTTAATTTGTATTGATGTTTTGTTGACCTAGCCACCGAGGACTTTTGCCTCTAAGCAGGTCGAGTAATAAAGATTTATTTATTTAAACAAATATCCTACCCCCTGGGCGACCAAGATCAAAAATTCTCCCAAAATTTTCTATTTTTTGTTTGTTTTTTCTATTTTTCGTGATTAGAAATATCTAATACGTGGAGAAATAATACAAAATATAATTTTTTCTATTGTCTTGGTAGTTACCTGGATTTTGATACGATAATTAGAAAATTATAAAATTCAATTAGTGCAAAAATGTAGGTATTTCGATCACGATGAACTTGGTGCAAAAATGTAGGTATTTTGATCACGATGAACTTGGTAGATTTTTAGACTAGAAAAAATCTAATAGTTATGGAGGAAATTTTTCACAAAATTCGTATTGGTAAGCTGAGTGCCAATTCGCAGATAAAAAAAATTATCGATCACCAAAATTTGCAAAGAGCGTACCGAGTATTTAAAAAGCTTACTTTTGTCCTTCAATTTTATGTTATTTTTAAATTCAAAACTAAAAATAATTTAAATAAATTCTTAAATTAAAAACTCTTATTACCTTCTTTACATTCTAAGAACTTTGCCAAAAGTTTAGTACAAAGGAGTCCTCAGAGTGTTGTATCTTTCGGGGGAGAATCGCGGAGTCTATATAAACCTTATTAACCTATTCTGTTCTATTTTTAATTGTCACAAATTTATATTAAATGTGCCTGAAAAAACTCTTAAATATGGTGTGAAAAATAAAAAAAAATACAAGAGCTTCTCAAACGAAAAATTATCTATTCATAGTATTTTTAAAAGAAGCAGTTTTAGATGTCCTTTGGGATATGAAATAAAAACTTAATAATTTTAATAAATAATAAAAGTCAATTTGACGCTATGTTAGTTTCGTTTAAAATTACAAAACATGCTCTATTTTCTTTTAACTTGGGAGGAGCGGGATGGATCATCTCTGGGCTATGAGCCTGATTAGAAGGAATAAATAAAATTAGATTTAAATTATTTCCTGAAGTATTCTCTTATCCTCGGGACAAATAAATGACTTGGAATAATATTGCTTACAAAGAACTAAGCAGTGAAGCTTGTAGAAAATTGAAATTGAAATCGTATTATTATTATAGAGATGCCTCGTTGACTTTGAATCCTTTCTAAATACGACCTGATTTTTCTAATGGATTTGGTTTCTGTTTAGGACGAAATATAAGGGTATTAAAAACTCCAAGAGGGAAAGGAAACAATCTCTTCTATAAAAAAATTATAAAGAAAAAGTAATTTTAATTTCTCATTATTTCTCTTTTTTCATATCCTAATTGTAATGGTTCAATAATAGATAAATATTAATTTCATTTCTTAGAAACTTTTACACCTTTAGAACACCGATTTTGGAAAATCTATTTCCAGTAATCCAATGGATAAAAAATTGAGGTTTTAAATAAATGATTTTTAATTAAGACAAGATATAATATATATCTGCATAATTAAAACTCATTTTCTAATGAGAATTTGATTTGGATCACTGTTAGACCAAAGTCTTTTTTAATATATTTTCAAATGGATTTAAAGAGATTAGCTCTAAACAGAATTTGATTTCTATATAGGTATATATATTTGAATTCAATTGCTTTTTTTTAAACTATTCTTTACAAATCATCGTTTGATTCATCTTTTACTTATTCAAAAATAGTAAAATTAATATATTTAATTTACCACTGGAATGGTATTTAAGCAAGCTTGTTTTCGCCACTTTACTCACTTTCTTGCGCTCTCCACTCCATTATGTTTTCAGCCTAAGATACTGTGAGATCTTGGCATATTTACTTACACTCGTCCTAATCCTAATCTTGTTGTTTGCATTTCATTGGAATTGATTGAGGAGGCTTAAGTGAATACCTACTAAGAGTAGTAACCGTCTCTTTTTACCAGGTATATATTATACTTATTTATATATACCTTAAGAATAGTATTAGTCATGAATCATAGTCAATACAAGGTCAATCGTAACAATAGTTTATTTCTATTTAAATAATAGTTATTGATCTTTTTAAAAAAATGTGTATATAAGTACTTATTCAGAAATAGAAATTGGAGAAAAAACATAAAACTTTTTATGTTTTTGTTTACTCGTTAGATTTTAGAATTGGTAATTTTATTGTCAGCGAAAACTTTAGTTATAAAATTGAAACATTATACAAAAGAACAGCTTATTAATAGAATTAATGTCGAGCTATCATTGTTTGATAGCTTCCTTATATATTTTTATTTTTTCCTAATTTTCTGCATTCTTCAAAATGAAATAGAAACTAAAAATATTATTTATTTTTGCTTTGGCAATACAAACATTTCGGCAACCAAATTAACTTTCTATGACCATTAGGTGGTCTTTATTTTGATATTTTCGAATTTTTACGCTGACAAGGGCTCATATGGTTCGAAATAAATAAAAAAAAATATCCCCCAAGTTTCAAGTCTCTATCTCAATTATGACTTGTGCCCCCAGGGATGTAAGTTTCCCATCTAAATAACATGGGGTTTTTGGCATTGAATGATCAATTTTTTATTCCGGCCAAAGTAATGGTTCAAAAAATTTGAAAGTCTGTAGACTTTATCCTTATATTAGTAGCTATCCTTCTGAAATCTTACAGATTTTTAGCTATTATAATTTTGGAGTTTATAACTTAGTAACACTAAGATATAGCAGTATTTTATCTAGCTGTAACTCCAAAATTATAATAGCTAAAAATATGTAAAAATTATTAGTGATAGCTACTATTATAAGGATAAAGTTTACACAGTTTGAAATTTTCGAACCATTACATTTGCAGGAATAAAAAATTGATCATTCATTGCCAAAATGACCCCATGTTATTTAGATGGAAAACTTACATCGCTGGGGGCAGAGGTTAAATTGAGATAGAGTCTTGAAACTCGGGGGATATTTTTTTTTTATTTACTTCGAACCATATGAGCCCTTGTCAGCGTAAAAATTCGAAAATACCCAAAATCAGGACCACCCTAATGACCATCCCTATTTGAATAGTTGTGGTATGCATAATGACAGACATACACACAAAGAGAAAAATATCATGAAAATGATTTTTTCCATATTTCGCATATTTCAAAACAGGAGGAAAAAAATTAAATTTTGTAGTATTTCACTACGATTGCATCGAGTTATATACTCGGGTACCAGGTAAAGTCATAATTTGAATTAGGAGAATTTCAAATTACTCAAAAATAAAAGTTGAATGTAATGTCATTTCAACGAGTGGTACATTGAAATAATTGAATTGAAGGGCTTTTAGAACAAGTAATTTAACTCAAAAGATATCTAATGAGTGGTTGTGAATAAGGGTCTAATGAGCAACTCTGCTGAGAATACAGGACCTTCTCTAAGTATCTTTGGACAAGCAAAAATAAAATTCGCAATGCAATCAAAAATACTCTTTTTGTTTATTTGTATCCCAGTTCACAAATTGAAAAGAAACTTTCTAGTTTTTGTTCTTTTATCAAATTTATTTTTTATATAAAATACGCGAAACACACAGGCACAAATGATTAAAATATGTAATTTTAAAAGAACTTCTAAATCTTTAACTGTAAAAATAAATGTAATTATTGATTAGTTTATGTAACTATAGAATAAGCTGAAAAATCCTGCTTATAAACGTAAGGTTTGATGATATTTTCTTAGAACGTTTCGATTTCTTTTCTTTTTTCAAGAAGTGAATTTTGAGTAGGAAACATTAACATTATCATATTAATTATATGATAATTTATCTATTTAATGACAATTTTATCAAAGTAGATAATTATGTATATATTGCATGTCAGAAGGTTTCGCCCTTAGGCTAACTCCCCGGATAGCAAGTTCGCGCTCGGGTTCGACTCCTATGTGGGCGAAACCTTCTGACATACATATATATATATATATAATTATCTACTAAAATCTTTGATAAAATTGTCCTTAAATAAATAAATCCTCGTATAATTAAAATACAAGTATGAAAGCCGGAAGTTGTTCTTTTTTTTGAAAAGAATTTTCCATCCACTTTTTCAAAGAGATAAGACACTCAAATTTTCATATTAATTATCAAATTAAATTAAAATATTGTATTAAAAAATTTAAAAAAAATTTCTACTTAGGAAAAAAAATTATTTTAGGTTACCCTAGATACGAAACCCTGATCTTTTGAATTGTAAAATTTTCAAAACAAAATTGAGCAACACCCCTCTCAGATATGTTATTTTATTTGGTGGTCGAAGTCTAGACTTCGAGGTTTCTTTGCCTGGGATTCCAGTACAAATCACGAGTATCAATATTATTTGGAAATTTAATTGGCTATATGTTATAAGTAATCTGGCTTTTATATAATACATAAAGTATTAACACTAAACACACACGTGCAAAAACTCAAATAACTAAACTACACTGGTCAAATAGACATGTATCCGGAAGCCATAAAATAATGAAACAAGGGCTTTAATTTCTAAAATAAAGCTAAATTAAAAAAAATGTGAAAAACGGGTAACATAAAAATACTTAGAATAAGGTTCTTAAGATTTGCTCTTTTTGAGGTATTTCCACCAAAGACAAATAGATCAATATCTCAAAATATAATTATATACTTACTCATCTGGGTTCAAACGAGAATTTTCAGATACTTTCTTGCACTTTGACTTAATAAATAATCGAAAAAGTAAGTCTTATTAAATTGATGAATTCGCAAAACGTGTATTTTCTGGGAGACAATGGCAGTATTTCTACTTTTGGTAAATGAAAAGGAATAATAATGAAATTTTTATTTTTTTATTTTCTTAATTTTTTTTTCTTATTTTTATTGAAGCCTTGTATCAGTGGATGCTTATAATAGATTTATGGAGAAAGTAAATTGAAGAGATGAAGATCAAAGTACCCTGAACGCCCTCCTATTTCAACATATTATATATGCTAATAAGCAAAAAATTCTTACATTTTCATTCCTCTTATATAATATTTAATATATACTATACCTATATATAGAGGTAAATCCAAATTTGTATTCTAATTTCATTTTTCCTTTGGTAAAAATATAATGTATAATATGATGAATTTTGGATCTTAAAATTTTTTTTTTCGATAATAAAATTCTTACGAATTTTATTAATTTTTTTTTTGTTTCTGGTATGATAAAATTATTATTTTACTAATAGATATATATAATACAGGGAATATGAATGTAATGGGTTTTTGATTAGTCATATTTTAATGCTAAAAGCTTGTTCGTACTGATAAGAATAATATCTGTTACTGCTTATTCAATTGATGATTTCATAATGTAATATATTTTACTAAAAGAAAATTTTTTAAGTTTTCTATTTTTCTATACTACAGGAACGTATTAATAAATTTCATAGAGATTTTAATTCTAGGCATCTTTTGTATTTACATGTTATTTTCAAATTAATAAGGACAAATCTATTGCCAAATGATTATTTACTTGACTGTAGAACCTGAATTTTACGCAACTTTGAAGAAGAGGTGATGAATGCATTGCCTATATTCAGGCGTATGGCGCGCACAAGGCTAGATTTTTAACTAAATCTGACACATTGGGGGAGGTCTAGCGCCCCTTAGCGACTGGGCTATCGTTCTGCCCTTTCGTATAAAATAGTAAATATTGTCATTGAGAATATCCAGAAATAAAATGTAACCACTCTGACTTGATTTTACAATATTTTTGACATCTTCAGTGGTCATTTACCCCTAAAAACAACTGGATTTGGCGAGTAAGAATTTCACTTTCGGGGTGTGTGCTGATCATAGTACAGTATGGGATATGTTATTTGCATTCTGAAATAATCGTCCAAAATGTTCACTAGCTCTCGGACAAATGATAGTAGGTAAAAATGATTATGATCATTACTCTTTAATTAAAAAAACATTGTCCATCTTTATGTTTATTTTTCATGTCAAAAAATGCAAAAAAGCACCCCGGGCCAATGACTTATCCTCCGAAACAAAAGCAATCTTACATATATTTCACGGATTATATTTGTTAAAATTTAAAAAAATACTTGTACCTATTTCCAAAATGAAGTACTAATTAAATTTTTCTAAAGAACCTAAATCAAAATTTGAATCTAGATAGTTCAAAGCCCAAACCAATAACTTATAGTAATTAGTATATTACTATAAGTACGCCAGGAGGCAGACGAATTTCTACAAATTGAGAGATTTAATGGAATTAAAAGTCAGCATTTGTTGGGTAAATATTTATTTTTTAACTAAAGTTTTATCGAGAAATATAAGTAAAATGAAAAATTAAGTGAATATTTTTTCCGACGAATAGTAATTTTAGTAATTGCTCAGCGAATGTATTAAGCTAAAATGTTTAAACTTGGGACAAAGCTAGAGTTAATCCAAACAAACATGTCTGTCAAATTTTAGCTCATTAGTTACAACTTATAACTGTTCGATAGCTACGTACATGATATTTTTCTGATTTTCTGAATTTTAGAACTGGAAATTCTCAAGCTAGAAATCCAAAATCTTAAGAATATTTCAGTTTGGAAAGACAAACGAACTTTTTACGAGATTCTGTTCTTGAGTTATCTTTGGTAACTGAATCTAAACAGACACAACCAATTTAATTCAATATCTTCCGAAGGTACCGAGTAAAATAAATTCACTTTTCACTTTTCTCATTACATAAAAATTTGCTCTTGATTCGTCATAGTTTTATTAAGGGTTTTTTTACTCACTTTTGGAATGAAACAAAAAATCACGGAGTTATTAAGAATAATTAATGTTTCCATCATATAATAGTTTTTCTAAGTTGGGTAAGATCTAGAGATGATAACTACCATAAGATCACTTTTTCCTCTTTGAAAACGGACCTGGGGCTAAGCACGTCCGTAACCCTTGAACATTCCTATCTTTACTTGTATTATGCACAAGCCTGTTTCTTCCAGATCTCTTTACCCCACATAAAGAGCAAAACAACATCCACCCAGGAGAGCGACATCGATATTTGTGCATCCTCGAGTTCTCTTGACCCCTTCATCTTTCGACACACCTTGCTTATATTTTATTCTATATAAACAACAGAAAATGTTATTCTCTCCTTGTTTTTATCCTTCGATTTTTCCTTACTTGAGTTTTGGATATGAAATATAAATTAATTTGTCTAAAACAAAGGTGAATCAATAAATCAACTTGCTTAATGCTTAGGCTATATAAATTGGTTTAAGCGGATAAACATGTCACTTGGCACATGGAGTTTTAACACTATTATTAGGGAAAGGGTTTTTAGTATGATGGAAGAAAAACCTGATATGTATTACACTATATAACACAGGATCTTCACTGATTCTTAAATTATTTGCAACAATTAGATAAATCCATTAAAGTTTTTTAAGATATGAGACTTTCCGATAAATTTTGATGTTTTGGCAATTTATTGTCAGGGAATGGTTTGGACTAGAAAGCTGAAACTTGGCAGAAAGGAGCAGCACAATATAAAACTTTTCTTTTAAAATTAGTTACATTCTACTAGAGTTTCCGGATTTGAATTTTTATTTTTCATCAGCAAAATTTAATTAGTACTTCATTTTGGAAATAGGTACAAGTATTTTTTTATATTTTAACAAATATAATCCGTGAAATATATGTAAGATTGCTTTTGTTTCGGAGGATAAGTCATTGGCCCGGGGTGCTTTTTTTGCATTTTTTGACATGAAAAATAAACATAAAGATGACAATGTTTTTTTTTTAATTAAAGAGTAATGATGATAATCATTTTTACCTACTATTATTTGTCCGAGAGCTAGTGAACATTTTGGTTCTTTAGAAAAATGGAAAATGCGATTTTTAAAGCATCTAAATATTGTAAATTTTAGAGTAATATATACTCGATCTTTGAAGGACAACTTTCATTAATTTCTGAATATTAATTTAAGAATGATTTACATCAAAGCTTCCCATACTTTCTAGAATCTAGTTGGGGACTGTGATTATTTGTGACCGGCCCGCAAAGCGTAACATATTCTATTATTTATTTTGTTTTAAAAAATTTTCATTTTTTTTTTATAAAATGTATTTATTGTTTAATTAAAAAGAAATTTTAATTTGTCATGACCTTCACAAAAATTGACTCGGGTTTTATAATATGATAAAGGCCGATTTCATAACTTTATAATTATCTTTAAACAAGGATAATGAAATTATTATTCATAAATGAAAACTAAATGATTTCTATATTACATTGTTTATCCGTTTAATTGAATCGAAGATCATAATTATACATTGGCTAATCTGGAATGATAGCTCTCAAATAATGCAGAAGTGTAATTTAGTGTTAAATTGATAAATTAATCTAAACCCATTTTCCAGTAATCCAAATATGAAACAATTGTATTTTGAATTTAAAGGACAAGTCAAAAAACTCTGCTTCCACTAATCAATGTTTTTACAACATCTTACGGTATTAATTTATTTGGGAGATATGTTTAATCCAAGGACATTCTCAGGGGACACAGGTCTCTCCGAATTCGTCAAGCTTTCACTATATTTAAATGTGAATCCATGTAAATCTAATAAAAAATTTATTGAAGAAACCAATAAAAAGTTTTTGATCAATTCTTCACAAATTGTATTAACTTGGTAATGTTTTCATCAGCGAATGGTTTGAGATAGAGAGCTGAAACTGCAGAAAGATGAAGCTTACTAAACAAACTTTTTGCCAAATTTAAGATCACTGTGTAACTTTAAAAGTTCAGGAGCTCCCAATTTCATGATTTTCTATATTTTTTAACCGGAACTTGTGAAACTTAAAAGTTCAAAATCACAGTATTTGTTTGTTTTGGAAATATAAAATTTTAGCATCAGAACGAACTTTATACGGTTTTCTATTCTATTGGTATCGAAATCTTGACAGACACTCAAAGAGACAGGAAAAATCAAGAGTGAAGATTATTTTTATCCATATTTCAGAGATATTTAAGTACGTACGTAAGCAAAAAAAATCGAAAATTTACTTAACTCAATTACAAAGCGTGCAAGGTAATATGTATTTTTAATCTATTTAATATTCTATTTATTTTTTATTTTTATTTTTTTTTTAAGAAAAATTTTGGGTACATACCTGATATATTTGTATTAATTTGTAAAAGTAATCCATTTGAGTTCAGGTTAACGAATTGAAAAGTTTTTTTCCGGATAGCACTTCTTAATTAGTAAATTAAAAATTATTTATTTTTAATAGAAAATTTTCATTTATTTTCTAATAACTCTAACCAAATAACACAATCTAATTATAATAGTGTAGTGTATCGGTTAATATGGTCAACCTGCCGAAATGTATAGATGTCTCAAATTCAATTTGAAAATTGTTTGAAGATTACTTTATTGCAGAGGTGTCCAAACTTTTGGCAAATCGCAATAAAATAATTTATTTCTGGCTGCACATACTAATACTAATTTTAACGGTAGTTAATCAGAAAAGATAGTTAATAATATACACGGGTTTGACAATATATAAATATATATTTCAAAGAAACATACTAGAAATTCGTCACTTGGGATCGTATTTGGAATTTACATACATGCTAAATAGTGTTATCATTATGATTATATAAAATCAAAATGAATAGTTCTTTATAAACTCATTTTTTCATCTCAAGAGGATTCAATTATAAGATACTGGATGGAAAAAATGAAAAGGCGTATATCCAATGATATTTCATTTCTCCCTTGTTTAACAAAACAATTTCACAAGCATAAAGACCAAGCTCCATTATATTACGAGGAGTTGCTCTTTTTTCATGTTCTACCAAAGCATTGCTCATTAGGTTTGCAAGTTGACTTTTGTCTTTTGTGCCTAGCACAAGCACATTATTAAGAACTCTTCATTATATGAGACCAACCCCTTGAATTTCTCTCATTCACGTTGCTGCCATAACCAGGACCAGTTTCCTTCTGCTTAAAGGTTATAGAGAGGTGTATTTACGCCTGGTCTCTTTAACTTTCTCTAAATGCAATTGGTTTGGTTTTTCCTTGTTGTCTTTCCGTTAACTTACCCAACTTTCAAAGTACGTATGTATTTGATGCTGGTGGGTGGTTAAAAGCCGCAAAAGAGAGAATAAAATGAGTCGTTAGCTCTAGGATTGTGTAAAATAAAATAATGTGCTCGGTATTTACTTGACGTTATCTCCGCCAATGATGTCTACCAATTATACTGGTGTGACAATGAAAAGGCTTGTTAACTTCCCCCTCTGTTCATACATGAAACAAACTTTATCAGCCCTGATTTTTATTTCAAATAAATTTGATGTTTGTTTCAAATTACCTCCTGTTGTTTAAAGAAATGTAAGTTAAAAAAATGTAGTTAAAAATGCATTCAACATTATAATTATTGCAAGAAATGCTTGCGTTTCATAATTATTGCTGAAATGTAATCTAATCAAATAAATGAATGATCTTTTGTCATTCATAATTGATAAAAATTATTAATACCAAGCATTTAGTAAAAAACTCTATACATCAAATTATTTCCAATCAATTCATAATTAAATTTTATTATTTCACTTCAAGAATTTACAAAGTTTAACGTTAATAATAAAAAAAAACTTAACTTTCTTTTAAAGCTTTTGCTTTTGATTTCTCGAAAATTTTCACCTAACAACCTTATATTCTCATCAATTATAAACTTATTTTATACCATTTTAAAACTTAATTGGAAAAGATTGGAATTTCATTTAATTCAAGAAAAAATTAAAATATTTATAAAACAAGGATTTTATAGAATTGTGTGTACATGAAACATCAAAAAAGGATTCAGGTCAAATGATGGTGTAAGTGGATTTGCTACCACTTTCGCTCAGCGAAATCAATTACGAATAGTAAATGAGGAAAGACCCACTGATTCAACTTCACTTTTATTTAATGGGATAGATAGATCTAAGGAGCAAATTAATTAATTTATAAAAACATCTATCTATTAGGTAGGCAACTAAGATCCCGCTGGTTTTTTAACTAAAACATCTTTAAAAAACGACGGTCAATTTATTATCTGGATTTTTTATTAACATCCATTAGAAATAAACCTAAATAAGATCAGAGAAATCATTTTAATTACCCAGGCTAGAAATTGATTGGACCTACTGATTAAAAACTATTTGGGTATTTCAAAACATATTTACGATATAGAAAACTAGTTCTCAAACCTCCGGCAAAAAATATCACATTTATTGCAATGGAAAAGTTTATTTTTTTACCTAATTATTTTGAAAATTTCTTTTAATTCAGATCAAAATAAAAATAGGAAAAGAGTTCCGTATTTCAAAACAGGATAAGAAAAAAGTGTATCGAGATAAGTGTTAAATGTGTTAATTAATATTTCAAGCAGGTTGAATTCAGGTTCATTGCTACTAACGGTATTCAGTATTTCCCACTTGAAACTGACTATATGTTTACTATACAGTGTCAACTTTAAAGAACAGTGCTTATAATTAAAAAAATCTTAGTAATTATTCAAAGCCAAAGTCTGAATTTTTTCTTTTTTTTTTTTGGTGACGGAGTTTGAGCCTTCTTTTCTCTCTATGCATTAGGATGTTCCTTATTTTGGGTATTTTCAAATTTTTCGCCTACAGAGGCTCATATGGTTTGAAATAAATAAAAAAAATATTCCCAAGTTTCAAGGCTCTATCTCAATATGTTCACCTGTGCCGCACAGCGATGCAAGTTTCCCATCTAAATAACATGGGATTTTTGGAATTGAACGATCAATTTTTATTACGGTCAAAGTAATGGTTCAAAAAATTTGAAATTCTGTAGACTTTATCCTTATAATAATAGTTATCTTTCAGATAATTTTGGAGTTACTGCTAGATAAAATACTGCTAAATCTTAGTGTTAGAAAGTTATTAAAATTATCATAGCTAAAAATCTGTAAAAGGAACTATATGAGCCTCTGTCAGCGTAAAATTTCGAAAATACCCAAATTATGCATCTTATGATACGATTCATATCTACATGTATGTGTAAGAGAAGTCCAAGAATGCGAATATAATATTTTAAATAAAGCATATATTTTAAATCTCACTTGAACTGAAATTTACATTCAACCCAAATCAGCGACCGCCGATAGGAAATTTACAAGCTAAATTAGCATATAGCGAAAATTCAACGACCCAAGAATTTGGCATAATGGCTAGCAATTGATAAAATAAATAATGGACTTACATTGCTGAGTACCCTTGGAGATAGAGAAGCCCCAGGGCAGGCAGCTTGGGTTTTCCTCTGAAAAACATTTTAATCAATCAAATTAGCAATATTTTATTTTCCTGTGTAAATAAAAAGAAATTATTTATTTTAATATCTACTATTATCGAGGATTGATTACAAGGAATTTAATATAAAGCGAATTATTAGAAATATTAGGTAAACATTTATATTTTAGAAATAATGGGAAAAAATTATTTAACTTATCCAGTGGAGATAAAGCCAAATAAAATCAAAGTTTAAGAAAACGCACACCTTCCAGAAAATTTCATTTCACGTTACGTAACCATCTTAATTGTATATATTTATTTAAATTATTTTTTTTTTTCAAAAAGTTTCTATTCAAATATGTATGTATTAAAAAGATTCGAAATGAAATAGCTTGAAGGACTAATAAGGAGAAAAATGGAAAAACAAAAATTTTCACTTAATATAGAATGGTCAAGCTTCCTGGCTAAATTCCCATCTAGCTAACAAAAAGAAGTGAAATTCCATCAAAAACACTTCTGTAAATTATATTTTAAAAAAACTAAAAAACATGCTTCTAAAAAGTACAAAATAATGTAATACTTAATCAAAAAGTGTGGGGGCCAGAAACATGTACTTTTAATTAATTTCGACAAAGTGTCTCAAGCTTTTTGATTAAGTATTACATTATTTTGTACTTTTTGAGAAGCGTGTTTTTTGGTTTTTTTAAAATATAATTTATTTTTTTACTTTTTAGTCTTAATTATTTTTATAGAAAAAAATTATTAAACCAATTATTTTACATGAATTTATGCATACATTGTTTTTGAGCTTCGATTCCGGAGATTACTTCTCCACCATCGACTGTCCTTGATCATCTTTTAGTCCTTGTTTTTAATAAGAGGGAAAAACAAATTAAATATAAAAACCTCTTTTCCGATAATTATTTCAATTCCATAATCCAATCCCCAATTATTTTTATAGAAATTTATAATTAAACCAATTATTTTACATGAATTTATGCATACATTGTTTTGAGCTTCCACTCCGGAGATTACTTCTCCACCATCGACTGTCCTTGATCATCTTTTTAGTCCTTGTTTTTAATAAGAGGAAAAAACTATTTAAATAAAAAAAACCTCTTTTCCGATAATTATTCCAATTCCATATTGAGTCGATATTCAATTCATCATTATTTTTATAGAATCCATCCTCCCACCCCATCGCCTTTATTATTTTTATAGATAAATTTTTTATTAAACCAATTATTTTACATGAATTTATGCATACATTGTTTTTGAGCTTTGATTCCGGAGATTACTTCTCCACCATCGACTGTCCTTGATCATCTTTTAGTCCTTGTTTTTATTAAGAGGAAAAAACTAATAAAAGATACCATATCATATGTGAAAAGATCAGATGGCTATAAGGGGAGTAATGGACGCCCTAAAAAACAATAATAATAATAACATAATACGTGAAAGTCAGGTTTCAGGAAAATAATTTCAAATAAAAATGTTTAATTAATAAATATAGATCATTCTGGCTTGCTAAAATATATTAAAAGACTCAAAACAGACCTTTGAACAAAAATACTCTCAATCCGATTTTTTAAACAAGCTAACGTTGAAAGATTTTATTACAAATTTTTCAAAATTTAACTATAAATATTAAGGTTTTATATTTTTCTGATTAGATTAGTTATATAATAATATGAGGTCAAGGGATTGAAACCCCCCTCCATAGCTCAAAACTAAAATGATAACAGACATAGACAGTAATATAAGTACAAATATATACATTATAAAAAAAATGTTTTATAAGCATTCATATTTATTTGAAGCTATACTTTCGCAGACCTTCATTTTAAATAAAATATAACATAGTAGGTCCTTATTTAAAAGAATGAGTGAATATTTTGCGAAGGTGGGGCAACCAAAATAATTTAAATTCTTAAAACTATAAAATGGAAAGTTGAATATGTGCTCTTTTTATTGGAATTTAAGACCTAACATTTTGACAAGAATATTTATTAGGGTGTAGTTAGTTACCAAGTTGATTTTTTTCAGTACCCCTAAACTTTTAGCCCTTAATATTCATATTAAACTCCTAAAGACGATACATTTCCCATTTTTATAATATGGAATTTTGCAACTTTATACATTATTTTTTTTTCTTTTCAACAAGTGAACATACGAGTTCAGCAACGAGAAATCTGAAATAGAAATAGATATTTTTCGAAGCAAATGATAAAAATTTAATCTAAATAATAATAATTTCCCCGTAAAAGTAAAAAAAATCAACTTGTGGTAAATAACGGACACCCTAATATTTACCATATAAACAAATATATTTTATAATACTTGAGCAATGATTTTTTTGATTTCACCTCTTCAAATATTAATGCTTAAAAATAAAATTCTTGAAAAAAATTAGGTAACACTGGAATAATCTGATTTATCTTAACACCTAAGAGATTACGAGAGAGCTTATCTATCTGGTTGATCTTCGACAAAATCTTTTGTATTTCTGCAGAGTGACAACGTCTGCATACTACATTTTTTAATAAAAAAATTGTTAATAACTAGGTTAATTTCGAATACAAATCTTTGTTTTGATAACATTAATAAAAAGAATATTGAGATAAATTTTTTACCATTATAAAAACATTTATTTAACACAAAAACGATTTTAAGAAATAGAGTTGGAATTCTACACTAGTGCTTTTGTTATATTCTGTTGGCTGCAAATAACTTTTTATTTTTTTTTAGATTTATGAATAACTAATTAACTAGACTGTTAAATAGATTGAAAAATGTATCATTCGATTGATAAAAGTTGAATTATTGATCTATATAAATTTGTTGAAAATGGTATAATTAGTATAGAAGTTATAGCCCTTTTAAAATCTTGCTCCATTTACTTCCATGTTAAAATGACAATTTTCAATAATTTATTTCTCGGAATTGGGAAAGACAATCAACTTCAAATTTCGGGAATAAATATTTAATACATCAATGATTTGATTGTAAAAATTTGAGAATTTTCTTATAAAAATGATAAACAGTCCCGAACCCCCTTAAGAGAATTGCTAAAAGAGAGTGAAGTGGGGGAAAAAAATGCAAGAGGAAGTCGTAAATTGAAGTATTTTGCCCAGAAAATGAAATATATGGGGTTATGGAAGTTTTAGAAAAGGTAAAGAAAGAGTTGATTGGAGGCGGGTGGTTGTTTCCAACCAGTCTTACAACTGTATACTCGATGATGATGATAATGATTATGATGAATAAGATAATTAATTTATCTAATCTTCTATTAGTTTAAAAGGTTTTTTTAAGTTGTAGGTATTCTATTCTTACCTATTTCTATTTACTTGTTAAAAATGAAATAAAAGTATAGAATATTTATAAATTGTAATTCTCAAGCTTGCAACGGCACAACGAGAAATCTAATTCTCTACTCAAGATTGCCTTTTATTTAATAAACATAGCGGCGGGTCCTATAAAACATGCATAGACATATTTGTCAAAAGCGATAAATTCGAAAACGGTACTCGAATCAGAAATGCACAACGCTCTATTGAGCAGAGGAGCCCAGGGCAATGAGCGGCAGGGCCATCATTTATGAATGAGAACCAAACACAACCGAATGAGGGGCCAGCCAATATTGCCTGCACGGTTACTTACTCATGATTACATTTGGTAGCGGAGATCAAATCAATTAAAATAAAAAGTAGAGTGGATTAACGACTATTCTCTTAATCAATATCGAAAATAGTTTATTATACATCTTATAAATTGAAATAATTTAAATTGTAATTTAGGTTACAGAGACAGGGGTGGATCTATATATGGGCTTATTGGGCTGCACCCCAGGGCCCCGTGGGTATAAAGGTCCCCAGCCCCCATTGAAGACAATGAACAATATTGCGAATTAAATTGGAGTATACAGAAAACAAATATAGGACAACAATGTCGAACAATCAACTAAATTATTTATCAGTTCTTTCCATAAATTGTGATTTAACAAAGGACTTACAATGTGATGAGCAAATAAAGGAATATGCAGCGCAGAAATGCAGAAAAGTTGCTTTATAATTTATAATACCTGGAGGTACCGAGCGATGCTCGGTAACTTCTTCCTTCAGTTAAAACCTTTATTTTAATATTATTTTTAATTTAAAATTCTGATAAAAAGGTCGATTTTTATTTGAGAGTCGTTTTCAAATTAAAAAAAATACAAATATATATAGTATTCGCCCACTGTACCCCCACCCCCGAAACCTCGCCCTACCCCCGGATCCCCCACCACTGCACCCCACCTCCTGCACCTGTTTTGATTCAACCATAGGATTCATTTTTATTCATCCAATTGTTAATAAATGAAACCTATCAAAATGTGTTGTTTTTTCAGAAAATTGAGATCTGCTTATGCGAAATATATTTTTAAATAAATTCTTGATTATTTTTTATTCTATTAAATAAATAAAGTTCTTTATAAAAACCATTATAAAACGTTTATTAATATTTCTAACGTTTAGGTTGAACAAAATATGTTAAAACCCACAATCACAATACTTCTTCAAGGCGTTTTAGAACAATGAATTAAGGCAACCCATTGTCTGCCTGGGTACAAAAGGAAAAGGGAAACCTTTTTTAAAACCCCAAGAATGAGATTTGTCTACCTGAGAATAATTAATTTGATTACGAAAAAACCCATCAAAAACAATTTTGTCGAAGGTGGGACCGTGACAGATCGAATTGTCACCCCGAAAACCCCCTAACCCGTGAATTTCATCAAAATCGGTAGAGTCGTTTTCAAAATAGAACCAAGATACAAATATATAAACAAATATATATACAAATAAATATACAATTTTTGCTCGTTTAATAAGAGTAGATAACATAACTACACAACCTGTTAATTTCTTCTGCAATAATGTCTTGAAGTTTGTGTATCTAAGTCATATTAAATAAATAAAATATTTTATTTACTATAAGTACAAGATTTTTTCGAAGGGGAAACCCCGAGTCAGCTCGTGCAAGCGAATCAACATTATTACACTTTTTAAATAACAGATAATTTTAAAAAAATTCAAACATTCTATAAATTCTAGTTAACAAGTAGTTAGATGACCCAAGTATAGTTTTTTATGTGATTAAGGAAAACAGCTTAAAATTATTCTATGTTTTATAGAAAATTTTAATGAATAAATTAAGATTCCCGATGACATTGGAATTAGAAAAATCACCATTTTCAAAATAATATATGTAGTACAAAAGTGAATAATTCGAGATAGACAAATACTTTTTTTAAATAATAAACAGATTTTTTTTATTTTTAAATATATCAATTTTGATTATACCCAACATTTATTACATTCCCCCCCCCTCCCCCAATCAATTCCAAAGGGATGCTCACAAAACAGCAGTAAAGACTGTAAATATACTATTGCAGACAGGCGATCACCCATCTTAGCACCAACGGTATTTTTTAAAATTCACACTAAAAACTCACACTACCTAATACACAAATAAAGCTTAACTACACCTATATCTGTCTTGTCCAAAATACCCCCGTATCTAAAAGGGTATAAAATGAAATCAATTATACATTTATTTTTAAAAAAATTAATTTTTTCTCTTCCCTCATCTATCAGGGAAAATTTTCTGCAGATGCTCATTACAACTAGTCGAAGCATTAAATCACCACGAAGATCGAAATTTGAATTGTTATAATTGTTTTGAATTATTTAGGTTCATTTTCGTTTTTTCCGATTCAACATTAATATGTTTTATGAGACAACTGGAAATTGATCCTAAAAAATGTATACTTCAATAAGAATTTCAAGCATTTCATTATACAAAAACTCGAAATCTAAATAATATTTATTAATTAAGGACCTTTCACAAACGGATCCCTAATATAACAATCGACAATAAGCTATTATTAAATGGTAAATGCTTTACATTCCCATCACAATGCGAGCTATTCAAGCTGGGAGAGTATTTATAGTGTATCAAATGAATATGGAATTGATCGCCTCCAGCTATAAACTGATCCTTTTGCTAAATGCTATTTCATTTGAATATATACATAACTTATAATCGTTATTCAAGATAGCTTATAGAATTATTTAAATTTAAGTAGATTTTTGTCATACTATAACTATAAATAATATTTTTTCCCATTTAGAGTCATTTATAAAGCAGGAATTTGTGGATAAGCAATTAGATAATCAAAAATAATATCAAACGAATTATACTAATCTTATGGATTGTGTAAGAGTGCTTAAAATGTGATCTGATCTGTAGAAAAATTTTTAAGAAAAAAATAAATCCGACTTCAAAAAAATTAAATGCAACAAATAAAATACACTAAAAGGTATAAAATAATAATTATCTTATTTAGTTACAACTAAACGACGAAATATTAACATGAAATAACTTTTTGAAGTTGGTGCCAAACAAACTATACCTATATGCGAGCGTACCCACCAAACCTACTAAGTAAGATCCGTCGAGTGCGATTCATAAAAGGTATATGATTGGCACCGACTTAAAAAGTAATTTCATGTTAATATTTCGTCGTTTAGTTGTAACTAAATAAGATAATAATTATTTTATACCTTTCAGTGTATTTTATTTGTTGCATTTAATTTTTTTGAAGTCGGATTTATTTTTTTCTTAAAAATTTTTATTTTTCTCTTTTTAGTGATGTTATTTATAGTGATCCTATCATCAGAACTTGACCAAATTAATATTGCACCATCCCTAAAATACCCCCTTTCCAATAAAAAAAGAATCATCGAAATCGGTTCATAAACAAAGAAGTTAGGCCTGAACAAACCTAACAAAAAGGTCTAATACCTATGAAAAAAAATGGGACCAATCGGAAGCGTAGACTGGACCCAATGCAAAAAAAATTTCAAAATCGGTTCACAATTGGCGGGGATATGAGGTAACATAGGCACAAAAAAAAATTCAGTCGAATAGAGAACCTCCTCCTTTTTTTGAAGTCGGTTAAAAATAAATTAATATAGCACGTACATAACTTTTTTAAATTTAGAGCGAGTTGCGTAAAAGTATGTAAACGGTAGACCAAGTCTTGAAAAAATTATTTTTCTTGTAAATTTTCTTTGAAATATTAAAAAAAAGAAATAGATATTTTACACTATTCAATTTACCATTCAATAATGGAATTTTTGTGTTTCGACTAGTTAATTATTACGTTTGTTTTTTTCTATTTAAATTACAATGTTTTTCCTACTTTACGTTTTTTATACGATCCCGGTTAAGAAGAGATCTACGAAAGGGACAGCGACCCAACTTGAGTGAGCTCTTACTACCGTTACATCCTATTACCAAGAGTAAAATGTCCCAACCTGTACTCCATCTTTATCAGTTCCACTTTTATATCTTAATCCTGTTTGAAAGGCCCCTTTCATCATCTTGCTATGTGAAAGGATTTAGGAAACTACCAAATTACGAATCGCTAGAATACGCAACATGATGGTGGCTCCACGGGTAAAATATTCCGAAGAATTACTAGCCTCCAATTAAGATCCCCGGTTGGAGAATACCCGAAGAAAGATCATCAAAAAGTTGGGTGTTTGCTTCAAACCAGTCTTTAGGTCTGTATACTCGATATTCAGGATGGTGATGATGAGGCTTACTTTACTAAAAGCGTTATCAAGTGTAAAAAAATGCAAAGAATAATTTTTAAGAAAAAAATAAAACCGACTTCAAAAAATTAAATGCAACAAATAAAATACACTAAAAGGTATAAAATGATTATTGTCTTATTTAGTTATAACTAAACGACGAAATATTAATATGAAATTACTTTTTGAAGTCGGTACCAAACAAACTATACCTATAAGCGAGCATACCCTCCAAACGTACTAAGTAAGATCCTTCGAGTGCGATTTATAAAAGGTATATGTTTGGCACCGACTTCAAAAAGTAATTTCATGTTAATATTTCGTCGTTTAGTTGTAACTAAATAAGATAATAATTATTTTATACCTTTTAGTGTATTTTATTTGTTGCATTTAATTTTTGAAGTCGGTTTTATTTTTTCTTAAAAATTATTTTTATTTTTCTCTTTTTAGTGATGTTATTAATAGTGATCATATCATCAGAACTTGACCAAATTAATATGACACCATCCCTAAGATACCCCCTTTCGAATAAAAAAAGAATCATCGAAATCGGTTCATAAACAAAGAAGTTAGGCCTAAACAAACCTTAAAAAAAGGTCTAATACCTATGAAAAAAAAAATGGGGCCAATCGGAAGGTAGACTGAACCCAATGCATTTTTTTTTTCAAAATCGGTTCACAATTGGCGGTGATATGAGGTAACATAGGCACAAAAAAAAAAAAAAAATTCAGTCGAATAGAGAACCTCCTCCTTTTTTGAAGTCGGTTAAAAATGAGATCATCTCTAAAGGAGCCTGAGTTATCCCTGACCAAACACTGCGAATCAGACCTTTCTTACACCCGGCATGGTTTGGTGAGCCTGACATACAAATGTGTCATGTTCGAAGCTCCGGCACTAACATCACATTAAAATTAAATAAAAAAAAATGTCATCTAACTCATACACTAAATGATTTTACTTCTGAAATGACAAATTTGAAAGTCTTAAAATTTTCAAAATATTTTTAAATTCAGAATTCAGCACCAGCCAGAAACCTTCGCAAACTCATATAACTCTTATTTGAAATCCCTAACGTGTCGATTAAAATTATTTCCAGCTTATGTATATTTATTGGCCAGCGCGGCCTTTTTGCGGTCTAATTTGGCAATATTGTTTCTTTAATTTGAATGGATCCTTCCGATTCATCTCTCCCCCATTTATTTAGGAATTTCGAATCAGTTCCTGAGGCCATTTGGCTTATGCATTTCAAAGTGGTTTAATTAATTCACATTGAGATCATTCATCATAAATTAACGGCTTAGGAAATAGGAAACGTCGTAAATCCCGTAGATAATGAAAATCATTTTCTATCCAAATTATAAATTATTTAAATCAAATGGTTTTTTTTTAATTTCTTTAAAAAAAATACGTCACGATTTGTACACCCTACCTATCTTTAACTTTTACCCCACATTAATAACAAATCTTCATGAAAACAAAATACTTAAAAGTTAATTAAAATAAAAGCACATTTTTTTGCTTGCATTTTGTATTTAATTGACACTGATTATAAACATGCATGGCTAACTTACTAACCCTTTGTTGGTTGATGAACACGAGAATTCTTTTGAGCTGAGCCCCTAATTTATTCAATTTTTAGATCTGAAGCTGTTTTCAAGGAATAATAGATATATATCTAGTCAACTAACTTCCAACAAATTCCATACGAGTTCTAGCATAAAATAATTATTTAGTTTCTGAATCCATGGCCTTTTGGCTTACAAAGCTTTTCAAACTAGCTCTAAAACTATTCTCACAGCAATAAGTTTTATTAAAAACTTCTAAGCAACAAAGGACATGTATTATTTATTCATAAATTCTGAAATTCTTAACAAATCATTTAATTCGTTCTTGAGGAAATAATTAAAAGTACTGAAAGTAAAGGGGTAGCTCTCGTTGAAGAAACCCCTTGATATGATATCTTCAGTCTAAATCTAACTTAATTCTTAAATTACATACCAAATCACATACATCTAAAATAGGGTGCTCCTTGTTTTGGATATTTTCGAATATTTTCGCGGACAAGAGCTCATATGGTTCTAAATAAATAACAAAAAAATATCTCCCAAGTTTCAAGTCTCTATCTCAATTTTAACCTAGTGCTACACAGCGATTAAGTTTCTCATCTATAACATGGGGTTTTTGGCATTGAACGATCAAGTTTTTATTCCGGCCAAAGTAATCGTTCAAAAAATTTGAAACTCTATACACTTTATCCTTATAATAGTAGCTATCCTTCAGAATTTTTACAGTTTTTTAGCTATTACAATTTTGGAGTTACATCTAGATAAATTACTGCTATATCTTAGTATTAGTAAGTTATAGACTCCAAAATTTTTATAGTTAAAAATCAGTAAAAATTCTAAGGGATAGCTATTATTATTAGGATAAAGTCTACAGAGTTTCAAATTTTTTGAATCATTATTTTGGCTGGAATAAAAAATTGATCATTCAATGCCAAAAACCCCAAGTTATTTAGATGGGAAACTTAATCGCTGTGTAGCACTAGGTTGAAATTGAGATACAGAATTGGGTATTTTTTTTTTTTATTTAGCACCATATGAGCCCCTGTCCGCGTAAATATTCGAAAATATCTAAAATAAGGACCACCCTAATCTACAATTTATTGTTTGAGCATCCTATTGCAACCGCTATTCAATGACTTTTTGAGAACTTTTTGGGCCATGAAGAACATAAATGGCATTTTTTAAACTTTACAAGAATTCAAACATTGAATGTTAAATTTATAATATCGAAATTAGAAGATTTCGAAGAGTTCATTTCTGGAGATATCTTTCCTAAGTTAACTTATTTTATATTAAGTTTGAATGTAAAAATTCTATAAAAATGGATATTTAATGATTATTTGTAACCATTAATTTTGGAAAAGTGTAAATGAATGTTTAATATTAATAGAAAGGAAAAGATGGGTGATAGGGCGATAGCGACTGGCTCTGTAGCTCTTCGCCCAAAGCGTGAATAACACGTGTATTATTCACGTAATATTGTCGGTTTTAACACTTCTTTTAGCCATGAATAGCAAGTAGCTGAGCATCAACAAGAAAAGGGAATATTTTAAACTTTGCAGCAGGCGCCTCCTCTTGGGAATTGGATCAGCGAGTCTTTTTAAACTGTTAAGGGTGAAACAGGGAGGAATCAGAGTGGGGTGGTATTTTTACAAACAGTCTAGTGACTGTCACCCTCTTATACTAGTCACGATTAATTCACATCTTTTTACTGCGACTTTTACTTGATCTCTTTTCATTTTTTTTATAAAAGACCCGGGTCGCCAAATCGCCATTAGTGAATCACCACGTACTTATAACAAGCTGATTATCATATATGATTTCAAGTTTCTGATATAAATAGAGCTTACATTTATAAGAAAATCAAAAGAGGTTGTCATCTACTATATCCGAGATGAAATGGATTATTTTTAATTATAGGTATCTTCGAAGGATTGTTTTCACCTCCTCGGCAATCGAACCCGAAGTCCAAAAATAACAATTTGGACCGATTGATGCGTTCTTTGCAAAAACCCCATATGTAGTTTTTCATGAAATTCTAATCTATGGCGGCGGTAGATAGAAGACACCAAGTAGGTACATTGCTTGACAAATTTCCGCTAAAACTCGAGTAATATATACAAAATATGCTCTCTTAAAATATCAGTGATTCTGCAGAATCAAAGCATATTTAAATTTAAATAAGTATTTTATCTTTTATACTATAATAAAAAAGAATTCTTTTCAATTTATTTTCAAATTTACGCAAAATATGTTTCATGAAAAAATGTCGGACTCTCCTTGGTTTTTCATCTGAAAGCGATTATTATTATAATTTAAAAAACATCTCTATGCATGGCGGCCAATGTCAATTTTTAATTCTTTATTTATCAATAATCGTTAATTTTATTATATTAACTTGTTTAATAAAATATTAATTATTTATTTATAAACAAAATGACACCTTATTTTTGCAAATCGGTTAATTATTAACCGAGCTATGGTGGTATTTTTATCGGTTAGTTATTCTTAAGTAAATGAAATAAAATCTAGCAGATGGTGCTGGATTCAATCACCGATTTAAATGTTTGAATTTTCATAATTAATTAGACAATAGAGTTGAACAAATCGATGTAAGATGGCAATAGTGGAAAATTAATCAAATGCGAATTCTAATATTTAAAACGATATAGTACAATAAATTGACGAAAGATGGTACAAAATTCAATCGCATATTAAAAAGTTTAAACTTGTGATGGAATTTCTATGATGGTCGATTTAATCTCGGCCAATTAAGAATGACTAACCTATAATAATGAAAATAGAAATTCCATCATAACTCAATTAATTGTCAACCGATTTTCAAAATTAAAGTGTCATTTTGTTCAGAATAAAATGCTTAACATTATATATATTATTACATTATATTATATTTATTATATTTGTGATATTTTATATAACTTAAAACAAACGCTTAGGAAATAATAATAAAAAACTATAATCTCTTATTAAAATTATACCCGAAGTTAAATAGAATTAAGAGAGTATCGATTTCAATATTGTATTTTTATTTATTTTATTTTTTTTATTTTTGTTCAGGGAGAATGTTTTCATTAAAAAGGATTGTGTTTTCCACATCAAATTAATCAGATCATGAATAAGACTTTTGTTTCAATCTTTACAATTTAAAATATATATAATTATCAACAACACAAATTCAGGGAGAATGGTGGGTTCTAGGTGAAACTTATTTAATAAAATTAAAAATAAATTACTCGATATTATATTTTATTTTTTCTGAATTTATCATTTTTCTTAATGCATTTATTTAATAAACAATTCATTATACTATAATTAATTATTTAATCAAATTACAGAATTATTTTTAATCCACTTTAACTAAACATAAAGATAGCAATGTTTTTATTAAATTAAAGAGTAATGATCATAAGATATTTTTTACCTACTATCTATTGCTTGACACTGAATTCGGAATTTAATTTAATATTTTTTAAAGATAATATAAAAAACAATTGCATAAGAAGTTACATTTCCATCGATGGTCATGACACTCACGATTTTTTTCTTTGGATTCATTCATTAAGGAAAAACAATAATTTACAATGGTTTTATACTTAAGTTTTCAAAATCAGGATGATGGTATTTTTCGAATTATTTAGTTAGATGAAGATAGAATATTAAAACTTTACTAAATCATTTCCTTATTAGATTAATTTGAATTAATTAATTCTGTTTGTTTTCCATCCCCATAACATCAATTTTAAGCATAACATTAAAATTTCACACTAACTAACTTTCATTTTATCATTTGGAATTTAATTGAATCATCAGAGGTCGAGTCAAAAAAATTAAAAATGCAATTTGAATAAAAGCTATATAGACTTCCCTCTATGAATGAATATTTTATAATTGAATTATCTGCGACTCGCTTTCTTTACACCTTTAAATTAACTAGGATTTGATTTTTGTTTTATTTTCAAATAATATTTATGTTTTCTCCTTTTTTAAACTTTAAAAGTTTTCTAGCTCTTGCAGTCTTTAGATTTATGAGACTCGTTTCTATCTTTTTATGGAAACAATAAAAATTAATAAAAATTCAACATAATATAAAATTAATATGTCAAAATAAAAGCAAATTGATGTAAATAAAATTAAAACTTTTTTCGAAATTACAGAGTGGAAATTGGTGATTTTATTATTGGTTATTATCTGTGGAATGTGAAATTAAAATTATGTATTTTTTTTTGTTATTTATATCATTAATCAATTATATCAATCCGAAAGTGATTATTTTATCACTATTATTGTATAATTTGTTTGAAATTTGCCATTCATAGCACGATGAAATATATGGTAGTAATCATTAAAAAAAAAACAGATTTTTGAAGATCTTTACATATAATGATGGTCTTCTGAGCTCAAGATTAAAGAAAATATAGCCCAGAAAGTGTCAAGGCCTCGGAAAGGAATGCAATACTTCCACATATATTGAGAAGTGAAAGTAAAAATTTTTATTTGTCTGTATCTTTTTTGTCTTTGGTGAAATCTCGTGTATGCTTTTAAATCTAGTATTATAAATTTGTTATACTATTTACTAATAAATAAGGCATTTATAGGCCTTAAAGAAGTGTTTTCAATTAATTTTTTTTTATCAAAATCCATTTAGCTCATTTTAATAAATTTTGAAAAAAACTAATTGTACCCCTATAAAAGTAGGTACTTTTTTTAAAAATCGGGTGACTCCAATATTAGTCAAAACCATTATTTTCAGGATTACTTATATAATTATAAGTCAAATAAACCAAAAAAATGGACTATTAACTAAATAATGTGAAAATATTTTATTAAGCTTACACTTTTTTGATGCAGACTTAATTATATCTTTGGAGATGTTATTTTATAGAATTTTCTGTTATTCTAGACTTCTAATATCTATTCCAAATGAGCATTTTAGATAACTCTTAATGAATTATTTTGATAAAAGATTTCCAAGCAAATTTAAAACATGGTGGTCATTTGAACTCAAATTTTAAACCTGAAAAATACCATCTTATTTTAATTCAGAAACATTTAATATATTTTTTATAGTTATTAGTTATTTATATAAAAATATTTTCTTTTCAACTCTAGAAATAATCATTGACTAGAAATAAAATTCCCATTAATCAACTAGAGATGATAGAAATTCCGTTTCTATATTTGTTGTATACCTAGTAATGAAAATAAAAAAATTTACTGAATTTATTTATAGCAAATTCGTAATTATTTTATCTTAATATAGATTAAAATTTTTTTATCCTATTCTAATTTAAATATGTAATTATTTATTCGTTCATTGATGTTTGTATAATTATAAAATGCTTTTTGTTTCATCTATTTTTTAAATTCATAAAAAAATTATATTAAATTATATACTTCTCTGAATATATTAAATTAAATTTTTATTTGAATATTCCCATGGCACTAATTAAACTCTACCAAACGTTTATCGCAAGCAATGTTTTCTTCTATAGAACATGTTGTTACATTTAAATTTATCAACTAAGATCTTCTAATCTATTTATGTCAAATAACTTTAAAGCAACGTAGCGAATTTTCAAGATCGGATTTGGGACCGAGGGAATCACCCTGGTACTTCTTAGCTAACGTCCACTTGTTCTATAAAAGCACCTTGCCGTGGATGAGATGTCTTAAGCACGGCCCTCGGGCTCCATCCCTTGGGGCCCATGGTTCATTCGGTGAGTGTGTTGGTCAACGGCACACGTGTATCTTACTCTCCATCTCCTCGAGTACATTTAATAAAGCTCACTCGCCCAGAACTCTTTACCCAGGAAGAATGACGGCCCCAATGAGACCCGCCATCCTTTGAACGTATTCCCTTAATGGACCTAAATAAACGCTGTGACAAATAAACAGATTTTTTCTTTCTTAAAAATTATTGGATAAAAATATTTTGGCTAGAAAAAATCATGTACTTTTTATAAATTGTATTTACTCTAGACCAGCGCTGTTCAACCCGCGGCCCAGGACTTCAGTGAATGCGGCCCTACATAAAATTATAAACTTCCTTGAAACATTAAGATTTTTTATATACTTATTTGAAAACATATCTGATTCAATATGATTTTTTTTTGCTAAAATAAGAGGAAATTGGAAAATCATCCCTAAAGTTTGCGAAGAATTAAAACGGCAGATTTTCAATTTTTATTGTGAAAAAATAAATCAAGATTTTTTTGCAACGAAATTTTCTCTGAAGAAAGACGGACTGGTAGAAATTTTAATTGAATGTAATGAAAGGCAGCCCAGAGGTAGTGAGGAAAGAAAAAATTAACACATATCAAATAAGGGGTAATTTATTGGAATCCTTCCTCCTTTCCTTTCAAACCGACGTTTCGGAGGATTTTTCCCTCCTTCAGGGTTTCAAAGGGTTAATGAATGAAACAAATAAAATGTCTCCTTCTTCTCTCCACAGTAGTGTTCAAAAACTTTCTTCATTTTTAACAAAGGCATAGAAAAACAATTTTTTTTTCCTCCTTTTCTTAATTAGATTTGTTTCATTCATTGACCCTTTGAAACCCCGAAGAAGGAGGGAAAATCCTCTGAAACGTCGGTTTGAAAAAAGGAGGAAGGATTCCAATAAATACACCTTATTTGATATGTGGTAATTTTTTCTTTCCTCACTACCTCTGGGCTGCCTTCCATTACATTCAATTAATAAATCAAGATTTCAGAAAAAATAATCTCAATTATGGCATATTTTGACTAATTTTTATTAGATTTATCTGCAAACTTTCTGATTGAACAGAAAGAAAAGTTAAATTTGAAAGTTGATAATAGGAAAATAAGGACCAGTTTTTATGTGTGACTTTTTTATTTATCAGCCAACGTTTCATTGACTTTACTGACTTCTTCAGGGCTTCTACAATTACAAGAACATTGTTAATATCAAGTTACAAAAGTACAATTACAATTCCAGAACAAACATGTATTAATAGTTTACCCACCAAATAGTCATTCCACATATTCGTCTTCGTATTGAACAAAATGCAAAAAAAATCAGTCGAATTGAGAACCCCTTTCTTTTTTGAAGTCGGTTAAAAAGAACTCCAAAATTATTGTGCTCTAATATTTTTAATTCTTTGTTATAGTGGATTACATTATTAAATATTTTTTTTGTTGTTTTTATTAAGCAATAACAATAGAACTAGTATATTTTATATGCGGCCCGAGGGATTTGTTTTTTCTTCAAATGCGGCCCCTGTAAGCCAAAAGGTTGGACACCCCTGCTCTAGACAGTATTTTTATAAAATAATCTTGAAGATTTAAGTGTAGTTTAAAGATAAGCTGGCAGATGTTTTAAATATAAACGTTATGTATAAGAGAAAAGGTTGAATATCCTCCAGGACATTCACGTTTACTAATGTCTCTTCAACTCAAGAGTGTGAACCACGGAGTGTGATTATGTTCGCTCGGTGGAAAATAAAAGTGAGTCTTTCGCTCGTAAGAAGAATTTATATTTTCCAACTGGTAGCACTACTGTTTTTTCTTGAGAAAGAATAGAAGGCAAGAGAAAGATAAAGAGAAAAAGCAGCCAAGGAAAGAGGGATCCATCTGGACTTGAAGACATCTCACCCCACAGTTTACGCTAACGTGAGAAGGGTGATCACTTATGCATGGCTCTGCGCTCGGTAGCCCAACTTGAAATACTAAAACATCAGCTTTCCGCAAAAAATAAACATTAACGTAATAAAGGACAATTGGGAAGCCGAACACAATGAAAACAAAGTGAAAAATGATAATCAAGGAAATAATATATAACAATGGAAGTTGTATCCTAAAGAGGAGAGTTTAGCTATTCAAGAGCTAATGAGATTGCTCTTTTCAATACCCAAAAACCAGTTTTATTAATCATACTATCAAAGAGAAACAATTTTCTTTTCTTTTTCTTTTACCGTATATCAGGGCTGTCCAAACCGTGTCCCGCAAGCCGCATGCGGCCCAGCACTGCAATGAGTGTGGCCCAACATAAAATCATAAACTTCCTTAAAACATTGAGATTTATAGGTAGAGATATATTTATTCCCTTTTTCGAAATATGAATGTACATTTGTACAATACGTGAAGCTTTTTTCAAGAATAAAATTCATTAAAACCAAAATTATAAGCTCAACTATATAAGATAAAAAAAAAATAATGAAATTTCGAATATTTAAAAATTCTTCTTTTTCACATATTTTCATTTTCTAAAATATTTATTATTTCAGTAATTTATATGCTACGACACTAACCAAATCTATAGTTATCAGGGAGAAAGTGAATTGGGCTTTTCTAGAACAATCACAATTAATTGATAATTTCTCTACTGGAATAAAACTTGTCAGGACATATCCTTATAGATCTTTGTACGTTCTTACATGTCAATAGATAATGGATAGTCAGGGATTATTATATCCATGACCCTTTTAAAAAATAAATTATCATTCCTCATATCAGTCTTTAATCCCATTCGATTTAAACCAGGGCTGCCAACCTGTGGCCCAATATAAAGTCATAAAATTCCTTAAAACATTGAGATTTATATCTAGATACTGAAAAACAAACAACAATTTGGCATGATAATTTTTTCTCTAAAATAAGAAATCTGAAAATCTATTGTAAAGTTTTCGAAAAATAAAAGTGCTAATTTTAAATTTTGAATCTGGGACTAGATTTTAAATTTCTTAAAAAATAATCATCATTTTAGTCCATTTTCGACTCCATTTTTCATTATAAATAAATTTTCTAATTGCAAACTTTCTTATTGAATGTTCTAGAACAACAATTAGATACCGATCTGAAAGAAAAATTGAATATTGTCTCTTTATTAGAATTTTATATTAATTATCTAGCCAGGAAAAAATATAAACAAATACTAATACATAATATCACTTTTTGTAAGTATGTAGGTATGTATTTACATATACGAGAAGCTATTTTTAAGTATAAAATTTACGAAAAGTAAAATTAGAAGCTCACTATGAGCTAAAAAAATAATAAAGTTCTTATTTCTACATTATTAACTATCTTTTTTGAATAACAAATAGCATTAGAATTAGAATATTTTATCCGCGGTCCGAGACAATTTTTTTTCTTCAAATGTGGCCTGTGTAAGCCAAAAGGTTGGACACCCCTGCCGTATATAATTGAATCGGTCATTTCAAAAATCAAAGTTAAGTTTTTTCCAAACATGCTTTTGTGTCTCGAACAATTTCTTAAAGGTAAATCCATAATCTGAGTAAAAACCATGCACGTCAGTACATTCCTTCCTCTTCAAACAGTACCCCGAAGTCGTCGTTCATTGCTTAAACGACACAAGTCAGTTGATTGATATGATTGTTTTGTTCAAATTTAATACTACCTAACACTGTTTCTTGCTAAAACAACATAAGACAAGAGTTTTTCTGTATTTTTTTAATTTATTATTCATTTATAAAAATTATTCAATATTCACAAACTGTTTAAGTGTTATCTTCATTAATTTTGATTAAAACTCTGGTTAATATGATTGTTTTGTTCAAATTGATACCACTTAACCCAGTGTTTCTTGCTAAAACAACATACCTAAGAATATAGTTTTTCTGTTTTTTTGTTTAAATTTATTATTTATTTATAAAGATTATTCGATATTCATAAACTTTTAAGTCCAAACAGTATATTCAAACCAAAAAAATTCCTCGACAATTGGTTTATTTGTGAATTATTTATATTAATATTTATATATAATATTTATATTAATTATTTATTGATTTCTGAAAAGTTCTGATTGTGTGACTTAGGTGGTTTTTGAAATAACCAATTTCTCCTTTCAGGTCGGATGGGTCAATGTAATAAATAATTTTACAAACATTCCTTTACAGAAGTGGTTCTTAGTCACCGGTACGCGAACCCCTAGAGGTTCATATGGTTGTGCCAGAGAGTATACCAGGCTTTCAATACAAGCTAGAGAATTCTATTACAAGCACAGAGACAGAAACATTTTCTCAAACCAACTTTTTTGGACTGATGGGACCTTGGAACGTAAAGATCGAATTTTTTCAGGATTACAAGAGATCCATTCCTACTAAAAGAATCAACGATTCTGAAATTCGAAATCCGTTGAATCGATTGTAAAATTTGTACCGGGCAGACAAATAAACAAACAGATAGACAAGAAAACGAGTTCATTTCTACTGCATTGTTATCCAGTTATGAGCTATGTTTAAAGCTTCAAATTCATCGGGAAGTTAGTTTAAAATCGATTGCAAAATTTGTACCGAATAAACAGACATAACTACAAGGTTAATAAAAACGTGGTAACTTAACTCGATGATTCATACATTTCAAATTACAACAAGTAAATAAAAATTTGACTGAAAACAATACCTACTCCTTATATGTATTAACGCCTGTAGGGTATGCAATTACTATGCTTTTAGGATTGATCTGTAAGCTATCTGAAGGGAGTTGCCTTGAAGCTATGTTGAATTGATTGCAAAATGTGTACTGGACGGACAAACAAACAAACAGATAGCCAAGAAAACGAGTTTATATTGCATTGCCATCCAGTTCTGAGCTATGATTAAAGTTTCAAGTCTTTAGCTCATCGGGAAGTTAGTTTAAAATCGATTGCAGTATTTGTACCGAACAGCCAGACAGACAGAAAGCGAGTTAATAAAAAGTTAAGGGTCTTTTTAATAAAATTCAGTATTTTTTTTAGATCTACGTGACCATATGACTATACTCCAATGAATACAAGTGGAAATTTAAACTTTATAATGTATTTTAATGTACTAAATAACGTTTGATTGAAAAATTATTTTCGTTTTCATTTACAGGTTTGCGCTTAGTATCATTGGAAAATAAAAATGTATGTGATTGTAGTTTAGTTTTTATTTTACGACCTTATCCAGTATCTACATTATATTTTTTTTCATTAAAATAACAATACATAAATACAAGGGCACAGCGATTGGGGAAATAACAAAAAATAAAACCCATTCTAGGCGTAGGATGACCAATTATTTCCACTTCATAAAAAACACATACTTATTCCATAATAAGGGGCCCGCTTCAGATTTTGGGTCCCGGGTCTGAAATTTCACGTGGAGGCCATAGAGAGTTGTTTACCTTTGATATGTTTTAATTTCAATAAAATATAAATTGAGTTTCAAACAAATTTTCACCGAAAATTTTGATGGCCTTTGAAATAAATAAAATATAAATAAAAAGAACTTTATAAGTATTTTGTGTTTTATTTTTTGTAGAAGTGTCCTTTATATTATATATTTACCAGTAGCGTGTGGTCCATGGATACTGTGAATGAGGCGCATCCCTAAAATTTCAAACATTTAGAGTATTTTCATAAGAATAAAATGTCGACTTCAAAATTTCAGGAGATCTTTAAATTTTCAAATAATTATTCGTTATTTCAAATATTTTTATAAAAAACATTTTTTTCTTTTGAAAAATATTTGCTTCTCGAATTGAAATGAAATTGTTGCATTGTTTCAAGGGGCAATTAAAATGAATGATTTTTCTGAAAAGGGTGCTGATAGAAGGTTTGAAGTTCCTGCCTAATATATTTTCCAGTTCAAGCATGTCAAAGACGAGTTTTAGTCGAATAAAAATTGTTCTTGCTGAGAAACTATTGATAATACAGGGTGGGGCATAAAGATCTACCACATTTTGAAGAGATATAAAAGATGAAAAAATTTAACTAGAAAAAGACTGAATATATTTTTGAAAAGAACATAAAATATTTTTTTTTAATGTGATTTAAGCATTATATCAGACGAAAACAACAGGGGGAGGGGGGGGGGTCAAAAATGAAAATTCTAGCCCTTTCGACCAAACTCAACCAAATTTTGTATACATATTCTGTTCACCCCCTGAAGGCTAGAAATGCAAAAACTAACCACCCAAAATGGGGCGAGGGTCAAAAATGAAAATTCTAACCCTTTCGACCAAACTCAACCAAATTTTGTATACATAGTTTGGTCGAAAGGGCTAGAATTTTCATTTTTGACCCCCCCCCTTTTTTTTGTAGGGTATAATGTTTAAAATTAATTTTTTAAAAATTTATTTTATGTTCTTTTCAAAAATATATTCAGTTTTTTTCTAGTTAGATTTTTTCATTTTTTATATATCTTCAAAATGTGGTAGATCTTTATGCCCCATCCTGTATAAAAAATGAATAAATAAAGATGATTCGAGAATCTTTGGACTAATCTATTTCTAAGAACTCTCAATATACTAGTATAAGATCGGAAATAACTAAGTATGCTATAGACAAGTCATAGCTTGCTTATAACAATAGAATTAGGAGAAATTTAAGATTTTCCTTTAGTACAGGGTGATTCATTGTGGAAAATCGTTGTTTCCATCTCAGGGTCTGTGCAGTTTAAGTCATGAATTAATTTCTGACTCCTACTCTAAACTCTACTCATACAAAAGAGTATCCGTTTAGGGCGAAGGTCCCAAAATATATTTTTTAAAATTCTAATGTTAAATTTGAAAAATAACGAAAATGATGCCGTATTCGATGAAAGCAAAAAATAAGCGAAGATTAAAATAAAATTTCAAAAAATGCAGGGTAGTTTTTTGGACAGCATACCCTCGGTTGAAACGTCACCAACCGCCACTGATATTTAATTTTTATATAAGAAATATATCGGCGCCTTAGAGAGTAAACCTGCTAACTCACAATAAGGAAATTTTACAGGGCAGAGAAAAATCAAACAAAATTTAATATTGTTGTTATGGAAAAAACTATTTTTCACATTTTTATTCTACAACTTACGATCATAATTTTAAGTAGCAGTTTTACTTGTACGATGCAGCATCTCTTTTTCTTTCGAACTGTATTAATATGTCATATTATGATAAAAAAAATGGAGTTAGCAGGTTTACACTCTAATGCGACGATATCTCAAATTTAAACCCTATTTTTTAAACACTTTTAAAATATTATTTAAATTGCATATGTTTTTTTGTTATTCTATGATTGACCTTTACTTTTGATTGGTACTTTCTTTCCCTTAGGCCTTAGGCCAGTGATTACCAACCATTTTTTTGTTGCGGTACACTTTTAACAATTTCGAAATTTGGCAGCACACTAACAATAAGATATGTTTAAAAGAATTTTACTTACCTATAATACACTGTGTTACTGTGTAAAATAGTTTATGATAATAATTTTCAATGTAAAATAAAATTATATGTACTACAAAGACAACATAATGTTTATTGAGTGATTAATTACAAATTAATTATAAGAATACATTATGAAATTTGAGCTTGATGATTTCTGATAATTTCGTTTATATTTGGTCGTAAAAATGATAATGCCACTCTCATTTCGTCATCTACATTTAAAAGTCTCGATCTTTTTTTCATTTTTATATTGGTTTTAATGCTGAAAATCCGAATTCACTCAAACAAGATGTAGAAAATTGTAGCAATATTTTTAAAGCTGTTTTGGCTATTATGGGATTATCACATCTAATGTTAATCCAAAATGAATATTAATTGACTCTTCCGAATGTTTTGAAATTAAATCTCGATTTTATTATAAAGCGAAATAATTTTTATTGTTTGCATTTCTAAAATTTAGCGGCACATTTCAAGAATTTCACGGCACACAAAAGAGGGGGAGCAACTTCCCTTCCTCTCCCCCCCCTAAACGCCGCCACTGTATATTTGTGCCAGGATTAATTAATTATTTATTTGTTTCGTAATATGTACTTTGTAATATGTACCTAATCACATACTACTTAAGGGAATTTGTGCCTGTGTCTGTTTATATCTATGTCCACCCCTCACCCCCAAGCTTGTCTCCCTTAGAAATATTTAATTTAATAACTACTGAACTACTGCGCTGATTTTGATGTTCCTCCACCAAACTGTTCCTATAAACCGCGGCACAGTGGTTGAGAATCACTGCCTTAGGCAATAATTAACTTGCCTAATTTAGAAAAGATGTTCAAAATTTGTGAATGAGATCAGGATCTTTGGCCAAAAGTAATTGAATTGCCCTCGTTTGTAAACAATTATAGTGAGTCATTAAGCCCGTGATGAACAATCTGCAAGATGGGGGGAATTAGCAAGGGTTGGAGAGAGAAAATACTAGCCGCCCATTCCCCGAGAGACCACAGGCGCTCGCTCGGCTTAGAAAGCCGGAAGCGGAGTCTCATTGTCATCTGAATCACGTAGGGCGTTAATTGGTTAGCTCACGTCTACAAACAAGCAAGAATCCTCCCTCATTTCACCCTGGACTCAACTATATTCTACAAATAACATCACAAATTCTATCTCCGGATTCGTGTGAGAAGTACAATAAAGATTTTTAATTTGCGCCTATAACCTTAACTACAGCTTTATAACTCGTATTTCCTACCTCTAATATTTTATTTTTTTATTTATTTTTGATGCATTTAAGAATTTTAAATTAGAAAATAAGAGATTTTGAAGTAGATACTCAAAAGATAAAATGATTAATAATAAACTTTTATTAAATATCTTAATTTTTTTTATGATAAGGATGAGAGAAGGAGTTACACCAAAAAGGTGCAACCCCTAAAGGCCTGGGTTGGCCCCTCCATCGTGAAAAAAAGAAGAAAGAATTTTATGGGTTGGGCGGGGGTCGAAGGTATCTGTGGATACAGGTCTTAAATAGCTGAAGGTTATAAGTCGCGGGAAAGATGGTGGCAGGGAGCGAGTTCCAGTCTCTGGAGGTCATAGGGATAAAAGAGTTGGCGAAAGCCTTTGTTCGACTTTTATCCAATTTGACAGCGAAGGGGTGCTGAGCGTTAGAAAACCGCGTTTCTCGTAAAGAGGGCATTAGGGGGGATAATTGATTTCAGCTCGACTAAACAGACACCGTGATAGTATCTGTAGTACAGGGAAAGGGCAGAAACGGTTCTTCGGTGAGCCAGGGAGTCGAGTGAGTTGGTTAGAGCCGGGTCTCCTATTAGTTTAATTGCTCGCTTCTGAATTGCATCCAGTGTAGCAAGAGAATGCTTCGGAGGTACTCCTCCACAGATGAGAGCCATACTATCTAAACCAGGGGTTCTTAACAATGGCGTAAGTATAACGTTGAGGCCCGCGGCAAATTCATCGGATGGGGCGGGGCCTTCCCTCAATGTAAAGTTGCATTTTTCGTTGATTTTCTATTAACTTTTAATTTAAAGAGCGTATTGGAGTGGTTCTTAACCTTTTTAAGTCGCGACACACATTTGAGAAATAAGTGAATATCGGGACCCAAAAAAAAGCCAAATTTTTACATTACCCTTTTTAATTCATACTTACTCAATTTTACAATGATGATCCTTTTTTTTTACTCACATTTAAATTTCTTTAAACAATTAAGATAAAAAAGGTACTTTTTGATCCAAAGAAAATTTAATAAAAAAGTACGTATTTTAAAAAGTATTGAGATAATTAAGATATATTTTTAAACTTATTGAAAACAAATATTTAAATATTTTTTAACGACTCGGTGCGACCCAACCAAATAATATGCTTCGCGACCCATAGGTTAAGAACCACTGGCGTATTGGATTGAAATAATAATTTTATTTTTAGTCAAAATTTTAATTATTAAAATTCCTTTTTTCGGAATTTCTGTTCAGCAAGTGTTAATGACAACATCAAAGTTCAAATTTCGGGTCATGGAATGTTCAATGGATATAGAATAGCCAAGTATCGTAACCTTTCTTGTCACATAGAATTTTTTAGATAAATTTTTATCAATTTTAATTTTGAAAATCATCGATCGGCACTCACTAGCCGTAGTCACAGGAATGATCACAAATAACAGAAATGCAGTGCGCACTTCAGGAAAACTTGAAGACATAAAATGATTCTTTATGATTAATAAATCAGCTAGTTCTCTTATAGAAGATGACTTTTCTATTTCGTGTCTAAAAGTGGATCGAAAACTGAGAATTTCCTTGACAAACTAGACACGAATTTAGTAATAATACATGTTAGGATCCTTCTCTACTCGCGGCCCTCTCCTGAGGCCAGGGGTCCGTGGCATTTTGCCAAATATGCCACCCTATTGTTACGCCACTGGTCCTTAAACTTATGTAGTCCGAGAAACCCTTTTCTTGATATAAAAATAAAAATAAAAAAATACCTACATAATAATAATAAAAATATATTTTTTATTGCTCCGCACTTCTTGCCTTTTAATCGTCTTCTTGAACTTTGCAATCATTCTTTATAATCTCGCGGACCCCCAGAAATGGTTACGCGGACCCCCAGGGGTTTAAGAGTCGCTCTGCTAAACAAATTCACACCCACATACACTATAGTACATACTACAAGCGGCCTAGACGTCAAAGGCTAATCATCCCATCTAAACAGCTAAAAATATTCCTTTTGAAAGTGGCCCACTGTCCAAAACAGGTTGTCCCTTCAGTACGTATGTCCTACATTTTTATTTGATTTTTGAACTTATCGTTCAAAAATACAATGAAGGCAGCTTAAAGTAGTTGTTTCACGAAATGTGTTTTCTTAGGATATTTTGGAAATTTAGACAGATTAGTATTTAAATACTCCTGCATCGATTGGTAGCAAAACCAAATTTATGAACAATATAGTACCGGAGATATTAAATTCCAAAGATAGAGTTTTTCAGACTCTTATACATTGCACTATATGGGATATCGGAATGTTTACGTACATATTTAATTATAATTAAGAAACTCTTCTTACCATTGTTATAAAAAACTAAACCAACATTAAACAATAACTAATGAATTTTAGCTGGCAACAAATCATTTATTTAACCTAAAAAGTGGGCTACTTTAGTACTTTTTTTGACGTTTTTTCGCTTCAGCCATTATCGCAACAGCTTTCAATCGCTTAATAAGAACTTTTTGTTTTATAAATCTTCCTTTATATTGTACTTTATCTGAAATTTCTATGATAAAATATATGGCTAATAGTGGTACATAAACAGCAAAAAGTTTTGGGCTTATGAATTATGAATCCTTATTGTCTGTTGTATATACTCTAGCATTAACTTTTTGCTAATATTGTAGCGAAACAACTACCTTAAGAGTTGCTGAGCTAAACAAATTCACACCCACACACACTATAGTACATACTACAAGCGGCCTAGGCGTCAAAGGCTCATCATCCCATCTAAACAGCTAAAAATATTCCTTTTGAAAGTGGCCCACTGTCCAAAAAAGGTTGTCCCTTCAGTCCTACATTTTTATTTGATTTTTGAACATATCGTTCAAAAATACAATGAAGGCACCTTAAATTACCAAAAACGTTTGTTTTGTTTTTTCTTCGCATGTTTACGTGATTAATCTAATTATTCTGTTTTAAAAATAGATTTGTAAATTTAAAACTAAAACTGAGAGAAGGACAAGAACCACTTTGGTATTCACAAAAGAAAAGCAATTGATAATGGTAGCATTAGGATCACTTGGAAAAGGAAGAGACCCAAGTGACAAGCGACATGAAAACCAACTCCAGTGCTTGACGGGAGAAATGTTCCTTCGATATTCTGACTACATATAAATAGCAAATGTCCATCTCTTTGATTGAACAGCCTTTCTATATCCAACTTATGTTCATAATTGGTGCATTAAAAAACTTTTAATGGGGAATATATAATTGAAAAGAATTTCGCCCTTTTTTTTAATATTGAATAAAGTTTAAAATGTTAAGATGAGGATTGGATGGAAGAGTCCAGAAATAAATATTAATTCCAATAAAAGAATATTTATTGGAAGGTTTTCCTTTTATAATTATTTTTGAAATTCGGAGGACTTCCTTCCTTCAGGGTTCAAAAGGGTCAAAGAAGAAAGCATGTAGTATTTTTCCTTCCTGTGCCCTTTGGTTGTAGAGAGAATATTTTTAAACTTATTGGAAAAAACTAAACACCAGTAGTTCTTTCACAAATGCAAAAATTCAAGAAGTCTTTGAAACTTGGAATAGAAGTCATTAAAAGCATAATACACATACTGTTAAAATTTGAAGATGATTTACCACACCAAACATGAAATAATTGCAATTAAAAATGACATTTTTTACATAGGGTAGATAGGGAAAGGGTGGGGAAATGATCATTATTTTATTTTTTTTTCATTGAAGGACTTTGACCATCTTGATGAAAAACTAATATTAGTTAGAATAATATATTCGGAATAACTTAAAAAAAATTGAAATTATTTACCTCTTAGTTATGATAAAAAAACAACATATTTTGGCGATTATTTTTAGTGAAGGGGATATAAGCACATTGGCTTGGAAACGATCCGGCAAGTATGTGTGTATCCATATAGAGATTTCATAGTGTGAGTAGTAGAGTCAAGTTAAAAAATCATGAGGGGTGATCCGCGATTGGAAGTAGGTTTATATCTCTTTGGAAGTATTTTGGAAGTACTTGGAAATATTTTGAAGTACTTGGAAATATATGGAAGTGCTTGGAAATATTTGTAAGTACTTGGGAATCTTTGGAAGTACTTGGAAATATTTGGAAGCACTTGGAAATATTTGGAAATACTTGGAAATATTTGGAAGTGCTTGGAAATATTTGGAAGTACTTGGAAATATTTGGAAGTGCTTGGAAATATTTGGAAATATTTGGAAGTGCTTGGAAATATTTGGAAGTACTTGGAAATATTTGGAAGTGGTTGGAAATATTTGGAATTACTTGGAAATATTTGGAAGTACAAGTGGAAGTAGGTGTACAGCATATTAGGTCGCGGTTCACCCCTCGAAAAAACATAACCAAAAATTTTAGTTCCGTTCATATTTATAGAGTGGTTAGGAGGCTAAAACTTTTTGTGTGGATTGTCGCGATAGAACCTCCTTAACATGACTTTCCTGTATTCTTATACTGAGACGGTATATTTTAAAGTGGTTTTGATTAAACCTCACCTTTAATTCAATACCTATAAAGAAATTTTAAAAGTGCTTGATATTGTATTATCAACAGTAATATAAATAAGAAAAAACGTGTCTTATGTACCTTTCTTTGATCTCTTTTGATCGGAATATTGTAAACGGGAATAAAAGTGTTTGGAGCGTCCCATCCCTTTGCGATCAATGTGTAAGAAGAAATTGGTATAGAGAGGCAAGCAATCCCGGCAGGGTGGTTGGGAGCCGGACCCCGGTTGGTCCGCGACATTAAACATTCACGCGCGGTTAATGCAGTGCCGCGGCTGAGGCCGAACCCGCTTCTGCAATGCGCACGTGGTCCCGACCCCATCCCTTCCGTCTGCCTTCTTCAGTTCAATTCTTTAAATCGTTTCCAAAAACTAACAGGCAAACACTTTTAATTTGTTTCTTATCTCAAAGAGTTTTTCTATTTTCTGCGAAAATACCTGCCACGTACCTACTACAATACCATTTTATTTCACTTATTATAAAAAAACAGCTCTATATATACCTTCATGCATTTTTGATAATTCAATTTATCCGCAGGTGTATCTAGAATGAAAATGAATCCATTCGAATCTTCTTAAATAATTTGTTTAATCTAAATTCTCAGACATTTTTACATGTTTTTATTTTCACTTTATGTGTATTTTTACTTTTCCATACATGGTATAGTCAAGTATTGTAATCGTGCATGGAAAAAGTGGGTTTTTTTTGCTTGGTTTTTTCGAAATATCTCAAAAACGGCTGAAATTATTTTGCCAAACCATGGTTTCGGTCTACAAAAAAAACAAAAAAAACAAGAAAAGCTAAAAAAATGAAATATACTATAAAATGAACTTATAAAGACGAAAAGATTATTATTATTTTTTCTGCGGGCCAAAATTGGGAGGGGGGTCAATAAAATGAAAATCTAGTCCCTTGGACCAAACTCAACCAAATTCTGTATACATATGGTAATCAGTGAGCCCCAGAAGACTAAAAATGCAAAAACTAACTGCCTAAAATTGGGGGGGGGGCAAAAAATGAAAATCTAGGCCTTGGACCAAACTAAACCAAATATTGTATACATAATCAGTGGGCCCCCAGAAGACTAAAAATCGAACTAACCAATGGAGGGCTAGTTTTTACACTTATAGAGTTCTGGGGGCCCACTGAATTATGTATAAAATATTTGGTTTAGTTTGGTCCAAAGGCCTAGATTTTCATTCCCCCCCCTCCAATTTTGGGCAGTTAGTTTTTGCATTTTTAGTCTTCTGGGAGCCCACTGATTATCACTATACAAAATTTGTTTGAGTTTGATCCAAGGGCTTAGATTTTTATTTTTGACCCCCCCCTCCCCTAAATAGATTATAAATGATTTTATTAAATATTAAATATAAGAGAGGGGCCATGAGTATGGTAAAGTCATATGGATGGCCACATCAGTTTATTAATTTTTATTAAATGTCACAACAATTTTTTTGCTAATGATTATTACTCGGCACGCTTGGAGGACTCTAAACTCCTGGGCTTCCGGAGTATTGAATTCATTTAGAAATTTTCATTTTTTTCCTTTATTAATGTTTGAAACATGTCTAAAACTTGGATAAAAGTTATTTTCTAACATGATTTCTCTTTCTGCTTCTGTATGTGTGTGTGAATGTCATGATTGCGATTATCACGATAACACAATAACGAAAAGTCGTTAAAAGTTCTGAAGTCAACATGGTTGTATTTCCAAATGAAGAACTCATTAGATTTTGATTTTTCTCTCGAGAACTTAGTTATACTTGAAAAATATGCATTTTATTTTTTCTTTAATTGGATCTTTTAATTCCGGTATTCTGGAATGGTGATAACTAACGATTTTAATAATTAAATTTATTTTAATATCTCCATTTGCGTGCGACGTTTCAACTTTTAACCGAAACCATTCGCAGATATAATAAAATCGTCATATCACCAAAATAACCAACCAGAGAGCGTACCAAGGCGAACCCAAGCCTTGAAAAAGTTTCTACTTTTAATCTAGAATTTAAATTGATAGTTATGACCAAAAATACATACTTGAATATAATAAATACCAATGAGAAACTTAAATGGCTTAGTGCGTACTGGATATGTTAATTTTTTAGAGGATGAATGAAATTCAATTACTTCTTTCCAGTAATTTTTATTAATTCAAGTGGTTTATCCAAATATTTCGCGAGCACCTCTGTAAAGAATCAATTGAATTTCATTAATCCTCCTTTAAAAATTAATAAATACCTACAATTTCCCGCATAGGTGTGTGGTATTGATATATCAAAATATTGGAAAGCCATGAAATTCGAAACTTAGATTAGCTATCAGCTGGAAATGTCACATCAATGTTTTAGTGATGATTATTTGTGATTCTATATAACCACGTGTAAGTCGTGTACACATGAAAATTTATTTGATATTATATTTAATTTTATATCAAAATCTTACTTTATTCTCTTAAAGAAACTAAAAAACAATTACTGGTACAAAAGAAGATGACTATAAGCTTACCATTCAAAAACAATTTCTTTCTTACGATTTCTGATTAAGCTTTGTTTTACAAAAATAATTGTTATATTAAAATAAAACAATGCTAATTATTTGAAATTGCGTAATATCCTATTTTCTTTTTAATTAAATGATACAAATCTAAAAGATTGCATTTTGTTAATTAATTTAAAAAATTACAAAAAGAATAGTATAATAATATTAATTGTCTTCATTTTAGATTCTTTTTTTTTTGCTTTTCGGCCTTTCTAGCCATAAGCCTAATTACGATACTAGTTATATTTTTTTTAAATTTGTCTCTACCCCCGGGGTCAGATTTTAGCTGGATTCCTCGAGTCGGATTCGAACCCGGGTCCCCTGGTTAGCTCGCTGTCACGCTACCGCCTAGCCTATCTGACCCCCCATTTTAGATTCTTGAATTATTTTTCTTCCTAGTTTATTTATTTTTTTTTTTTAATACGATTGAATGCTAGAAGGGACCAGTAAGCATCTTACGGCCCCTATAAATCCTGAAAGATCCCTGCATTACTGAAAAGTAGGTGGAATATATCAAGAGAAAAGGTGAAGGGCGTAGGTGTTTGTGCACTCATGTTTTGAAGGTTATAAGTGACGGGCCGGGAGAGAGTCCAGCTCCTTGAATTCATGGGGACAACGTATTGGCGAATGAAGTGGTCCGGAACTTTTCCAATTTAACCTCGAAAGGGTGTTGGAAATCGGCAAACTCCACAGATGTGAGCCGTATTCGAAACAGTCAGCAAGAATATCACGGAGGATTAATAAGATTTAAATTAAGTTGCATATTTTCCCACGAAAGCGACACTACCCATATCTAATGAAATATTTCAAAAGCCTTTATCAGTAGCCATTATCCGTATATGGGATTAAAATACACACCCACTGGCTACTGATATATTCAACATCTTAAATAGGACGGATAAACTGCACTCGTACTTCGGAGTCGGTCAGATGGTACTTCAATAGTTAACGACGAAAAGTAGGAGAAATAGATCAAGAGAAAAGATGGTTGGCGTAGGTATTTGTTCACTCATGTTTTGAAGGTTTGAGGGTTATAAGAGAGAGTTCCAGCTCCTTGAATTCATGGGGACAACGTATTGGCGAATGAAGTGGTCCGGAACTTTTCCAATTTAACCTCGAAAGGGTAGTTTGGTTTGATTCCGGGGAGCGAGAAGCTGCATCTGCAGACTTGGGCATTATAGAGGGAGAGAAGATGCAGAAGCATGAAAAATCGCCACAGTGGAAATGTGTTCATTCCAAGACAGGTTAGATGCAATTGAGACGCCCAATATGGACAGCCTATCACACAACTTTAGGGTATTTGAACCAAAAAGAATGTCAGGGAAATTTTTATTTAGGCACCTAGAAATTTTATAGCCCTAATTAGACATATTAATTTGTTTCGATTATTTGGGAGTCAGGGAGCGCCGTGCAAAGAGCGTCGGTGTAACAGGGGTTTGAAGTTTGGTTAATTAGGTCTTTTATATATATTAGGAAGAGTTGGTGGAGATTACTTAGCTCTAGGGATCTCCTGCATTTGTAGAGAAAGATTCCATCAATCAACCACAACTTTAATATTAGGATTCGAGCGAAAGCTTTCTAGTCATTTGTTGATGAGAAGTTTTCATACTTTTAATAAAGATCATTAAATACATAACTTAATGGATAAGATTTATGGTTTTTATACTTGTACATATTTAGTTAAAGTCATATGTAAAATTATATATTATTTTATTATTCTCTTTCTAAACAATATTTTTCTAGTATTTTTTTTAACAAAAATAATTGGAGAAAAATGTCGGTTATTTTCCGCTCCATGGTTAATTATGAAATAAGTAATTTATTATAACATATAATAAATACAGAGTTATACATGGATTATGACTTTAAAGGCACCGTTTCGATATTTTTTATACTTTCATTTAATTAATAATAATAATAATAATAGACATTCTGGAGAGGCTTATACAAGCGATTTATAAATTTTCATTCTATCATAGATAACGAGGAAAACTAGTTGATATTAAATATATGTAACCTTGAACGATTTTTCGTTGATACATGGTCAGACAAAAAATATGGTGATACTTGAACATACTACGGAACTTGAGTGCTCTTCCCGAAGATAATTTCAATCCTTCGTAATAGGTATTTTCAGGAATTTTTAATATGTAGGTATTAGCCTTTGATTTTATAGAGCAATTTAATTGTTTTTATTAAAAAAGCAGATGTAAGTAGAGTATTGCATTGACTTTCGAGAGTTCCAATTTTCGAAGTTTTCTATTTCCAAAACTAAACAAGTTAATTTCACTCCTACAACTCAATTTGATAGAATTCCATACCTTTAAGATTCTTATAGAAATTGAATTAAAAAAAATATATATTTGTGAGCCTCATCCACATAAACTCACGAGGGAAGTGAAACTTGTTTATTTATACGTATATAACGGCCAAAAAGTTTATCCCCCTTAAAAAATCACACTCCAGAGACCTATACCTATTAAGGTTAGATTTTTTTATGTAGAACTTTTAATTATTTTTTGGAGGTGTTAGATATATATTTATTTATGTTATTTTTAAATATACCTACCTATTATTATTACATTTAATATAATTTTAATTTTTTTTTTTTTTTAGTTTTTTTTATTCAGGATTTTGGCCTTAAGTATTTTTATTTTTAAGTTTTGGCTCCCGAAAAAAATAATACTCTCTTTTTCATTATAGGTTCATTTTATAGTATATTTCATTTATTTTTTTTTTTTTTTAGTTTGAAAATTTGATAATTTTTATTTTTTGAATCCCCACTTTAATTTTGGGTTCAACCAAAATCTAATCAGTTCTTAATCCCATTGCACCAAAACTAGATGTGAAATTTCGTTTTGATATTCTCACTAGTTTTTGAGCTCAAGCTTACACAAAATTTAGTAACGTATTAACTAACGGTGACGTACAAACAGACATTTTGACAAAATAATTAATTTCTCGTAAAATATAATTTTTTCGATGTTCACTCGTTAGGACTTTTTTGTAGACCAAAACGCCATGGTTTGGCTCATTTTTTTTTTTTTTTACAGTTTCAGTTTCAGCCGTTTTTTGAGATGGAATTTTTTCAAAATATTGTAAATCATCTCGCCTTCATATCCAATATCAGTGAAAAAATTTACCATCGCTAGTGTGAAAAAGCAGTCATATAAATTGAATTTTTAACAAAATCGTAAATTTTGCAAAGTTTTGTTCATAAAAATTAAAAAAATTAAAATATATAGGAAAACGCCCTCGAAGGTGCGCCAAAATCGATAAATAATTGTTTTTCTTTATTAGGTGCCAAAATTGAATTAAGTGAACTTTAATGAATGGAATTCACTTAATATCAATTTTGGTGCTGAGCTAAAAAAACAATAATAATAATAATTTATACTTTTTAGCGTCAATTTTTTACTTTTAACTAGAAAGTTTCTTTTTGCCTAGAATAGCAGAATTTTTACAAATTAAAGGAGACAATAAAAGAGTGTCTTGAGTGGATATTGATGAGGCCGTACAAAAAAAAAGAAGATAATTTATACTATCTCTTTATTCATAAACTGACGTTTCGGAGGCTATTCCCTCCTTCTTCAGGGTCTGTAATCAATTAAAATGGGATTTGGCCATCATTACAATCAAGATCATAACAAAATTTTTAAATATAATTAATATGTACATAATTATATACAATTTTTTTATTTTTTTAATCACAAACGATGGTTTATGAATAAAAATATAGTATAAATTATCTTCTTCTTTTTTTGACATGTCTCATAAATATCCACTCAAATCACTTATCAGTTCGTCTCCAAAAATTACATCAGTCCTATTAAAAGAGTGACTTCTGTTGGAAAAATAAATTTTTAATTTATTTATAACAAGACTATAGTTTCGTGGGCTTTGCTTTTATTGTCTCCTTTAATTAATTTTTTACTTTTTTCTTTAATATATATAATAATAGTACCAAATTATTTCCATTACTATTTTTAATGTGAACGAAATTGTATTTTTCCAGCTACGACCGGAGTCAACCTTTCGTCTTTCAACTGGGTGTAGGTCAAGTAATCAAAGGATGGGATCAAGGACTTACTGATATGTGTGTTGGAGAAAAACGTCGTTTGGTGATTCCTCCATCCCTCGCATATGGAGACCGCGGAGCCGGATCAGTCATCCCTGGAGGAGCAACTCTCATCTTCGAAGTCGACCTCATCAACATTGGTGATTCTCCACCACCTGTCAACGTGTTTAAGGAAATCGATGCCGACAAAGATCAACAACTCAGTCGGGAAGAGGTAGTTATTTATGTAACTAAACTCCAAATTATTTCCTTATACACTACGTTCTTTGATTTCTTAAAGAACTTATTTTCTTGATTTCAAATTAATTATTTATAGATCAAAAGTTTTCTAGCTTAGGTCACGCAGTGTAAATAGAAAATTCATTTCCATATTATTAATGGTTATTATTATTATTCGATATTGTTATTCAAATACTCATGCATTAAGCGGAGGTAATTTTCGATTATTCAGTGATTAGTATATTGAAGGTAAAAGACAAGTCTTGAAGGGTTTAAAAGCAGAGAAAGAGATTTCAAAAGTCATTCAAAAGGGTGTTCCCAAAAGTTCCCAAAATTGTTAAGGATGTTCAGATTTAAATTAATCGAAGAAATAATTTTCTTGTGATCGATTTTCACTTTCGGGACTCCATAATGCCATTGTTGAAAAAATAATAAACTGAATAGAGGAGTTTATAGTTTCATTGAATAATATATTTTTGGACACTTCTGTCTATACACTCAGTTCAGGATTTACTTATAAGCTAAACAAGCTATAGCTTAAGGCCTCCACTTTCTTGGGGGCCCCCAAAAAAAATTGTCGAAGTGAGCAATTGTCATATATACTTAAATATACTGCAGCATTATTTGTCCCAATGCCGCACGCCCGTTTAATACATAAATAGAGACTAAGAACTAGAATGTTGTTGCAAAAATCAAAATATTTTATTCTTTATCTAATTAAGTATTAATAGAATTTGGTCTTATGTCATTTTTTTCTTGCTATTTTTAGAAATCACCAATCAGAATTTACAATATTTGAGTGGAAAATTTTAGGGTTTCTTACCGAAAATGGTAAACAACTTCTGGTTAGAGGTGAGACTTTTAGGGTTGTTGATAGTAACCAATGCTAGTTTGCCGATGTTTTAAAACCTAACTAACAGCTTGTTGTTAACTATATGCGCAGGAAAAATTAGTTGATTTTAGTAATCTGAGTACGGAAGACTATAAACTTCGATCTCGCTTCACCGAATGTATTTTCCACCGTCAAAAGTAGAAAAAATACTATATTGATTTTGATGTTTTTGATGTGATTGGATGTATTTAAATAGGAAATATAAGTATATAATATATATTTTTAATTTTGTAAATCATTTTTTTCTTTGCATAAGTATTTATGTTTATTATACGTATATAAATAGATAATAATAAGTGTACTTTTTAGATTTTTTACAATTGAACTTTTTTGTGTGTAAGAGGGGGAACAAAAAATGTTGTGCTTAGGGGCCCCGCAATACCTAAATCCGACCCTGTATACCTACACTATACGCTGAAGGAGTATCTTTCTAGCGAAGATGGTCATTTATAGAGCTTATTTTAAGAAGACCTTTCGAAAATATGTTAAAGAATGTTGAGGCAATCTAGCGTAGTAAAAACGAAAGAATCATATTCCCTCAAACACAATCTTATAATTTGTTGCCTTTTAAATAAAATTTTTAAATTATTTGTAAAAAGATAAGGCCTTAAGTACAGGTAAACTGGCAATATTCTTTGTCGAAACAATATCTCTCTGTCCGTCCCTCTGTTTATGTATGTGTAGTAAATCTCGTAAACTAAATAAGATATAAACTTGAAAGTTATATGTATTCATTCCATCTTCCCCGAAATCAAAAATTTTATTAAAACCTAATAGAATGATTATTTCGGAGAGACTCGAATTTTTTCTAGGGTCAAATTTTTTTTTATTTTATTTATTTATTTAATTCACATTAAAATGACGGTGCGAGAGAGCCCCAAAATGACCATTTTTAGGCTGGTGACGCCGGCTTTCACAAGTTTCTTATATTAAAATGATAAAAATATCCCAGTAATTCGTTCATTCTCTTCTTTTCAAAGATTTTGAAAGAATTTTGGAGGATATGAAGTACGGAACCCTGGGTTTGCAAGCCCAATTCGCACTTGGCAGGTTTATTATTAGATGGTGATGCAAAGAACTAATCTATCTACAACAATCAAATTTTTTAATTTAGTTTTCTATTTAGACTACTGCACAGTCAACACATGACAAATAGGACGAAAACAATATACCTAGTAGTATAAAATATGATTAAGATTATTTTTACTTTATTTTTTATTATACTCGTATGGTATTTAAGAGTGCTAGGTTCTACGCCAGTGGCTTTATTTTTTACCAACTCACAAACACACAAACATAAATATACACATTCTGAATAATCCCTTGAAAATCAAATTAAAGGATTATCTCCATAATATTTTTTCTGTGGAAATTGTTCACATGAGTGGATTTATTGAGAGACCTTGCATTTTTTGACAAGATGAAAATTGTTCTGACTGAAATGAGATTTGAAGTCGAGTGTTCTAGCCACTGCAAAACTGCTGGATCCTCTAATATTTGTTTCAAATTATTTTCTTTACACCTATCGAATTCAACTTTAAAAAATTATAGTTTAAAAAACTAAAAAACAATTAACACTCTTTTGTCAGTAATACACTAAAAAATACAAAATAATTTAATAAACTTTTTTTATGTCCAATAACTAAGTCAAAAAGTGTGGGGCGCAGAAGCATGTACATGACGAATTTCCCCTCGCTTTTTGACTTAGTTATTGGACATAAAAAAGTTTATTACATTAAGTGAATATTGATGAGGCAGTCCAAAAAAAGAAGAAGATAATTTATACTATTTTTATTTATAAACCGACGTTTCGGAGGCTATTCCCTCCTTCTTCAGGGTTTTAAAAAGTCAGTGAAGGAAATCCATCATCACTGACTTTTCAAAACGCTGAAGAAAGAGGGAATAGCCTCCGAAACGTCGGTTTATGAATAAAAAGAAAGTATAAATTATCTTCTTCTTTTTTGGACTGCCTCATCAATATCCACTAAATTCACTTATCAATCCATCTCTAAAAATTACTTCAATCTTATTTATTACATTATTTTGCACTTTTTAGTGCATTTTTTTGGCTTTTCGTCGTTTTTAGCCATCAGCGATACCATTATTAAATTTTCTCTACTATGTAGGGATCAGATTTTAACCGGTTTTACTGCATTACTGACAAAAGCGTATTTTTTAGTTTTTTTAAAATATAATTATTTTTTAACAAATTCTTTTCAAATAAATTTCCAAATTAAAATCTATATTATTTTTTATTTTAATACAATTATTTGAGCATCGAGCAATAAATACTCCCTACCCATGTCCAAATTTACAACAATGTTCTTTTTTATTTATTTTTTTTTTATTTTAATCATTTTTTAAAATTTTAGTGGGAAAATTTTGAAAAAAACCCACCACTTGGACATTGATACATTCATTCATACATACATACAGGTGAAGCTAATAAAAGCGTGTTAAAAAAATATCATTAACTCATTTTTAATTTATTATTATTTTCTTTTAATTTATTAAATAGTCCAGGCAAATTACTTGAAAAATGGCATAAACAGGAAATAATTCCCGGAAATGCTGGATATCTATAAATATAAGAGTTTTATCAAAAAATTAGTCCAAGTAAACGTTCAAGCCAAGAAAAATTACTAGAGAATGAGACAAAAATCAAGTTTGTAGGATGAGTGGTTTTCATTTTATGTAGGAAAAACTGCGATTGCTGCACGGGATACCATTATCCAATTAAGATGAAACTTTTAAATTGTAGCAAATTTAATCTAGTTTAAAAATGTATAGATTGATCTTTATCAAAAACGTGCTTCTTCATGGTCAAAATGGAGAAAAATCCAAAAAACTACGAGTTTTAGGGATATTCAAAAGTGATCCGGGGGCTGTTTTTTTGACAGACACTAGTATTGTTCTACTTAACCTAAATAGATGAAATTGCTATCATTTTACGCATAATTTAAAGAGCTTTAATTTATATAATAGATATCTTTTTGATTTGATAAGCCGTTTTAGAGTTATTCAAGAAAAACTGAAAAAACTCCGAAATTTTCTCATTTTGAGGTGCGTAGAAAAATTTCTACAACACAGATTTGAGGGAAAACTTAGGATAGTAATATTGGAGTACCAATAAAGTTATTCCAGCAATAAAATCTTTACGGGGAATTATTTCCTGTTAAAATCGTAATTTTGCCTGGACTATAAATTAATGTTTGATTAACAGTATTAATATAATCTAATTAATAAGAAATTTAAAAGGCTTATATCTAATCTATAATTTTAAATTGCTTTTAGGTCAGTGAATATCTGAAGAAACAAATGGTGGCTGCAGATACTGAAGGTGGCGAGAATGAAGAAGTTAAACGTATGCTAGAGGACCATGATAAACTAGTCGAAGAAATATTTCAACATGAAGACAAAGATAAAAATGGATTTATTTCTCATGAAGAATTCTCTGGACCTAAACATGATGAACTTTAAGTTATTACGTGAATTCTAAATTTTTTCTATAAGAAAGAATTTCATTAAGACTATAAAAAGAATAACATTTGTTTTCATCCAAATACCTATGATTTATTTTATTTTGAATTTTTTTTTCAAAGAAGCAGAAAACTGAATTAATCGACATTTTTCTAACTAAATATTTATTCTAGTTTTAATAAGAGAAGTCGTGATCTGTGTGAAGGACTAATAAATAATAATATAATTAAAATAATTATTATGTTTTTTAATTTAATTAATTAAATTAATAAATGATTAGAAGTAACTCTATTAAATGACACTAGTCTTTTTCGGTGATATAGTGAATCTGACTATAGTCCAATGTTTAAAATTATAAAATTAGAATAAATATTACAATTTCATAGAATTTTCAGTCAATATTTATAAATCAATAAATCAATACCCATATAATAAGATTATATATAGGTATATTTTGAAAGAAGTTTATAATTTTTTTGAGAAATCAAGATTTTCTTTATCAATAAACGTTTCCCTTATCGTTTTAGAAAATAACTTTCACACTAATGGCGAAATTCTCTTTTTTACAACTATTATTAAATGGATAGATGGTTTCCTATTCGTCCATAATGAAGCCTAACATATCACTCGTGTAACAATTTTCATAAATATACATCATCTATTACTTAATCTCATTGTGAATTTTATAAAAAATGCGATTCATTTTTAATATGTCTGTTGTTGTTAAAGCTGAAGAGAGAAGTGAATAAAGTGATCTTTTTTCCACAGATTGTATTTTCAGACATTATTCCTTTTAATTTTTTCCTTCTCACATGTTTGTTGTTTTATTTATTCAAATTCTCTCTTTTTAATACAATTCAAATTTCTGGTTTATTAAATCGCATCTTTGAATTTTTCGATTTTGACTTATTGTTACCATAATGCTCTAAAATGGTCAATTTACACCTTCCTGATAATGCTATGAATGATAACGAAATAAGACATCAAAATAAAATATACACTACATTAACCTGTTTAATGGGATTTAAATGATCTATTAAAAGTTATCTCAATCTATGAACTTTATATTTTTTTGGTTGTTATTAAATAATTAGTTTGGATGTAATATGGAAAAAATAACGGAAGTTACGGTTTGCGAAATATATTTTTTAGCACTTCCCAATGCTTTGTAGAACATGAAAAAAACGTAAACATATGAAATTTTATTCATTGGAAGGGGTGAATGGGGGTCCATAGTCACGTTTGCCCAGGGGCTCGAAATTTCTCTGGTCCTGTCTCAAACATTTTTCTCTTTATTTCTATTGACTATCGTTCCTCCTGGCAATGAAAAGTTGTTTAAACTTTAGTCCCTTTGTATTTCAATGTGGACGCCCGCTAAATCTCGACCCACAGTCATGGTAGGGTTTAATTGTGCATGCCATTTGGTAGAGAGTAATTGTGCATCAGATCATTATATCTCCAATAATTGTGAAAAAGAAATATGATTTTGACCCCTTTAATGATAAAAAAAAAGTTAAACGAACTAGAGGCAGTTGGATAAAGCTTTCATAAGAGACCAGATAACTCTATGGGGAAGATATCTTATTACTTTTATTATTTATTTTACTTAGGAATGGAAAGGAAGTATTATAATCGTAGATGAAAAAAGTAGTATTTTTGCTTGGGTTTTGCAAATTTGCTAATTATTAAATCTCATTGTGTGATAAAATAAAAAACATAAAAAAATTCAATATTTCGGCCTATAAAAAAGCTTTAAATAATAACATACAGTGGTGCCTCGGCATACGTCTTCTGTGGAATACGTTCAATTCGGAATACTTACCTCCTGTTTGGACGTGGCAAATTTTGCTCGGTATACGACATAAATTTTTAGTGTAGTTTCTCCTCTGATATATATTCAAACAAAACAATCAAAATCAAAATTTAATTGTGATAGGTGTAAAGGGACTAGAATTTGTAATTTGTGAAGCCCCCTCCATTTCGAGTAATTGATTTTTGCATTAGTAGTATCCTAAGTGACTGATTGCACAAAATTTGGCAGTGATAAATTATAGAGGCTAGTTTTTATTTTTATTTTTTTTTAACCACCACCTATATTTTAATTAATTATGTGTAATTTAATAAAAATTTCACTTATAAAAAAAAATATTCCTTCAAAAATAATGTATGAGATTTCCACTTAGAATTCCAATAAGCTTCTCTCAATTAGAATTAAAAATAAGAAAGAAAGCGATCTTATTTTATCAATGTCATTTATCTGGAATTAGACAATATCTTTCTTTTATAATAATATGATAAATAAATTTGCTCTGCCCTTTGCAGCTTGGGCCCGTGGTTGCTAATTAATAATTGTACCTACTCGTATATTTAATTTATTTATTTGTTACATTACATAATAACATATTTAAATATATTAAAAATTGTAGATTGAATCTTTAGAATCGTTAGATTAGATCGTTCATACAGAGACGGTTGCATCCAAGCTCTCGATAAAACATCACAAAAAAATTAAAAATGAGAAAAAAATCGATCTTATTTTATCATAAACAGCCATTAGGAGGTTCTTAGCATCTTTCTAATATAAAAAAATAGCATTTTAATTAAGAATTTTACTGTATAAATATAAATGATATTGTATGAAAACATCCAATTTCTTCTCCCCGAGAGCGAATCAACTAGAAATGCCTTTAGTTTTATTTTTTCCTAATTATATATTGAATCAAATCTATTGAAATTTCATTTCTGTGTGTTATTTTCTTTTATCTTTTATCATAAATAATTTTTATTAGAATATTTGTATTTTAAAGGGTAGTTTATTTTGAAGCTTAATTTAAAAAACGCTAATAACTCCTTTAAAATAAGTTTTAAAAATATGAAATTAATAGATATTATAAAACAATTAATTATTAATAATTTAATTCAATTTTGAACGAAATTGATTGATTAGTTTTTAAGAAAATGGTAAAAAGCTAGAAAACCATACCAAATGACTCGCTGATCCCCAGCCTGTCTTGCGACCCATCCTCTTGATAAAACAAACCAAGAAAACGATCTTATTTTTTCGATTTAATCTATCTTGAGGTTCATAGTAACTTTTTAATATAAGAAAATAGTATTTTGATTAAGAATTTTGTAGTTTAAAAGAAATTGTATGAAAAGATTCAATTTTTTCTCATTGGGAGCGAATCAACTAGAAATGGCAAAAAGTTTTATTTTTTTCTTATTAGATATTTCAAAGCTATTAAAATTACACATCTGTGTGTTATTTTTATTTATCTTTTATATCAAATAATCATTATTAGGAAATTTGCATTTTAAAGGGTAGTTTATTTGAAGTCCAATTTGAAAAAACGCTAATAACTCCGTTGAAATAATTTTTTAAAATATGAAATTAATTAGATATTACAAAACGATTAATTATTAATAATTTAATTCAATTTTGAACGAAATCGATTCAGGTACTTTTTGAGAAAATCGTCAAAAACCCCGAAAACCGTCAATGAAAGGACGTTTTAGAAACATTTTAACATTCATCTCCACGTCACAAGTCAATGTTTCGCTTCATATGACTTTTATACCTTTTTCCAAAGACATCTCGTCCTTTCAAAAAACATCGTTTATTTGACGGTTCAGATGGTTTTTGACCATTTTCTCAAAAAGTACTGAATCGATTTCGTTCAAAATTAAATTAAATTATTAATAATTAATTGTTTTATAATAGGTATCTGTTAATTTCATATTTTTAAAAAAAATTTCAACGGAGTTATTACCGTTTTTTTCAAATTGGACTTCAAATAAACTACCCTTAAAAATGAAAATTTTCTAATAATAATCATATATTAATATTAAAGATAAATGAAAATAACACACATATATGAAATTTCAATAGATTTAAATAAATATCTAACGAGAATAAATAATCCTTTTGTCTATAATAAAAATAATCTTTTCTTTGTTTCCTAAATTTAAATAAATAAAACTGTTTGCCATTTCTAGTTGAGAGGAGAAATTGAATCTTTTCATACAATTTCTTTTAAACTACAAAATTCATAATCAAAATAATATTTTCTTACATTAAAATCTTACTATGAACCTCAAGATAGATGAAATTGATAAAATAAGAATGATTTCTTTTTCATTTATAATTATTTTGGTCTCTGTTTTATCAAGATGAGTCGCAAGTCACCCGGCATCAGCGAGTCATTTGTTACTGTTTTCTAGCTTTTTGCCATTTTCTTAAAAACTAATCAATCAATTTCGTTCAAAATTGAATATAATTATTAAAAATCGATTGTTTTATATTATTTATTAATTTCATATTTTTAAAAATTATTTCAAAGTAGTAATAGTGTTTTTTTTAATTAAACTTCAAATAAACTACCCTTTAAAATTCAAATTTTCTAATAAAAACTTATTGATATAAAAAGTAAAAGAAAATATTTCATAGATATGAGGAAAAAATTAAACCCTTTTGCCATTTCTAGTCGACTTGCCCCAGTGAAGAAGCTGAATGTTTTCATAACATTTCTTTAAAACAATAAAATTCTAAATCAAAAATCTTATATGAACATATAATGTGAACTTCCAGATAGTTGATATCGATAAAATAAGATCGATTTCTTTCTCATTTATAATGCTTTTGGTCTGTTATATCGAGAGGATGGTTCGCGATCAGAGACACATTATATAGTTTTCTTATTGATTCAAGTCCAATCATTTTACAATATTGGAATATATTTTATCTTATAAACTATTGATTTTAGACATTTCACTCATATTAACTTTTCTGTTGGAATAAAACTCATTATATAAATTGGATTAAGCAGTAATGGTGAAATTTATGTGGAAAGTTAGAAAAATACCGTTCTAGCGTCCTAGATATTCTACATATTAAAAAATTCTAATGAAGAAACATTTTGATATTTTAATTTCCTAAAAGAAAGTTCATTATCTATAATTAGCTCCAATGACTATTTAAGTAGCTAGAAGAGGATCAAAATTTCAAAATTAAATAATTTTTATTTAATTTTGAAATTTTGTCTATATACATAAAATTCATGAATATATTGATACTTTTATTTGACAAAGGTTATTCAGAGACTATCTACAAAATCACAGACTTTTTTCCCCCAAAACAGGCTTTTTACATACCTATGCAAAAAGTGCGACTTTTTTCAAGAAAAGTGACTTTTTCGCGCTGTCTACTGATAACATCCTTACTCAATTTGAAAAATTTATACTTATAGATTGCAATAACTTCGAGGCTGAATTTATTTCAAATAAAATATCATGAGAAAGAATTGCATCTTCTACTATTTGGAATAATGCATCGTAGATTTCGCAAAGTTGAACTTGTAAAGGTTTTAACGCATCTCCCTGCTTGACCACCTACCATAGTAACACTCAATGTTTTTAGAATTAATTGTTAAATATATATTTTTTAGCACTTCCAAACGCTTTGTAAAACCAGAAAAAAAGGTAAATTTCTTGTGGAATAGAAAAAAACGTGTTTCTTTAGAAGAATGGATGCTTCATTCTCATCTAGATTTAAAGAATGACATTCGCAGGGCACATAAAACAACTTTGAATATTTTTCAAGTACCTATTCTATTTTGTACACCATTTCTTACTCCTTTCGTATTAGCTCCGTTATAAAGTAAAGAAAATTTTTGAAAATTTCACCAAGAACCTACACCATCTACCTTAACAAAAAAAATAACATAACTCTGTTATCATAGCCTTGTCTTCTATCAGAATAAGTTTTGTCAAACCTTCTCCGGTTGAATCACTAGCATCAAAAAAACAATATAAAATTCTTCAATATCATATTTTTTTTGAATGGAGTTAAAAGCGACAACTCTTAGTGTTAAGAAAGCTGTTAAATATGTGGGGTACAGTCGGCGATTATCAAAAAATATTTAGCGATTTTTATTTGACAATTTTACTTAAAATTACATCGCTTAGGCTGATCATAAATCGTATACTTCAATATCAGATTTTTTTTTATTTATTGGCATCGGGAAATAAATATCAGAATAAAATAAAGTAATATAGAAAATCATTGCGTAAAGATTTTTAATAATTGAATAGTGCAAATTGTATTTTGATTTTGGTGCTTATGACGCTCTTTTACGGTGCCTCCTGATAAGGCTGCCTCTCTGAATCATATCACGACACGGCCCGATTCAAGAGATGAAGATGAATATATATTTGAATTTTTTTTTAATTTCTCATTCACATTAAAACCTCTAAATTCCAAATTTCACAATTATTAATTCAAAGGGATTGGCGAAAAATAACCATAGAAACACAAGTTAAAGCCATATTTTGAATCTTTAAACGTTAAGATCTGTAAAATATAAATTAATTGCAAGTAATGAAAATAAAAATTTTATTTTTTCTATTATTTAGATATTGCTATCCTTTCGCGTCAAGTTTGTTGCGTGAAATGATGTTTGTTTGGAAGGGCGGTCGATGAATTCTCTCAAATATTTTTTTCTTTTCAGTCACATCCATGGGCGTAGTTAGGAGGGGGGGGGGGCAAGGGGCCAGTGCCCCTTCTAAAAAACTCGTTGCCCTCGCCCCTAGAAAAATCTCATTAAACAATTTCGTTACTTCCAAAATTTGTCAATTCTTCTAAAAAGTTAGTTGATCTCTAATCGGATTACCGAAATTGAAACCTTGTGGTGGCTAATCAGGTGGCCGGCTGCCCCTCTTAGGAAAACTCTCTAACAAAGACAATGGTCACAGCCTCTAAAGATTTTTAGCAGAAAATTGACAAAAAATACCCAGACATTGCCTAAAAACCACATTTTTGAACTTACGGAATCTTGAAATGTAAAGAAAGTTCTGAAAAAAAAGAGTGAAGTATCCTTTGTAAAGATTTCTTTAAGTACAATTAGGCCCAGTTTTTTAAATGTATTTCGATTTAAAATAGTGGAATGAGAGAGCTGTTTTTAGGAGATTTTTAAACTGTTGGCGTTTAGAAACGGCTTTACTCAAAATTATGAAAAAAATTCCAGAAATTTACTTATTTCGTCCTTTTCAACGACAAATAAAAATGAATTTGAAATCTCAAATATTTTGGGAGTTCCAAGTTTCGGAACCCTCAGTATGAGCTCCAACTCGCACTTGTTCAGCTTATTCAAGGGTACCTCTGTTCGCGATAACTCCTCCTACGTAAAGTGATTTTGGAGGGAGACTAAGCTTAAGAAAATCCTGGCCTGATGTCACTTCAAAATCAAGCACGGCGGAACGATCTTAGGCCAGGGAGGTCAAAACTTGGAAAAAGTGATGTAGGCCTACCGAGTGGTCTGGGGATATGGAGAGGCCTCCACCAGAAAATTTTGAAGCAAATCGGTACAATTTAACCCATTTTTAAGCAGTTTGTAGCTGTGGTTTTATTGAAAACTGAAAGAAAAAAGAGTTCAAATTTTTGTTTATAGTTATAATGCTTGAGTTTAGGTTCAAAAGGTAATAAAATAAAACGAAATTAATTAGCAATATATACTTGTATTATTCTTAGCAAATATGAGTAATAAACTTATGTAACAGGAAAACAAAATCTTATTATTAGGCTAACATTACGGCGCAAGGTTTTTCGCTTCTTGTTAACGCAAACAGATAATAGTATAACATAACAACCAACAATTTGGAAACAAAGTTGTTTTTGGGTAAAGTAACGGTAAAATTTATTTCTTTAGGAGGTCCACTGACCACTTTGACCCCTAGAAAAATCCGGGGTGCCCATGGGGGGGGGGGGTGAAAACTGTTGCATTTTAGCTTTATATTATGCTAAAAAATAAAAGCGGTCAAGTCTTATACCTTCAAAAATTATAAAAAAAATAAAACCGACTTTAAAAAAATTAAATTCAACAAATAAAATAATAATAACTCAAAAATAAAATAAAATACACTAAAAGGTATAAAATAATTATGTAATTTAGTTACAACTCCACGACGAAATTTTTACATGAAATCACTTTTTGAAGTAGGTGCCAAACATACTAGTTTTAAAGAATCGCACTCGACGGATCTTAGTACGTTTGGCGGGTAAGCTCGCTTATATAGTTTGTTTAGCACCGACTTCAAAAAGTGATTTCATGTAAAAATTTCGTCGTGTAGTTGTAACTAAATTATATAATTATTTTATACCTTTTAGTGCATTTTATTTTATTTTGAGTTTTATTATTTTATTTGTTGCATTTAATTTTTTTGAAGTCGGTTTTATTTATTTTTTATAAAAATTATTTTTATTTTTCTCTTTTTAGTGATGTTATTAATAGTGACTTAAGATAATATTTTGTATGCATCTCGTAAGAGAAAGCGTCGGACGAATGAATCAGAAAATGATAAAAAAATTCAATTCATAAATATAGAAATTCTCTCGAAACGTTTGCGGGTTTTAAATGAACGTTTTAAGATTGTTTTTTTATAAAAGATTTTATTTATTATAATTTCGATTATTTGCTCATAAGAATTGGAGGTTTACGTTATTTCGTCATTGATCATATCATCAGAACTTGACCAAATTAATATGGGACCACCCCTAAGGTACCCCATTTCCAATAAAAAAAGAATCATCGAAATCGGTCCATGTGGCAAAAAGTTCTCGCTGAACATACATAAAATAAATAAATAAATAAATAGTTAGGTATCTTGACTATCTTGGAGCTATACTGATCCCAACGCAGAAAGAATCATTAAAATCGATTCATAAACAAAGAAGTTATGCCTGGACAAACATAACAAAAAAGGTCCTAAACAAGAGGTGGGGAACCTTTTTACCCTGAGAGGCCACATTTAAAATAGCAGTAACAAAGGAGGCCACATAAGTTTGATAAATGTAAGTTTTGTAAAGTTATTGCTGTTCAAATTCAATTTTTTTTTATTTTAAATTCAATTTTTTTTTTTTTTTAATTTAGGTTTTCTTTATTTCAAATTCATTTCGAGGCCACATAAGAAATTCAAAAAGGCCACATGTGCCTTTAAGACCACAGGTTCCCCACCTCTGTCCTATACCAATGAAAAAACGGGACCAATCGGAAACTATACTGAACTGAATACTACAAACAAAAATCTTCAAAATCGGTTCACAATTAGCGCAGAAATCAGATAACATAGATACAAAAAAATTCAGTCGAATTGATAACTTCCTCCTTTGAGTTAGTTAAAAAGTAAAAATAACTGTTCTAATTCTTTAGAACTAAATAAAAATGAAGGGGGCGGGGTTCTTTTGTGAAACTGGGGGGGGGGGCTAGGGGACGTGGTCACCCCTAAATAAATAGTGTCTTAATTGATTTATATATAGGTATGTTATTCTTTTTTATTTTTTGTTCGAAATTTACTCTTCAAATATTGTATCAAAATGATAATGGTCTAAATTTAAATCGTCAAGGCCGTCCTTATTTGACAGAGCCATTTGGCAACATAGCAGCTGATCTTCGAGCTCTGACATCTGACTTGACACTTCAATTGGATTGTCACTTTCTCTTTCTGTCTAGTCACGTATTTATTAGTAGAAGTTTCTTTTGAATTATTATTATTTTATTTAGAAAAGAAAACAATGGATGAAAGTGAAGGCGAAATTGAAAGTGTAGAAGCAACTCTGAAAAAATATCTTCCTGAAAAAGAATTAAAAAAGGTTCAAAATATTTTATATGGACGTTCACACAAGTAAGGTTATTTTATCTTTAAATGCAAATTTAGATAGTTTTTCAAAAAGCCTACCTTATTCATTTTATAATTGTTCAAATATTTTAAAATTAAATCAAATTCTATTTATATTTATTTTAAGGTTAAAAATAAGAAATTCTAATTTTACAGCTTTTTTTCTTTTTAGATATAGGTATGTACATATTTGTAATTTTAAAATATATTTCAGAATTAAAGGAGACACTAAAAGAGTGTGTCTTCTGCTCGAATTATAAATTTTTAATTTATTTATAACGAGACTATAGTTTCGAGAGCTTTGCCATCTTCAAGACGCACTCTTTTATTGTCTCCTTCAATTTATAAAAAATTCTGCTACTCTCGGCAAAAAGAAACTTTCAATTTATATTGAAAGTAATGGAAGGCAGCCCAGGGGTAGTGAGGAAGAAAAATTAACACATATCCAAATAAGGTGTAATTTATTGGAATCCTTTCTCCTTTCCTTCCAAACCGACGTTTCGGAGGATTCTTCCTCCTTCTTCAGGGTTTCAAGGGGTCAATGAAGGAAACAAATAAAATGCTTCCTTCCTCTCTCCAGAGCAGTGTTTAAAACTTTTTCTATGCTTCTGCTAAGAAAGAAAAAAGTTGTGGAGAGAGGAAGGAAGCATTTTATTTGTTTCCTTCATTGACCCCTTGAAACCCTGAAGAAGGAGGGAGGAATCGTCCGAAACGTCGGTTTGAGAGGAAAGGAGGAAGGATTCCAATAAATTACACCTTGTTTGAATATGTGTTAATTTTTTCTTTCCTCACTATTCCTGGGCTGCCTTCCATTACTTTCAATTGAGATTTCTACCAGTCAGTCTCTCTCCAGTGCAAATAATTTCAATTTATTTTTCAGAAAATTATATTTTTCTTTATTATGCTTATGCAATAAAGGAAGATAGTCTTAAAGTCTATTTACACATTTACTATAAAGAATACAGGGTAAGATGGGAGAGGGTAGTTAGTTTTTCCAACAATTTGAATTATAATCATCAATGAGTCATCATTGAGTATACAGTCCTAAGACTGGTTTGACACAACCTCCCGTCTTCACGGCTCTGTCCCATGCCAGCTCTTTGACCTCTCTAAGGGCCGGTTGTATGTGGCAAAGTAAATGCTTTTACCACTAACCAAGGGTAGATGGTAAATGGAGGGGCTGGGGTGGCCAATCAGATGACAAGAACTTTCAGTGCCTATCATCTGATTGGCCATCCATTCCTCCATTTACCATCTACCCTTGGTTAGTGGTAAAAGCATTTACTTTGCGACATACAACTGGCCCTAAATGTCTCGCATCCCATATCCCCAATTATTTGTTCGAAATATTCTAATCTAGGCCTTCCCACCATAGTAGTTTTTGTTTTGAATTGCAATTCGTGATTTAATTTCTTTTTGGCTCTACCCATCCCAAGTGATTTTACTTCCTAGATAGCGGAATTCCTTAACTCCTAGATTATAAATATAAATTAAAATGTTTTGCTTAAGGAATATGAGATGAAAAGCAGAATGGAAGGAAAATACATTTTAAAATTGTGGAAACTCAAAAAGTAATATATAAGGAATATAAGGGCCCATAGAAAATTATAATAGCCGGGGGCCTTCTAGCATGGGAAAATTAATTTTTGTTAACCAACAAAACAAGCATGTCTATTTTTCTAAATTTACTTCTCTCTATATATATTTTTAAATTTTAATACCACCAACAACGAATATTATTTATAAAAACTATATATCAAATTTATTTTCAGAAAATTAGATTTTAAAAATGATATCGTTGAAGAAATGGAAAAAAGAAATTGGGATTTACAGGGGTTTAGCATCAATGCTTTACCTGAACAACTAAGGCCTCCAAGGTATGATGTCTTTAAGAATTTATTACTTTATATTTAAAAGAAATTAATAATAATTAACAAAGAACAACTTTATTTCAGAATTATGCGTGTAGGTTTGGTACAGCATAATGTTGATGTGGATACTTCCTCTCCTTTAAATGATCAAAGAGATGCAATATTTCAAAAAATAACTGAAGTTATTAAAATAGCAGCCGAATGTAGGGTCAATGTCCTATGTCTTCAAGAAGCATGGAGTTAGTATTTAATTAAAAATTAATTTCTCCTTTTTACTTGCTTATTATAATATCTATACTCTTACCTAGCTGAATTAAATTAAATTAGTTGATGTGGCTACCCACATGACTCTACCATACACCGCCTGCCCAATCGCCCTTCCCTCGTTTATTAAAATTTAATAAAAAATTAATTTTATTTACTTTTATAGAAAAGAAAAGAATTATTGATTGTTTTAGAATTAAAAGATTTGTATTTTTATTATTTAAAGGAATCATAGGGAGTTGGACATGACTTTAAATTAAATACAAAGTTTTTTATTTAAATAGGCCAAACGTTTCGTTGCTGGTTCGCAACTTCTTCATGTACTACTAGTACATAAAAAAATATCTTTGTTCAATTTGATTCTTTTAATTATTTTGACAGGAAACAATTACATTGTATTAAAAGGTTTATGTTTTATATTATTGAAAAAATTGAGTGATTTGTAAGGATACTGTTTGAAAATGGTTTTTCTCTTAGGGCCAGTTGTGTGTCGGTTGGTAAACTCTTTTTAAACGTTGGCAAAGGGTAAAACCTTAAAATTCACCTTATCCCTGGTAGAATGGCCAATCAGATGACAGGCACTTGCATCTAATTGGCACCGGGCACAAGGTAAATTTTAAGGTTTTACCCTTTTACAACGTTTAAAAAGAGTCTACCAACCGACATACAACTGGCCCTTTGTCAAAACTCCAGACAAATAAGTTTAATAAATGAGCCACTGAAGAAGTTGCGAACCAGCAGCGAAACGTTTGATTCTAATAAAAAAATTTTAAATAAAAAACTCTGAATTTAATTTAAAGTTATGTACAACTCCCTACGATTCCTTTAATTATTAATCATGGACACGAATAATGAAATATTTGTATTTATTTTACATATAGAGAGTAATCCTGCTAACTCCATTTTTTATCAAATATGACATATTAATACTTTTCGAAAGAAAAAGAGATGCAACATCGTCCAAGTAAAACTGCTACTTAAAATTGTGAACGGAAGTTGTAGAAAAAAAAATGTGAAAAATACTTTCTTTCCATAACAACAATATTAAATTTTGTTTGTTTTTTCTCTGCCCTGTGAAATTTCCTTGTTGTGAGTTAGCAGGTTTACTCTCTAAGGCGACGATATATATTTTTTTATTTTATTTAAAATCTAGCTATCTTTATCATTTTGAATCAATATAAGCATAAAATAGATACATATATTTTTATTGTTATTATGCAAAAATAATTGATCTTTTTGCTATGTTACTTTACCATACAGGGTATGGTCAAGTATTGTAATCGTGCATGAAAAAAGTGTTTTTTTTTCTCTTTTTTCGAAATATCTCAAAAACGGCTGAAACTATTTTGATTAAAAAAATTGAGCGAAACCATGGCATTTCGGTCTACAAAAAAGCCCTAATAAGTGAACATGGAAAAAATTATATTTTTCGAGATAATAATTGTTTTGTCAAAATGTCTGTTAGTTAGTCTGTGCGTTACCAAATTTTTGTGGACGAGCTAGCTCAAAAACTAGTGTGAATATCAAAACCAAATTTCACACGTAGTTTTGGTCCATTGAGATTAAGAGCTGATTAGATTTTGGTTCATATCGACCCAAAATTAAGGGGGGAGGGGGGTTAAAAATTAAAAATCTAGGTTATTTGAGCAAACTCAGCCAAATTTTATATACATAATCAGTGGGACCCCAGAAGTCTAAAAATGCAAAAACTAACCACCTAAAATGGGGGGTGGTGGTGTAGGGTCGAAAAATGAAAATATAGGCTCTTGTACCAAACTCAACCAAATTTTGGATACAAAATCAGTGGGCACCCAGGAGTCTAAAAATGCAAAAATTAACCCCCTCTCCCCTACATGATTATAAATAATTTTATTAAATATTAAATATAAGTGAAGGGCCAGGTTGTATGGTAAAGTCAAGTGGATGGTCCCATCAGAACACGTCAGCTTATTTTTTCAAAAAAAGAATTAAAATCATTTAAAAAAAAGATGAACAAAATCATCGTTTAAGGCCTTTAAAAAACACTTGAAGACATCATTAAAATGATATTTTAAGAGATTCTCGTATTAATTAATTTTTAAAAAGTCAAGAGCAAACGTCAATTATACCGGATTTGATTTCAATCAAAATTTAATCAGCTCTTAATCTCAATAAAAATCTAAATAAATATAAAATGTCGTTTTGATATTCATATTTTTCAGGTAGAGCGAATAGACGAATGTGGTGAAATGTACAGACATTTTGACTAAATAATTAATATCTCTTAAAATATCATTTTTTTTGATCTTCACTACAGTAACCATTTTTTCAAGTGTAAACTTTAGTGAGTTGAGTTGTCGATAGAAAAAGAAATGAAGAGACTAAAACATAGTAGATTAATAGATAGGGAGAGCGAAGCTCCCCATCGTAATTTTGGTGCACGTCAAATGGTAATGAAAGCAAATACTCTGAATATTCAAAATTCTCAACCATCAGCAAGTGATCCATTATTAACAAGCAATAATTCTTGGTAAAAATTGAAAAATTATAATCTTTTTAAATGGTGCTTTGATTTCCAATGCTTACGCTTGATTTAAATACTTTTTGCATTTTTGATAGATATTAAAGAAAAAAAAATCTGCACAATATCATTTAAAGTAAAAAAATAAAATTATATTTTCATTTTCTCTAAAAATAATTTGCTTTACCAATTTTGTAACAGTTTGTAGTATAATATTAATGATAAATAAAATTTCTATTTTCATATTTCTATTTTCTAAACTTACGTATTTCTAAACTCTCTGACCAAATGTTCTAACGGACAAGGTCAATTTTAAATAAATAATAAAAAAAATTCTATTTTAAATTTTTCCCTCTAAAATTGCTTTTATAATACGTAAATATCTTAGAGATAGGAAAAAATATATTATAAATCATTTTAGTATATGGATTTTAGTTATTAATACTACTTTATAAAAATAAGTTTCTATACATGAAGGAGTCTTAAGACTTAAGTGGTTGTGGAAGTCTCATTTTTAATCAAAATTTTCTTACTTATTTATTACGATTGGAGTAATTTTTGGAGACGGACTGATAAATGAATTGAGTGGATATTGATGAGGCAGTCCAAAAAAAAGAAGAAGATAATTTACTATTGTTACTGCCACTGAAAGAGGAGACAGAGGGGAATGCCGCATTGGATTTCCTTCACTGACTTTTCAAAACCCTGAAGAAGGAGGGAATAGCCTCCGAAACGTCGGTTTTATGAATAAAAAGATAGTGTAAATTATCTTCTTCTTTTTTTTTGGACTGCCTCATCAATATCCACTTTATTTATTACTCGTATTATTGAAATTATTTGTTTTCAAGCGACAATTCCCCAAAATAAATAAATTTTATCATTAGCACAATCTCTAAGGTTTAAGCACTGGGCTATCGAATCAATTTTAACTTATCCAATTATTTAAATTATTCAAAATATTAAATAAAAGTATTATACTTACTTACCCCTTTAAAAAATAATTTCCAAATATTAATTTTTCACAATTATTAATAGTTATATATTTTATAATTAATCAGTTCTTAATTTTTGAAATAATATTTTGCTAGATATGCCATTTGCATTTTGCACAAGAGAAAAACTTCCTTGGTGTGAATTTGCTGAATCAGCAGAGACTGGACCTACAACCAGATTTATTCAAGAGGTCTTTATTACATCACTTATTACAAGCTTTTGTTTAACTTGCAATATTTGTTTGTATGTTGGTTTTTTTTTCTAATCTAACCTCTTTAGTATTTACCATATTTCATCTCCTTGAACATAAAAAACCTCCATTCCGGCTCAATTCAAACTCAAATTGATAAAAAAATGATAATGTGCTTGTTTCCAATTTCTTAAATATATTCTCCACTCCGCTTCGTTCTAAGATAAAAAAATCCGTACCAGCATTTTTCCAGAATCTAACGATTTCTATGTTCAATTCCTCTGCATAATAACTAGCATCCCTGCTATTGTCCTACAATTTAGTGCCAAAAGCCCGTATGATTTTTCGCTTATTCTTAATAAAATCTGCTCAGAACTTGATTCCTTTTCAAAATATGCAAGCAATTTTAGCATATATTTGAAGAACTGAAAAATAGTCAGAATTCAACCATTAAAAACTAATGCCTTATACAGACAAGAACATCTTCTATCATCTTTATTCCTTCAAAAAAACGAAAAATCTTTCATGTAAATGTCAACTTGCTGTATTTTTTCTAGCCTATATCGAGCTTAAGTTTCGAATTTCGTACCTCTGAGAGGTGGAGGGGGGCTGGTACATACATACATACAAAAGCCCACACGAACCAATGGATTTCTGGCCTATGGGGATCACAATATCCGGTTTTATGTTCTAAATCCGAATTCAAATTTAATGGCATCGATTCCTTCCACCTAAAAGTCACAAAGTGAAATAAACTGTTTTCATCTCTGAGATAGAAACTCTCAAAGTGTCATGACCCATAAGTAAAAAAGTTTGTAAAAAGCCTATGTATCTTTTTGGTGTAAAATTCTCAGGCTTATTTATCATAAAAAAAAATCTGCTTTTTATTATAAAAAATATTTTTTCCGAAATACATATCATTTCTCATCTTACACAAATGATCTAAAAAAAAATAGCTTTTCTAATTCATATTATATTACTAAAAACTTCCTTTGTCAAATTAATAAAAATGCAGAACCGAAAAATAAAATTATGAATTAATTTTAAAATTTTCTTTTTTCTTTCTTTAGTTGTCTGCTAGATATAATATGGTAATAATAAGCCCCATATTAGAAAGAGATCAAAGAGAGGTAATATGGAATACTGCAGTAGTGATTGGTACTAAAGGGGAACTACTCGGCAAACATAGAAAGAATCACATCCCTCGAGTTGGCGACTTTAATGAATCTACATATTATTCTGAGGGCAATACGGGACATCCAGTATTTCAGGTATTGATTTAAGACCTTATATTTATCTTTATTTAAGTTAGTATATGCTTATATTATAATTTTAATGCCCAAATTCTATTCGCAATTGGCATAAAAACGGCTGGAGGTATTTTTATGAAATTTCATATTTGGAGATGTTTATATATATACTAGAAGGCGCGCACATAACCCAAGGCGCATTTCACCTAGGATAATTAACTGGCACTGAGAGATATAAATAAACGTTCAATAAAAACTTAATAAAAATAAAAGGATCTGGGAGGTCATTTTTCCAACTCCTAGGAGTATATGAAAAATTCCACAAATTCGTTCATTCTCTTCTTATCAACGTCAAACAAGAACAAATTTGATATCTCAAGTATTTTGGAAGATTGAGGTAAAAAACCCTCAGTATGCGAACTCGACTGGCTTATTTTTAATTCTATAGAAATATCATATCACTAGAAATAGGAAAGAAAAAGTTGTTTTCATATGATTCAAAGAAACTACTATAAAAAGATTTCAAATATTTAAAAAAATTATTTTTAATTATTCTCAAACGCCTCCCAAACTATCACAAACCCAAGGGTCGAAAATAATTTTTCTCTTTGCCCCGGGGCGCAATCACAACGAGGCCTCGTTGAAAGACAGCTATTAATTAAATTAAATTAGGGAACGAAGAAAATATTTTTTTATTATAGACAAAAGGATCAAAAATGAACGAGAGGATAAGAGCTAAGGTTCTTATAAAGGCGTCGCAGCGCACATGCGAAGATCCCGAGTTCGAATCCAAGCTGATCCTTTTGTCTATAATATAAAAATCTTTTCTTCGTTCCCTAATTTAATTTAATTTAATTAATAATTGTCTTTCGACGAGGCCTCGTTGTGATTACGCCCGGGGCAAAGAGAAAAATTATTTTCGACCCTTGGGTTTGTCATCGATTGGGAGGTGTTTGAGAATAATTAAAAATAATTTTTTAAATATTTGAAATCTTTTTATAGTAGTTTCTTTTGAATCATATGAAAACAACTTTTTCTTTCCTATTTCTAGTGATATGATATTTCTATAGAATTAGTCAGAAATAGTCAGGCCACTACAGAGCTGATAAAAATGACCAAGGAAGAGATTAAAGAAATTCCATAATTCGTATAGACCAGGGGTGGCCACTAACCTTAACTTTGGGAGCCGCAAATTTATAAAATTGTTTCAAAGCGAGCCAGATTGTTTGGAGATTAATTAATCTTTTATTAAAGAAAAGACACATTTTTTATTTTATAAAATATAAATGAAGTAACATATATTTTTTGCTCTACTTATAACATTACAAATTACAAATTAATTTAATTTTTGTATTATTATTTTTTAAATTTAATTATTATACAGGGTGGGGCATAAAGATCTACCACATTTTGAAGAGATATAAAAAAATGAAAAATTTAACTAGAAAAAAAATAAATGAAATTTTTTTTAAATGTATTTTAAAAATTATCAAAGAAAAAGTGGGCGTGGAGGGGTCAAAAATTCTAGCCCTTTTGACCAAACTCAACCAAATTTTGTATACCTATTCTGTGGATCCCAGAAGGCTAGAAATGCAAAAACTAACCAAATTTTTATACATAGTTTGGTCGAAAGGGATAGAATTTTCATTTTTGACCCTCCCCCCATTTTGGGTGGTTATTTTTTGCATTTCTAGCCCACTGGGGGTCCACAGAATATGTATACAAAATTTGATTGATTTTGGTCGAAAGGGCTAGAATTTTCATTTTTGACCATCCCCCCGTTTTGGGTGGTTAGTTTTTGCATTTCTGGCCTTCTGGGGGTCCACAGAATATGTATACAAAATTTGGTTGAGTTTGGTCGAAAGGGCTAGAATTTTCATTTTTGACCCCCTCTCCCACTTTTTTTTCGTCTGATATGTTTAAAACACATTTAAAAAAAAATATATATTTTATGTTCTTTTCAAAAATATATTCAGTTTTTTTTTCTAGCTAAATTTTTTCATTTTTTTATATCTCTTCAAAATGTGGTAGATCTTTATGCCATACCCTGTACTTTTTAAAATCAGTATTATTCAAGAGAGTTCAAGGGCCGCAGGAGATTGACTGAAGAGCCGCATGCGGCTCGCGAGCCACGTTGTGGCCACCTCTGATATAGACATTAGGTATTAGCTTGGGTTCAGGGATCAGTGGCCGAGAGGGTAAGAGCTAAGGTTCTTATAAAGGCGTCGCAGCGCACATTCGAACCCGGCTGATCCTTTTGTCTATAATATAAAAATCTTTTCTTCGTTCCCTAATTTAATTTAATTATTTTTAATATTCTAATTTTATGATAAGTTTTATTATTATTATTGTTCATATTGTATATCTTTTAAAATTTATCATTTCAGACACCTTGGGGAAATATTGCTATAAACATTTGTTATGGTCGGCATCATCCTCTTAATTGGCTAATGTTTGGTTTAAATGGAGCGGAAGTTGTCTTCAATCCTTCAGCTACTGTTGGAATGCTTAGCGAACCTCTTTGGGGTATCGAAGCACGGTGCGCAGCTATAGCTAATAATTATTACACCTGTGCCATCAATCGCGTTGGAACAGAACATTTCCCAAATGAATTCACTTCAGGTAATTGAAATACTACTAAAAGCATTATTGATAATTGAGACTATGAGCGCAATAGTGGACTAACCCACAAAATTATAATTTTGGTTCATCTGCGGAAATTAATACTATATATATTTGTCTAGATTAATTTGCCGCAACGCTAACGTAATGCTGCCGAGAGAGAGCGCCATCGGTATATTTGCGGCAAATTTGAAATATAATCGTAATTGGGACTCAAATTTCGAAATGAAAGACTCCAATTGATTTTAAATTAAGAAACATTAAATATATTGATAATTATTACACCCCCCCCCCCCCCCCTTCACCACTCAACAATTAAATATTCAATTCGCTTTTCTTTGCGCACAGAAAAATAAATTAATCACATCTTATTTGATTTATATTTTATATATTATTTGTTTATTTTTTAATAATTTGCCACTTTTTTATAATTTTTTAAAAATCTAAATTTTGTTATTCTTATTTTTGGATTTTTACAAAATTGGACGACTTAAGACACGCATGCCCGAGTTTCTCAAGGCAATACTGGAGCAGCCTGTCATACAAACAACACCTGATCTCTTTTAAATATTTGGAGCCTTATATCGATTACCGATCCCAAATTTTAAAAAAATGATATAATATAATTCTCCTCACACGATACCACTTATTTAAATAAATCTATTTCCACACAAAATATACCACAATGATGTAGATTATAGAAAAAAAAAATACTCCCAGATTCATATCTAGAGCCTCATTGCTGTAGCTGTGTCAGGACGAAAATGAGGCGAAACTTTTAAGAGACTATGTATTTTCGGGAGTTTTCAGGTATACATTTGGAGTGTGGTTTTTTAAGAGGAATAAAATTTTTGGACCGAGACGCCGCCTGCCAGGGCACCAGCCCGGAGTGCCGAGCTTCGAGGGCGTGCCGAAGGCACGCACGAAAAGCTCGTTACTAATATTGTTACCGATCAACTGCAAAGTGGACCAAACCAGCATTTGCAATCAAAAGCTGGTTTGGTCCACTTTGCAGTTGGTCGGTAACAATATTTGTAATTAATTATTTTGATTATTTATCTCCATCGATTAAATTAATAAGTTGTTGTGGGGAAATAAGGACAATAGCTTATGCAAATAATTTTTATTTTTTTGGCAACGTTTCGTCAACTTTGTTGACTTCCTCAGGGCTCAAACAAATTAACTTCTTTGCATTTTTGTCATTTTATTAATATTCATTCTTAGCAAACACATAAGGCCAGTCATCACACAGATTGAAAATATTTTCCTATTTAAATCTCTCTTTTTTTTTAAATGACAAATATGGAAAGAAGTTAATTTGTTTGAGCCTTGAGGAAGACAACAAAGTTGACGAAACGTTGGCAAAAAATAAAAATTATTTGCATAAGCTATTGTCTTTATTTCCCTACAACAACTTATTAATTAGTAATTAATTTCCGCAGATAAACCAAAATTATAATTTTGTGGGTTAGTCCACTAAAGCCTCAATTATGACCATTTATCTAAATTCCCAATTCTTCATCTTTCTCACAATTATCAAAACTTTAAATAAGAACTAATTTACATCATAAGAATATCACCTCTCCATTCCATGGACGGCATTTTATGTTCTGGAAAAAGTAAATATATTTCTTTCTAATCTCTGAATTTCTATAAAAGAGACTTCTTATTATTTAATTACAAATTTTTAACCAAAATGGAGTTATCTACTATTTTTTATTTATTTATTTATTTTTTGCAAAAAAATATATGAGATAGATCTTTGAGATTGAATTTTCATATTTTTAAAAATCAAATACTTTTTTGTATAATGTTGAAGTCTCTTTAATAAAAGCTTTAAACAAAATGTGTGCCTTGAAGGATTTGATCGAATATTAAATTTGTATTAAAATAAAAAAAAAAATGCCTAAATTGGCATAAACTATCAATCTAGAGAAAAACTCTAGCGAAGAAAATTTTTGACATATACAAGTAAGGTCATTCATTATAGCTCAAGAGATCAATAGATTCGAGGTAGAACTGGATTTTAAGGTAGTTATTTCGCAACAATACTAGCAAAAAGTTAATGCTAGAGTATATAGAATATGGATTCATTATTCATAAGCCCAAAACTTTTTGCTGTTTATGTACCAATTCTAGCCAATCCCGTGCTCGTTTGGCAAATCTGGCACCATTGTATGAGATTGAATTTTTTTATATTAAAATGACAGATAAATTATAGTACATTTTAAAAGTTAAAAAATGTCAATAAAAATCGTTTTGTTATTTTTTAACAAATGTAATCAACGTCTTCGTTACACCTTATGAAAACTATAATTTTGAAAAAATCTAGCGCATGCGCGCTTTATACATCTTTCGCTGGTTAAATAAATGCGCTGTTGCCAAATTGTTTTTAGTGTAAATTTTTTTTTATACATTTTTCATTATTATCTCAGAAACTGTGTTGTAACTATGAATCAAAATTGTCTTAAAATATGTATTGGTTATTGTTTAATGTTGGTTTAGTTTTTTATAAAAATGGTAAGAAGGGTTTCTTAATTATAATTAAATATGTATGTAAATTTTCCGATATCCCGTATAGTGCAATGTATAAGAGTCTGAAAAACTCTATTTTTGAAATTTAATATCTCCGAAACTATATTGTTCATAAATTTCGTTTTGCCACCAATCGATGCAGAAGTATTTAAATAATAATCTGTCCAAATTTCAAAAAAATCCTAAGAAATCCCATTTGTCGGAACAACTACCTTAAGGCCATGTTTAAGAATTTTTTAAGGAGAAAGCGGTTTTCTTTAAGGGGAAATTTCCTCTAATTAACTAAAAAATTTATCCTATTGATTGAAAGAAAGTGTTGAATAATTTTTAATTAGAAAACAGAACTTAAAATATTGATTATGAATTTTATGTATTTTTTATTAAATATTTTATAGTAACTTTACCTTATAAATATGACAAGATGAGTAAAGTATTTGCCTCAATATAGGTGATGGTCAAAAAGCACACCAGGATTTTGGACATTTTTATGGATCTAGTTATATAACTGCCCCTGATGGAAGTCGTACACCAAGCCTATCTCGTACTAAAGAAGGTCTTCTAATAGGTGATCTAGATTTAAATTTATGTCGACAAACCAAAGATCAATGGACATTTCCTGTGAGTAAGCTTTTTTTCCAGGAACAATTTTAATAACATTTAAATATTAAATATTTTTATTTTAGATGACTCAAAGACTTGATATGTATGCCCAATCTCTAACAGCTGTTGTCAAACAAGATTATAAACAACAGATAATACCTCATTCTGAATGAATATGGCTGCAGCCTTCATACTTAAATTGTCCATTAAAGTAAAATGAATTAAATTTCATTCTTTTGGAATGGAGATTTTATTTATTTTTAATTTTAATATTGATAATTTTTCCATTATTTCTCTAATGTTTTGTTTACTCTTTTAAAAATTAATAAATTTTATATATTTATCATATATTTCAACACTTTCGATAAAGAACTTTGTGAACTGGTTGCCGGGCTTCAGGGGCCTAAAGCAAATTCTTCTTTGGTGGACCAGCTATTTTTCCTATAAAGGCATTCTGTCTCCTTCTTTGTAACATATCTTCTTTATTGAAATAAAATATTAAAAAGTTTTAAAAAGGCGGAAATCGAAACTCGTATACCGCCTGTTCCGTATGCACACATCCTGTAAAGCCACATCTATCTTATCTAAAGTGTCCATCTGTCCATACGTCACAGTTTTCCCGGATTTGTTTCGGTTATAACTTTCTAGTCCCGGCGTACCGACAATTTTTTTCGGGACAGTTAATTGTACCGGTTTAAATTTAACTGAAAGAAAAGATTGACTTTCCCAGATGGATTGAACCATTGATCCAATTTTCGTTTCTGCAATGGATGTTGTTAGTAAAAGTGCCGGAATGGGATGAAGTATCGACATATTAGGAATCATTAAAGAATGTAATTTCCCCCACTGAAGATGTATTCTACAACAACTAATTCTTCCATAAAATTGAAAGTTTTTGCCGAGAGTAGCAGAATTTTTATATATTGAAGGAGACAATAAAAGAGTGTGTCTTCTGCTGGAATTATAAATTTTATTTATTTATAACGAGACTATAGTTTCGAGGGCTTTGCCCTCTTCATCAGTCTATTACAATGTATTCACAGGAATTAATTTATGAATTAAATTAAAATTCATAAATTAATTCCTGTGAATACATTGTAATAGACTGATGAAGAGGGCAAAGGCCTCGAAACTATAGTCTCGTTATAAATAAATAAAATTTATAATTCCAGCAGAAGACACACTCTTATATTGTATCCTTCAATTCTTCCATAATAAAGATATCATATAGTGAAATTGCTACTAACAAAGATACATGCAAATTTCATACCATACAGGGTATGGTCAAGTATTGTAATCGTGCATGAAAAAATTGTTGTTTTTTTTTGTCGAAATATCTCAAAAACGGCTGAAACTATTTTGATTAAAAAAATTGAGCAAAACCATGCCGATTTGGTCTAAAAAAGCCCTAATGATTGAACATTGAAAAAATTATATTTTTCGAGATATTAATTGTTTTGTCAAAATATCTGTTAGTTAACATAGTAAGTACGTACTATATGTTACCAAATTTTGTCTACGCTCAATTAATTGCTAATGGACCAAAAATTCATAAAGAATTATAAATTATTTTATTAAGTAATAAATATAAGAAAGGGCCCAGGTTAATGGTAAAATGATGAGGATGGCCACATCGGTTTATTTTATATTCAGTTTAGTAAAAAAATTATTTCACTTTATAATTAGGAAAATAAAAGATACATATAATCTCTTAAAAGCTCTCAGGAAATATGAACAAAAAGTTCTCGAAAATTCTTTAAATATAAAGAGAGAATTAGTTTAAAATCCACTTCTATCCTCCAGACGCAGACGTCCAGACTATGTAGAAAAAAATGTAGTGGCGCCTGGTAGACTAGGTTATGCATTCAAATGGCACATTCTGATTAGTGGGTTGCGTCTTCAGGCGCTGAATATTAAAACCTTACCTTTTGACAATTTTTTTTTCAGACTTAAACAATTTTATTATTAATCACTTCCAAGGTAAATTTATTATTATTCATTTAATAATTTTCAAATAGAGAAAAAATTATTTAATTGAAATATATTATATTAGGAATCATAGTTAAGTATTGTGGCCACTTCCAATTCTGGTGTAGTGATAACAATTCACAACATTAACTGGTATGGGCTCCAGTAAATTTAAATTATTGCTCTCATGTTTTATCTAGGTCTCACTTTATCACTGATAAAATGAATGTAACTGAGGTATGATCTTCTGGCCTAGTCAGGAAACTAACAAGGATCTACATCAGAGCTCATCTTCTCTAGTAAACTTCTTCAGTTCTGCTAATAGTGGAACTGAAGAGAATAAAACCATCTTTTCGGCTGTCTACAATTCTTACATACATATAAGTGTTAATACTGGACCAAACTTAACCAAATTTTCTATAAATTAATAAAGTAAAGGGTGTGTAGTTTCACAGTGAATGAAATAAAACTAAAAGAGGTTTATACAAACTCAATATATTTCGGACTAATAATCCGAAATATATTGAGTTTGTATAAACCTCTTTGAGTTTTATTTCATTCACTGTGAAACTACACACCCTTTACTTTATTAATTAATATCATGTTTCACCTAAAACCTACACCACTTTCCCTAAGTAAAATTTTCTATACATAAAAACATAATCAGTGGGCCCCTAGAGCAGTGTTCCGCAAAGTGTGTGCCGCGGCACACTGGTTTACCGTGGTCAATAGATGGTGCGCCGCGGAAAATTTTCAAGTTTTGTTAAGATAATGCACCTACACATAGCTGAGAGTTATGCGAGCAGCCTTATCAACGATTCCTCCAAATTTTGATCGCCAGTGCTAAGTTAAGCACACATTTCTCATTAAACATCTTTTCCTATTATATTGATTATAATAACAAATAAATATTAAATAAACATTGTTTTTTTCTTTGGTGTACCTCTAAAATTTCTTGATTTGGTGTACCTTGAACATAAAAAGTTTGCGGAACACTCCCCTAGAAGACTAAAAATGCAAAAACTAACGCCCAAAATGGGGGGGATGAAGTGGATGTCTTATTGGAAGGGTATGATTAGGTGGGCTATTGTGAAAATCTTTGAGACGAAAGCTTCTCTTTATCTTCGGTTGGTGTATGTATACTCAGTGTCCGACTCTTTTTGTTCTTATATAACTATGCTACTAACTTTAATCTTATTTTACTGATATGAAATTTAATAAATAATAAAAAAATGAAATTAAAAAAAAGTGAAAATAAATTTTAAAATTAGCTGAAAAATAATAAGAAGGGAATGTTTTGGGGCACTTAAGGAGGTTCTTTCTCGACAATCCATACAAAAAGTTTTATTCTCGTAACCACTCTATAAATATAGACGGAACTAAAATTTTAGGTTATGTTTTTTTAACGTGACTGTACCACTCACACTACGAAATCTCTATATGGATACACACATACTTGCCGGATCGTTTCCAAGCCATTGATCTTATATCCCCTCAACTAAAAATAATCGCCCAAATATGTTTTTTTTTGTTTTTTATCAAAACTAAGAGGTAAATAATTTCAATTTTGTTTTTAAGTTACTCCGAAAATATATTATTCTAACAAATATTAGCTTTTCATCAAGATGGTGAAAGTCCTTCAATGAAAAAAAATAAAATAATGATCATTTCCCCACCCTTTCCCTATCTACCCTATGTAATAAATGTCATTTTTAATTGCATTTATTTTATGTTTGGTGTGGTCAATCGTCTTCAGATTTTAACAGTGTGTTTATTATGCTTTTAATGACTTAAGTATATTCCAAGTTTCGAAGATTCTTGAATTTTTGCATTTGTGAAAGAATAGTAATAATGTGATAAAAAAAATTTAAAAATGAAAAATATAAATTTATTCGGCTCCTTTTTGATTGATATAATAAAATGAAATTCTTGAAGAGAATATTACGTTTGCTTCTGGTTCAGTCTTAGTGTTGAACCCATGGCCGGGCGATGAGATCGTCAAGAACGGTAGGTATGGCCACCGTCTCAGCTTGTATAGACTCCAAGCACGGAACCTCTGCGTTCAAATCGTTCAAGTTAGTATGAAACGAAGGGTTTCGCTCTTGCTGATTTTTCCTGTATGGAAATCACTCTCAAGTGGCTTCGTTGTAATGTTTGGTCATTCAACACGATTGGATATTTAGAAAGATGAATTTTAATGTTTTGAGAGCTCTCTGGCCCTTTTATACCTGCTAGGGGTAATTGTCCACCCCTGGATATCTTTTGATTTAGTTGAAAAGCCCTCGATTCTAACTTATTTTATTCTCCCTTAATTCTCATTATATTACTATGCAAAAGAACCCTTGTACTTTTATTTTGAAGAATTTAAATTATTTACATTTTTATTCCGAAAGTTTATATAAAATAATAATGAATAATTCGAATTTTTTTAGCTTACTTTCTCTCTAAATAGTAAATTATTATTTATTCGACTTTGAAATTTGTAAAAATATATGAATTGATTTGAAATTTAGAAAAATAAAAATTCAAAAGAAATTCAATAAATATATTTGACCCGTCTAATTAATTTGTTTTCTGTGCAATGCTTAACATAGATGGACACATTGTAAATATTTTGTATCGAAAATACCCATTTTCAATGAAATTTGTATCTGAAATACATGTTTTGATGTATTTTGCCCATCACTAATTATTGGGGGTTATTCAGTTAGGGGTACTACATAATTAATTCATTCTGATTGCTTGTTAAATATTGGAATTGAGAATTCATATTTCCAAATCTTTTTTGAGAAATTTTACATGAAGAATCGAAAACGAAACCTCTAATCAAATCGTACTGTAATTCTGGCAATTTTGCGAACCGTTTAAGGTAAAAATCTGAAATATGGCACATAATACTGTGGAGCTTATCATTAGAAACTTTTGAGCCTGATTTCAGGTATATAACTATTCGATTTTTTCTGAATATGTATGGAAGTTCTTAAGCTAGTAGGCGCAAAATTTAATCAGTTCTTTTAACATTTTGGCACTAGAACAAACTTTCTTTAAGTCTCCACTATCGTGGGTGTCAGAATCGGCATTGACAAATTATTTTTTTCCACTTTTCAGACATTATTAAACGCAAATAAGCATAGAAAATGGATAAATGAAAGCTCAGCTTTCCGGAAATACCCAGAATAATATTCATTCTAGACACTACTCGGAATGCTTGGCGATATAGAAGCTCGCTGAGTGGCAGTAATATTGAATTCATCAAACAAATTTTCATATTTTTCCTTATTTGTGTCTAGAAATGTCTTAAAGGTGGAGAAAAATCATATTCACGTATTTTTCCTGTCTTACTAGATACCGATACCTAGAATAACAGTATAATGGAAGGTCGTGGAAGGTTCGTTCTAGTGCCACATTCGTATTTCCAAAACGAAGAACTGTTTAGATTTTGCCTTTTAAAAAAGCTTCATGTCATAGGGATGGAAAATGCAAAAAAAATCATTATATGAAGAGCTACAACGGTTGTAGAAAATGATATATCTATATATATAATTAAGGTTTTGTCTGTACATTGGTCCAAATCACGCCAAATTTTGGTTGCACACGATTCAAGCAAAGTTGTGAACGAAAACATCCTCAACAAAATTCTTGTCTGTATGTCTGTCTATATCAGTGGTACCCAACCCTTTTTTGTCTGCGGGCCGGATTCAACCTGACATAGGATCTCGCGGGCCGGATTCTTTATAATTGTATATCTTAGAGGCACCTTAAATTAAAAAAACGCAACATTTTCAATGAATTTATGAATATTTTTGTGCTGATTCATTTTTTTCAAAATATTTGTAAATTTAATGAAAATATTACGTTTTTAAATTAATGGTGCGGCTAAAATATACAATCCTTTTTATTAGGATATTATTAAGATATCTAGTTGTTTTTTAATCAACTTGTAATTTGAATACATTTAAAAGATTGCTGATACCTGAATTAAAGGAAATCATAAATTTGGGTTAAGATAAAAAAAAGACAAAATCTGTAGTCACGATTTATTAATGTGAAGTCGGATGTTGCTTTTCAGAAACTAATTTTTGAATATTTGGTTCAAGTTGGGTAACGTTTCTCCATAATATGGAATGAAGGTGATCATCTGAAAGCCGAGCGCGAGACGCTGGTTTAGCTCTTTTTAAAGTAGAAAATGTTTGTTCACAAATATATGTACTTGCAAACGCCGTTGTCATTTTCATTTCAAATTTCCTCAAATTAGGATAAGAGTATAACCCTGCATAAAAATCTGGTAAAGATTTCTCGCGAAAATGATCTTGTAATGGCGTTTGGCATTGTAATTTTATTAATTCTAGTTGTAAATCATCTGGCGCCGTAGAAACGTCCACTGAAAAAGGATTTTCAAATCTTCGAAATTTTTGCTGAGTAATTGCATCATCTTGGTAATTTTTTTCTTTTCGAAAACGATAATATGATTTATAATTTTTTTAGATATTTTACAAAAATACATATTTAGTGTCAACTCGCTCGGGGGCCGGATTGAGCCTCTTCGCGGGCCAGATCCGGCCCGCGGGCCGTAGGTTGGGCACCGCTGGTCTATAGTTTCCGTGTGGTTTCCGCGAAAAGTTGCTCACGATTCACGTAAAAACGGCTGAAGGGATTATTATGAAATTTCATATTTGCATCAGATATCTTCTAACTTACGTTTATAGCTATATAACGTTTTGATATTTTGACCCCAAAAGGGGGTTAGTGGGGGGGGGGGGGGGGCAAACGAATGAAAATTATCAAATAACTCCTAAACTATTAACTCTACGGCAAATGTTATTATGAGCAAAGTTGTAGGGGATGTGATTTCTGACAACTTTTGTTTAAAAAAATCCCCAAAAAAAAGGGTGTGGGGGGGTTCTACTCCTTGGCCTCGGGAACTTGATAGGGGGGGGGTTAAAATATGAAAATTCTTGCTCTTGGACCAAACTCAACTAAATTTTGTATACATAAAGAAGTGGGTCACTAGAAGGCTAGAAATGCAAAAACTAACCACCCAAATGGGGGGGGGGGCGGTCAAAAAATGAAAATTCTTACCCTTAGAGCTAACTTAACCAAATTTTGTATATATATAATCTGTGGGTCACTACAAGGCTAGAAATGCAAAAACTGGGTGCGGGGGTGGAATGGAGTGGGGGATGGGTTAGGGTATAGGATTCGGGGGTGGTATGAGGGTCCGGGGGCTTAGCGGGGGTGGGTTCTAGGAGGTTAGGCGTGGGTGGAGGGGATGGGGGTGCAGGGTGGAGAAGGAGGTTCAGGTGAGGGTCCAGAGGCGTGGTGGGATGGGGTACGGAGTGGTGTGGGGGTGGAGGTTGAGGGAACGGGGTGGGGTCCAGAGGCGTGGGGGTTGGGAATGGGTGCATGGTGCGGGGGGTCGTGTGATGGGGGTCCAGGGGGCGTGCCCCTGGCTAGCAAGAGGGCCGCCTAAGGCGGGCCTTGCAGCTAGTATTATATATATATATAATTTGTATTGATAAAGAGCTTATGCCGTTTGTGGCAAATGTTTCAGATTTCTTGCTGAAATCGCTCGCTGACAAAAAATTTGCCAAATCATAAAAATTTTCAAATGTTTTCACTTTTTCTTCTGGTATTATTTACAAACACAAAAATTTTTGGGAAATATTTTGGTGGGACTTGGGGATCCCAGAACTCCCCTCCTACTCCGGCTACGTGACTTTTTGCCATGGCATTTTTTTGTTCTAAGCTTTGAAACTCAACTCATATCGTAAAAATGACCTTGATTTAATTTATCAAGTGTGTCATTATTTCTAGCTATATTATTATAAGGTTAGAATTTCATTAACTGTTTATCTTTTAGGTATTATCTACGTATCCAGTATGCTCATAATTTTTTACCTAATATTTACTTGATTTTGAGATCTGCTTATGACTTATGAGTGAAAATCTTTTTAAGCTAAATTAAGTTATACTATTTCATTTTAATATCTGTGAAGATATTTTACTTTGTTTTTTTAATTGCCGATCATTATACATAAATTATATTAATCATTAACTTAATTTTTATTTTATTCTTTTTTCTATTTATCTTCAATTTATTTACAGATCTAAGACCTATTACTCACATTTCCATATCAGCTATAAAGTCATTATCATTTTCTATTATAATATGAATATTTCTAATGAGGACAGCATATTAAAAAAGTTAGTTTGTATTGATTATTGAAACAGATAAGAACAATGGAAAATTCATTGATCGAAAATCAAACAGGTAGTGAAATAAGTGTAAACCTTTTAAAAAATCAAGAGGAAAAGGTTGAAGAACTCTACAAGTGGATGATTGAAGATCAGAACCGTGTTTGTTCGGGTAAGGAATTTTCGTATTTTTGGTGCCTTAACTAGTTTCAAATTTTTCCGGGCTAGTTTATCCGTAGGGAAAATTAATTAATTTTTATAATATTCTCGTAATTTTATATAAAATATATCAAAGCATTTGTCTTCTGCTTGATGCCAATAAATGTAAATATACAGTCTTTAATTCGTAATCTTATTATATCAAACGAGCAATTCTTGTATATATATATATATATATATATATATATATATATATATATATAGTGCATAGAGCACCGAGCGATGCTTGGTAACTTTTTGCCTCTAACTAGCTTAAGTTTCAAATTTCAAGGCTCTGCGACTTACCGAAGACGAGAATATGACGATTAAAATATTTTTTTTGCGACATGACTAATTTACACCCCCTTCCTTTATTTCAATAGGATTAAAATTTATGCACGACTAATAACTCATGAGACTTGATAAGTTCATCAATTTTTTTCAGTTTTTGAGAATCCGATTCTATATATACAAAAATTGCTCATTTAATAATATAAGAGTACCTGGAGCCACCGAGCGATGCACGGTAACCAAATTAAAAAAAAATACAAATATATATAGTACACACCCCCTCCCCCTGACCCCCCCCGAAACCAAGCAGCTCGCCCCCACCACTGCACCTCCACTCCGCTCCGCACCCAGTTTTTGCATTTCTAGCTTTCTAGTGGTCTACATATTATGTGTATATTTGTTTACTCGTATATCAATTTGCCCATATTGGTTTATATTGATAAAAATTTAGGAAAATTATAATAAAAAAAATAATCGTATAGGATCTGAAATAAAAACATAAAAGTAAATAAGATTTGTTTTCAAGTTATATAAAAAAAGGCCACTTCAACCACTTTATTTGTAAACCCACCTGTTTTGTTATGAATCCATCTGTAATGTTATGATTTAGACACCTGTTAATTAAAAACAAATTTTTTTTTTTTATATATTTTATTAAACCAATTATTTTACATTAATTAATGTATATATTGTATTTTTTGCTTCGATTCCGGAGATTACTTCTCCACCATCGAGTGTACTTATTCATCTTTAGTCCTTGTTTTTAATAAGAGGAAAAATCTAATTAGATAAAAAACCTCTTTTCCGATAATTATTTCAATTCCATTATTCCCCAATCAAGTCGATTGGTTTATCTCCATCATCCCAATCCCTCATCTCCATTTCCTCAATTCAACAAAAAAATTCCTAATTTTAATATAATATAATAATATTTGTTATAACGTATTAGTGGGTTTTAAAATTAAAAAACCAATTAATAAATAAAAGATAATTGAAAACATTTTTAATTTTTTTTTTTGTATTAAAACAAAAAATACTTGAGTGACAAAATATTATTTTAAAATACATATTATCGCTGAATCAATTTAATAATAATACCTATAGAAAAGTTAGAAATAGCAGCCGAAATATTAATAAATTTTTTTAATTTAATTTACTAAATTCTGATATTTAATACGCACTAAAATAAACAACTTGTTTTATTTTAATAAATATATTTCGCTTGATAGATATATTACAATTTGTTAATTTAGAATATCTTTTTATAGACAAAATCATTCCTCGGCGTTTTCTACAGTGGGCTAAATGGGATATTGACAAGGCGAAATTTCGTCTAAATTCATTTTATAAATATCGGATAAAAAATCTAGAATGGTTTCAGCATCGTGACATTACAAAGAATCCTCTCAAAGATCTTATCGATATTGGTGTTTTTTTACCGTTAAAGGAATTAAATCAGGTATGTAACTAAAAATAATAATTATTTGTTAATAGACAACTATGAGACTTCTCGTTACGAAACTAGATGACAAGACACAACTTGAACTTTAATCTTTATATAAGCACTTTTATCTGGACAATGCTAGGAATTTCTATGGAATGTTGGAGGGGGATTTTTACTAACTAACCCATTCTGTTTTTTCCCCCTAGATTTCAAATTAAATAAGATTTATTTGTCATTTTAAAAAACGAACATTTTCAAATTTTTCCGAGCCCCAAGGATTTTTTTTTAATGATATTGATGTGAGAAGGAGATACACAAAAAAGGTGCATCCCTAAAGGCCTGGGTTGGCCCCTCCATCGTGAAAAGAAAGAGGGGATTTTATGAGCTGGATAGGAATTGAAGGTATCTGTGGATGCAGGTCTTAAACAGCTGAAAGTTATAAGTTGCGGGGAAGACGGTGGCTGGAAGGGAGTTCCAGTCTCTGGGGGTCATAGGGATAAAAAAGTTGGCGAAAGCGTTGGTTTGGCTTTTATCCAATTTGACAGCGAAGGGGTGCTGAGCTTTCAAAAAACGCGTGTTTCTAAAAAAGAGGGCTTTAGGGGGGTAATTGATTTCAGCTCTACTGAACAGACACCATGATAGTATCTATAGTACAGGGAAAGGGATGAAACGATTCTTCGGTGAGCCAGAGAGTCGAGTGAGTTAGTTAGGGCAGGGTCTCCTATTAGTTTAATTGCTCGTTTCTGAATTGCATTCAGTGTGGCAAGAGAATGCTTGGAAGCCCCGCTCCACAGATGAGAGCCATATTCGAGACAGGGACGAATTTGAGCCTTTTACAGTGTAAGAAGTTGACTGCGAGTAAAATAGCGTCTAGACCTAAATAGGAGACCAAGCTTGCGCGCTGCAGTTTTAGCAGTGGTTGAAATATGATCATTTCAAGATACGTATCTTATACTATTATTCAGAGAAGTTTTATTATCAGAATACCATTTTAATCGATACCTAGTATAGTATAAAGATCTTCTCTCAATGTATAAAAACAAAAGTACGTGTGTTCTCTTTTATAGTTCTAACAATTCAAAAGCTTGCTAGGGGTCGAAATGTTATTCTTTTTTTGTTATGAATTCGAATTATTTTATTTTGAAAGCGCAGATAATCAATCTAATCATTCTAAAATGCAACAATATATTTGCTAGAGCCAAGCGCGTAACTACGGGTGGACCCAGCCTTGAGGCCCACCCCGGAAATCCCTTAAATAAATTGAAAACTTCCTACTTGAGCGAAGTGAACTCCAAATTCACAACACAAAAGAAATGTACGAAGGTCGAAAGGTCATGTTTATTATTAATAAAACGATAAAATGTGATGGTCATTTCCATAGAACTATTAGTATTCTGATAAAGGGGTGAATGAGTTACCTTTATTTATAATATATACATATTAGTACCTAATGGTCTGTAGCTAAATTTAGGAATTTATACCTCTGCTCGTAGTATAGAAAAATTTGATCAGAAATCAGTGGCATAGTGAGGGGGGAAGCAATGGGGCCTATCATGCCCCGGGCGCCACTCGCAGAGGGGCGCACCAAATGGTCTCCAAGACAAACAAGATATATATTATATTACTATATGTTTCTGGAGGGGGGCGCCAATAAAGTGTCATGCCCAGGGAGCCAGTTATGTTCGCTACGCCACTGTCAGAAATATAAAACATAAAAACAAATTTCTAAAGATATTAGATGGGAGAACATCGAAAATTGCAAGGTCATAATTAACTAGTTGTCTAGCTTGCTAATTAAGTTAAAAAGTGAACTTTTTTTAAAATTTATTATTCCATTCTTTTTTTTTTTGATTAATTATAAGTATATATATTTTAATTTCCATTTCTTCATTTTTTTCAGGACAAACAATTAATTCTCTTTAGTAGACCAACAAAATACTCTCCAAATCTGTATCATTTGTCTGAACTTTTTAAAACTTCTCAAGTTGTAGCAGACGTTTTGATATATGATAATATTTATGGCGAAGCATTTTGCCACGATGGAATAATATGCGTAATAGATTTGCAAGAATTCTCATATAGCCATGCCAAGCAATACTCACCAATTTTGGTAATATATAATTTTATCTATGGAATTACATATAACAAAAACGTTTAAAATAGTTCATAGCTCAAAGTTCAATATCTACAAATTATAAAAAATGTTTATTTGGGTACAAAGATCAAGTTAACAATGACCTAAAAAATTTTATACATTGCTACTATATTAGCCAATAGCCGGATACTGACTGAGCGAGCAGCCTCGCGAGGCTGCCTTGGGCGTTTGCCGCAAAACTGTCCTGAGTGAAGGCAGGAAACGACCCGAGGCGCCTTTGAGCATCAAGGGGCTGGCCTCGCGAAGCAAACCCTCAGTCAGTATCCGGCTAATGAGATTACCAATTACACCTCTGGCTCTGTCGCAGACGATGTAATACATGATTCATGATATCTCTACCAAGCATGGACAACTAGCTAAATTGTACTAAGAGCAGCATTCAATCTGATTCGACAAAGATTTGTGTGGCCCGTGGAAATATTAAAAAAATAAGACAAACGCTATATTCCACAATAAATTGAGTAGTCCAAAATTTGTTTGCAATTATTCTTGAGGTGAATTTTTTGGATATGTGCTACTCAAATACTCAATTATTTAGTTTATTAATTATGTAATTACAAGATTGCAATATTTGTTTTTCTTTCCGATTACTCACTTTGTTCAAATCTACTTCAATAAACAAAATTACACATTTAATAATATGTCATTCAGAAATTCTTTTGAAAAATTTAAGTTCAATATTCCTGACTTTAAAATGATTCCATGAGCTCGGTAAAAAAAGAGCGTTTTTGTTTCTTCTGTTTATTATGCATCAGAGATGCGTTGTAAAATTTTTCTGTAATTTAAATAAATGTTCTAATGAGCCAAACATTGGCGAAACTAGTAAAAATAAACTTTTTAATATGTAGCGGCCCGCTGTTGCTTTGGCTACGAGCCTTTAGACACGGCAGCTAGATGACTCAGTCAGATCGTTGCGACACTTTTGCATGACTGATAATATATCAGTCATGCTATAATTGAAGCAATTCGATCTCGGCTGAGCATCGAATCGATCGATTGGAAGGAGGGGCCAACCGCCAACTAGTAGCCCCTCCCCCGCTAACAAAGCGGATGGCGCCCATCCCTGCTTTCCATCAGGGCACAAACAACGCCCCTGCACACACCAGATTGTTGGGACCCCACCAACTTGGTGGGGGGCGCGGACACGCACCACAAAGCACTCAGCACACGAGGCCCTAACAAATATAAAAATGTCTTAAATTTATCTATTAATTGAATGTAATGGAAGGCAGCCCGGGAGTAGTGAGGAAAGAAAAAATTAACACATATCAAATAAGGTGTAATTTATTGGAATCCTTCCTCCTTTCCTTTCAAACCGACATTTCGGAGGATTCTTCCCTCCTTCTTCAGGGTTTCAAGGGGTCAATGAATGAAACAAATAAAATGTTTCCTTCTTCTCTCCACAGCAGTGTTCAAAACTTTCTTCTTTAGCAAAGGCATAGAAATTTTTTTTTCCCCTCTTAGATTACACCTTATTTGATGTGTTAATTTTTTCTTTCCTCACTATCCCTGGGCTGCCTTCCATTAAATTCAATTAAAAGCTACCAGTTCGTCTCTCTCCAGAGAAAATTTATTTATCTATATTTTTTATTGTTATACGAAGGAGTTAAACAAAAAAATCTCATAAATATAAATTAATGCTTGTGAAACATGCTTGGTCCAAATCAAAAACCCCATTTGTAAATAATTTATACCCTTTTTGAATCAGTTCCGACACATTTAATTATAAAAAAGAGCAACACTTTTCCTACCGTATATTTCCGGAGATAAGACGAGATATTCGTCAAAGTTTTATAGTTTTAGCATAATATATCTGTCGTATAAGATGACATCCAAACCTACAAACTATCATCAGCCTATATATAATAAACCAACGATCATTAATAATACTGTATAGCGTATACGGAATTATGCCCTATTCGAAATTTTTCGAATTAACAAATTTTATTTTCTTGCATTTGGCCAGCACTACAAGTCTAATTTTTATTCATCTATCCTATAAGACAATCCCGGATTTTGGGGGAGTTTTTTAATCATTCTCCTATCGTCTTATCTGAGGAAATATAAGGTAATTCCAAAATCAAGTTACTAAAGATTTATCTTTATTAATAAACAATAAATAAATCTTCAGGGCTGAAATGAAATTCACTTCTGAAAAGCTTCTTATTAAGGATTCAGCTTCAGCTCAAACATTTAATTGAATATCCAGTTAAAATAAATACTAAATAAGTTATATTTAAATATACATTTTTTAAATTATTTATATAACTTTAAAAGCTCAAATTTTAGGTTGCCAAAATGGTATTTGGATTTCAAAATTCGTACCCGGCTCGTCTGAAATGTATTGCATTTATTAATGCCCCACGCCTTATAAATATGTTATTAAAAATATTTATAGCGTCGATGTCATCTAAATTAAGAAATCGTATAAAAGTATGCTATTCTACCAGTATTCTTGAAGAATTTTGTGATCGTACAATATTGCCTGAAGAATATGGAGGTTCTAATGGAACAGTCCAAGATTTAATAGGTAAAAGCTATGGATATAATTACTAATATTATTAACAAGCTCCAAACCTGCTATAAACTAACTTTATTAATTAATTATTATTATTATTCAATTCCATTATTTAGATATTAGATTTGACAAATCAGAGGAAATCAAAGTGTTTTGAGAAATTGATCAAGAGCCTGATGAAGCCATTAGAGATTGGCGAAACGTCGCATTTGATCGAATGTTTTAATACTGTTTAATTGTTCCTATTTTCCTGATTTGTCAAATTTATTAATTAAATTATAACATTTCGTGTTGATTAATATTTAACTTAGGTACAAAATCTTAAGACGCTGATTCAACCAATACTCTAAGCTTGGGGATTTTTCAATAAAAAAGTCAACAACATGTAATTATGTGTTTAAGCATCCAATAAATGAAATAATATGTGAAATTAATTCCCTAGCATGCTTGAACGCCACAATTTCAATGGTTGAATCAATTTTGATTCATCTAAATTTGGGCCAATAATATTAATTAATAAACTTAAGATAATATAAAAATAATAAAACCATATAAATATTGAACTTTTTAATATTATAGATTATTGGAAAGGCATCTTATTTGATAAACGTGAATGGATACTACAAATTGAAGAAAATCTATAACTGTAAAATCATATGCCTGAATGAGATCATCACTGTTAATTCTTTCCCTATATTTCATAACTTAAAAAGGGAGCAAGTAAAACTTAAAAATTCTTCAATATTTTATTATGAATAAATTCGAAGTATTTTCTTTTGGGGAGACGGACTGTTAGAATTTCAATGGAGAATTGATGGAAGGCAGCCCAAGGATGATGAAAAAAAAAATGCGAATAAAAGAAATTTCTTTCTTTTATACTCTTAAAAACCGATGTTTCGAAGGATCTTCCCTCCTTCTTCAGGGTTTAAAATCGTCAACGAAGAAGGGGTAAGATTCTCAGAAATGTCGCTTGGTACTTACGTATTAACGCCACCGCAGCTACAGATTTGGCGGTTTTTAAATTTCGCCAATCTACACCTAAAATTTTTGAGATAAATCATAAAATGGAATAAATCAGTTCCCCTCTGTCAAAAACCAACTTGAAAAGGTTCGGTTTATGATCTCGGTTTGATTAGATAAAAAATGCGGGTACATTAAAGCCACCGCAAGGTTTGTTTGGGAACGCATTTTTTATCTAATCGAACCGAGATCATAGACCGAACCTATTCAAGTTGTTTTTTGACAGAGGGGAACCTGATTTGTTTTATTTTATGATTTATCTCAAAAATTTTAGGTGTGGTTGCCGAAATTTAAAAGCCGCCATTTGTAGCTGCGGTGGCGTTAATACGTAAGTACCCGTCGCTTTTTAAGAGAATGAAGAATTCCAATAATTTTTTTATATGGAATTTTATTTTTCCTTGGGCTGCCTTCCAACAATTCTGGATTTGATTTTGATTTTCTAATAAATATAGTTTAAGTGAAAACTTTTCTGAGACTAGATACACACTCACCACAAATTTAGCAACTGGGGGGGGGGGGAGCTTCCAACTAGGGTAGATCCGCCCTTATCATAAATTTAAATAATAAACTATTAAAAAAATGTTAATTAATTTGGGATAAATTCAATTTCTTAATTAATTTTCCAATATGATTATTTGAAATAAATTATTAGTGGATTTTAAAATAAATACATAAATTGATTAACTTAATAAAATGAAAGAAAGAAATCTTTGTTTATGCCAAAGAAAATCTCAAAACCATTCAAAAAATTTTATTTTCTACATTTCTCAAGAAGTCTGAAGTTAGAGCCCAAAATCTAATCACTTCTCGGAATTGGAAAAAACAATTTGGCCCCAGAACGAAATTTCTGTTTTCTGTTCTTATCGTGGATATCTAAATTCAGAATAACAGAGAGGGTAGGTTGCACAAAATAATTGTGAAACCTTGAAATTTTACTTAGGGCCGGTTGTATGTCGCAAGTAAATGCTTTTTACAAGTGACAAAGGGTAGATGGTAAATGGAGGGACTGGGATGGCCAATCAGATGACAGGTACTAAAATGCCTGTCATCTGATTGGCCATCCCAGTCCCTCCATTTACCATCTACCCTTTGTCACTTGTAAAAAGCATTTACTTTGCGACATACAACCGGCCCTTAGTGATTATTCTAAAACACAACAACAAGAGTTAATTCAAAACTAGGGCCACCCGGCAGGCAATAACAAATAGATCACATAATATGAACAACATGAAGTAGTTACTTACCATTTTCTTAATTTAGGAAATCGTAAAAATATAACGTACAATTCTCATGGAGATTAATTAACGCCATTATTAGCACACTTTGATACAAAGTTTACTGATTTCCAAAATATAGACCACACATTCGCTATATTTTACACGTCCCAGAACTTATAGGTAGAACTTAGTGAACTTGTGGACGATTTACCTTAACTCTAGAATCTCAATTTAAGGACATTTCTTTGACAAAAAAAAAAATAATAATAATAATTTATATATACAAATGTATGGTACATGATTTTATAAAAAAAAAAATATTCTCTTTTGAGCAGCATTTTAACATGAGAAGATTGTTTTTCAAGGATTAAACATAACTAGTCAAAAACTTAGGCAAGGATAGAAAAGAAAATTTCTAATGTTCTCTGCTTGTATAAGCAATATCAACCTCAACATGGGAGAATTAGTCTAAATATAAGGCCAGCCCTCACATTAAAAGCTTGTTTACTTAATTACTTACAATTATGTTATTCCTAAATATATAATTATAAAATATACATAGAATATAAGTAAAAAAGTTGTACAAGTACAAGCTAATAAATAAAATAAGAAGTAGTCACTCGTTTTAATTTATTTAATAGTCCTCTTCCACACTTCAAGCTATTTACGACGAAAACAGGGGAGAAAAGACCAATGAAAGTGGAAATTTTAATCTAAACAAACTGATATAAGAGACAAAAGTGTGATGACTGATAAAATAAAAAAACATGAAAAAGTAGATACGCAGAACTAACGTAGGTAACGCCTCCTATTTTTTTTTTTTTAGTTTAATAATTGACTCAAAAAGATAAGATAATTTGGCCCAGTACAACGAAAGATTGTCCATGCCTGAACTAGATTTTAATAAAATCGAAATCTATCACTAATGAACTTTAATTTACATTTGAAGATTATTTTCATGTTGGAACTTTGAATTATTCTTTATGATTATATATGATTTAAAAATAATTTAAATTTTCTATTAATTAAAGTACGATAATACCTTTTTCTAACTCTTGTGGGGAGATTTTATCAAATCAGATCAATCTCATTACAAGAATGAAGTAATACAATTTGCTTATAAATATCCTATTAAAAAGTTTAATTGTTATTTATAGAAAAATACTATTATTTCTATGAATATTAACAAGTGGTGTATGGTTCGTGAAATAATTACTTTCACATTTATATTCATAGAATATAATGGGGAAGTATTGCCATGGCCTGTCTGGGTCTTGACTCTTTGAGAGCTTGTATCTCAAAGATGAAAAAAGTTAATTTCATTTTGTAACTTCGAATCGATGCCCTTAATAGTTGAAAATCTGATTTAGGGCATAAAACCAGAAATTGTGGTCCGCAGAGGCCAAAAATCCATTGGTCAGTGCGTACGTATGTATGTACACCCCCCCCCCCCTTGCGTTTCGCAACCATAAGTCTCAGGGATACGAAATTCGAAACTTAAGCTTGGTATAGGCTAGGAGTTCAGCAAGCTTTTAGTTGAAATCGGAAAACCACCGTAAGTGGGCATTTATATGAAAGATTTTTCGTTTTTTTTTTTTTTATTTTCTCAAAATCAATCGGATTAAAAATTTGACACAACTAATAACTCATGACACTTGATAAATACACAAATTTTTAAAAAAATCGTTAGAGCCGTTTTTGAGAAAATCAAAAAACGAAATAAAGTAAGGGGTGTAAATTAGTAGTGTCGCAATGATTTCAAATAAATGAAAATGTGAAAGTCGTGTGGTGAACATACCAGTTGATTTTTAATTAAACTTAGATTTAGGGCATAACATATATAGAATCTGCTACTCGGCTGCTTGGCGGTCAACTATTCTCTGACATTAACTATGACAAATTAGAAAAAAGACTTTCACCAAGTAACAGTGAACTCGATAACTATCATATAAAATAAACACAGATTTTATCTATTATATTATTTATGATTTTTTATTATAAATATATAAAAATATCTTAAAAAGTTTACAAAATACTATAGTTAATAAAGTCTTTAAAAAGTCGTTAAAAAGTAAAATCATTATTTGGTAAAATTATTAATTAGCAGTTGACGATGGTAAATTTGCTGAATTATGTTTTATAATCCAGGGATGGATAACCATTTGTTCAAGAGGCAGTCTTTGAGATGCCCTTACAACAAGAAGCTAAAAAGAGATAAAATGTATTAAAGCTTTGCTGGTTAAATTGTTTATTAAAATATTTAATAAAAAGCATTATTTACCAGGTGTACAAGTATGAAATGGGGATTTTTTTTCTAAAAAAACATGTTAAGGTAGTTGTTAAGCCAAATGCGTTTTCTTAGGATTTTTTTGAAATTTAGACAGATTATTATTTAAATACTTGTGCATAGATTGGTGTCAAAACGAAATTTATTAACAATACAGTTCCGGAGATATTAAATTTCAAAAATCGAGTTTTTCAGGCTCTTTAACATTTCACTATACGGGATATCGGAAAATTTACATACATATTTAATTATAATTAAGAAACCCTTCTTACCATTTTTATAAAAAACTAAACCAACATTAAACAATAACCAATACATATTTTAAGACGATTTTGATTCATAGTTACAACACACTTTCTGAGATAATAAGGAATAAATAATGAAAAATGTATAAAAAAAAATTTACACTAAAACAATTTGGCAACAGCGCATTTATTTAACCAGCGAAAGATGCATGCGCTAAATTTTTTCAAAATTATAATTTTCATAAGGTGTAACGTAGGCGTTGATTACACTTGTTAAAAAATAACAAAACGATTTTTATAGAAATTTAAAATGTATTTTATTTGTCATTTTAATATAAAAATATTCAATCTCCTACAATGGTGCCAAATTTGTCAAAGGAGCGCGGGATTGGCTAGATTTGGTACATAAACAGCAAAAAGTTTTGGGCTTATGAACTATGAATCCTTATTGTCTGTTCTATATACTCTAGCATTAACTTTTTGCTAGTATTGTCGCGAAACAACTACCTTAAATTCGGAAGAATGATTCAAAGTATGCTCCATCGCTTGTTATACATTTTCCCCATCTTTTGAGAAATTTGTGAATACCACGCCAGTAAAAAACTTCCCCTTTTGCTGCGAACCATTTTTTCAATACTTGTTGATGGAGCAACAAAGTGCCATCTATGTCAAATCTTTATGCTACACACTGAATTGGTACGTCATCTATTTCTCAAATCCCCTTTTCATATTTGTACACCTAGTATATTTATATTATAACTAAAAACAAGTTTTTTGTATTTTGAAAAATACAATATTCCAAAATTACTGGAGGAAATCGCCCCAATATTAAATTACTTTAGAAAGAAATTAAAAGTTGATATCAAAAGATCTTATTAGATGTCTGATAATCAGAATGATTCCCACCTTGGGAGTTGAACCCAAGTACCAAACTTGTATCTGGGCAGTTAACTTAATTCTAGAGATGAAATCCTTATAACATATCCTTACCTGTGACACGTATGTTTATGTATCTAATAACTAAACAAACATACGATGAAATGAAATAAAATTAATAATTCGCCAAATGCATCATTTCCACATAAATTCCTAGTTAAATTCAAATTGGAGATAATTCGAATTATTCACCAATTCGTTTATTGCAATGACTTCTAAAAACCGAATTCCCTCCCTGCCCACTCCCCCGAGCCCTAAAACCTTCAACTTCAAAAGAGTAGTGAAAACTTTGCCTCCACCTCACTCTTTTAGGGTGATTCATCGTGAGGTACTTTTGTCAATAGTAAATTTTCCATCAAAAAAAGTTACACATGCACAGAGTCTCTAAATTGTGAAGCTATATTACGAAAATCAGCGCTCTGCGTAACAAGTTTTTAGTGCACTTTGAGTTCTGCAATGAGGCTCATTTCTGGCTCAATACACGGTATGGTCTGGTTTATAGGCTGGCGGAACCATCGGTCCATATTTCTTCAAAAAGAGGATGGCCGTAAAGTAACCATCAATGGCACCCGATATCGCGCCATGATAACGGAGTGTTTGCTACCTGAAATTCAAGCCCGTAATTTTGGTGATATCTGGTTTCAACAAGACCACGCTACTAGCTATAGAGCGCGTGAAACAATGGACATGTTTTGAAATAATTTCGGTGAGCAGCTGGTTTCACATTTTGGACCCATGAAATGGCCACCTAGATCGTGATATCACAATTCTGGATTTTCTTTGGGGTTACGTGAAATCTAAAGTCTACGCGGATAAGCCAGCTACGATTGATGCCATGGAAGCAAACGAGTAATTCGCGTTATTGGCTAGATTTCAGTCGTAAATCGAACAATTGGTTCAAAATTAGACCTATAGAATGGACCGACCACCTAAAGCCTATGGCTAACATTTGAATGAAATAATCTTCAAAAAATAAATGGTATCGATTGTTCTTTCGGTTCAAGATAAAGTTTTTATCATCACATTCAATTTTATGTGTTTTATTTTAAAATATTTGCCTGAATCTTACGATGAATCACCCTTTATATATATATTTTCAAGAATCCAAGAGTCTATTGGCGAAAATCAGCAAGAGCTAGCTAGTTGCACTTACTAAAGGAGATTAAAATCATTATTTTCATTCTGGTTTTAAGGTTGTTGTTGCATACTTATAATTAAAAAAATAATCAATATGATGTATATACAGGGTGTCCCAAAAGTCAAGGATCAAACGTGAACACGAGATAGGTGAGTTCAGGACTGCCCAAAATATAAAAAAAAAATTTAATAAAACTCTCTTAGTTTTCGAGTTATGGGCATTTTTTTGAAAACCGTCAAAATCGCTACGCTGCTCTAAACATTTGAATGCTGTGGCTACGAATTTTCATATTTTATAATTCTAATTTTTGTTACGGAATCCTGAATAATACTGCTATCGATCACAAAACAGAAATCAACTAAGAGTATTATACTTTTTGAGAAAAAAAATATTTTTGTCAGATTCATGTGTCAAAAAATTTTAATCAGCTAACGTTGACTGTTGATATCTTAAAAATAAACTGCAACGGATCGTTGCTAAACTTTATCCAAATTCATTTGAAATATTAATATGTTTGTTCCTTTATTATTAATCAGATATCAGTTGCAATTTGTAGTTCATATTGACATTAATTCAAAAATAATTCTCATTTAATAGTCGAGGAATAACCATTCTACATTGGATTTTTGACATTTCGGTTATTATTGTAACCATTGCTGAAGAAACCAATAAAAACCGAAACGTCAAAAATTCAATATAGAATGGTTATTCCTCAAGTATCAGATGAGAATCAATCGCTACTTTTGATTTTAACTCGATTCCTCTATGTCTTCAGCAATGGTTACCAATAAAAACCGAAACGTCAAAAATCCAATATAGAATGGTTATTCCTCAAGTACTAGATGAGAATCAATCGCTATTTTTGGTTTAAAGTCGATTCCTCTATGTCTTCAGCAATGGTTATCAATAAAAACCGAAATGTCAAAAATTCAATATAGAATGGTTATTCCTCAAGTACTAGATGAGAATCAATCGCTATTTTTGGTTTAAAGTCGATTCCTCTATGTCTTCAGCAATGGTTACCAATTAAAACCGAAACGTCAAAAATCCAATATAGAATGGTTATTCCTCAAGTACTAGATGAGAATCAATCGCTATTTTTGGTTTAAAGTCGATTCCTCTATGTCTTCAGCAATGGTTACCAATAAAAACCGAAATGTCAAAAATCCAATATAGAATGGTTATTCCTCAAGTACTAGATGAGAATCAATAGCTATTTTTGGTTTAAAGTCGATTCTCTATGTCTTCAGCAATGGTTACTAATAAAAACCGAAACGTCAAAAATCCAATATAGAATGATTATTCCTCAAGTACGAGATGAGAATCAATCGCTATTTTTGGTTTAAAGTCGATTTCTCTATGTCTTAAGCAAAGGTAACGGATAAGAAAACAACGCAGTTGCTATGGTTACTTATAAAAATTTCTCCCAAATTTTTAGCATTTTACAGAGAGAAGCCTATCCATTCTTACTTAATCAAGGCTAAATGAGCTATATTAAAACTTTCAAATGAATAAATTTTAAAGAATTAAAAAAATTAAAAAAAGTACTCTCTTACTCTAGAGTAAAGTACTTTAAAATATAATTTTACTAAAAACTTTATTTAACCTTTTTTGTGGTCCCCAAGGTACTTAATTAGGATATTAAATTTCATCAAAATTGGTTAAGTCATTTTCAAGATATTTCGAAAAAACTAAAAAGTACTGTTATAAAGTACTAATGTTTGTGGGCCGATATGTACCAAAAACTAATCAGCGCTTCATTTTGTTAAAAGAATGCCATGTTTTCAATTTCATTTCAATCGGTTCAGCGGTGTGGAAAAAATCGTGGGCCAAAAAAACGATAACATACATCCATCCATACATACATACATACATACATCCGCACGCACTAAATGAAAAAATCGCACTTTTTGGCCTCTCGACGAGACCCCATGTAATTTTTGGCAAAACCGTCACGTGCTAAAATTCAACCTAATTGAATACTACAATTTGTGACTTTAATTGAGTCCATGGGTTCCGTAGTCTTTACCTGAGGACCCTTTGAAGCCACGCTTGCCCCGAGAGCGATTACAATACTTTACCCATGCTTTGCATTGGATAAAGTAAAAACTGTGTCAAACAATAATGGCAAATTATTTAAAAAATTGACTCATTTAATCAAGATTCCAAAATGGTATAAAACATTCCACTTTTTTAAAAAACAAAAAATAATTATTGCATTTTTATGCGAAAGAAACTAATTTCAAAACACAATTCATAATTGGCTAAAGGGTAGAATTTAATATGAAAACTAATTTCATTTATTAAAACATTTTTATTCAATTAAAGTAAATGTTCAAAATAATAATTGTTTTTATATTCAATATCTAATATTTAAAATTACAAATTAAAATTAAAATTATTTGATATCTGTTTTCATGTTAAATTCTACCCTTTAGCCAATTAAGAATTGTGTTTTGAAATTAATTTCTTTCGCATAAAAATGCAATAATTATTTTTTGTTTTTTAAAAAAGTGGAATGTTTTATACCATTTTGGAATCTTGATTAAATGCGTCAATTTTCCAGATAATTTGCCATTATTGTTTGACACAGCTTTTTTTAAGATATCAAGTGTCAAAGTTAGCTGATTAAAATTTTTTGACACATGAATCTGAAAAAAATATTTTTTTTCTCAAAAAGTATAATACTCATAGTTGATTTCTGTTTTGTGATCGATAGCAGTATTATTCAGGATTCCGTAACAAAAATTAGAATTATAAAATATGAAAATTCGTAGCCACAGCATTCAAATATTTAGAGCAGGGTAGCGATTTTGACGGTTTTCAAAAAAATGCCCATAACTCGAAAAATAAGAGTTTTATTTAAATTTTTTTTTATATTTTGGACAGTCCTGAACTCGCCTATCTCGTGTTCATGTTTGATCCTTGAGTTTTGGGACACCCTGTATATATATATATATATATTTAAGTATAGTTTTATTTAATATTAGTCGGTCGAGTAATAAAATACTTACTCTAGATATAAAATTACGACCTTCACTGCTAATCACAGGAGTAGCAGGGTATGGAATTCGTCCAGCACATATTTTAGAATATGTTTCTTGGAATGTTGGAGCCTCAAAAGGAGGATGACCAATTAAACATTCATAACAAAGCACACCAAGCGACCATATATCAACCTATCAAAATTAATTATTTTTGGATTAAATTCTAATAAATAATATTTATTAAATTGAGAAAATAATCGATGAATTTATTTATTGAAATAAAATTATTATTACATACTTTTTCATCGTGACTTTCTCCTTTAACCATTTCAGGAGGAAGATAATCTAGCGTTCCACATAGAGTTTGTCTTCTCGATGACGGAGCATGCACAGACCAACCAAAATCTGCTATTTTAATATCTCCTTTATGACTCAATAAAAGATTTTCAGGCTTAATGTCCCTTTAAAATAATATTCAAATTATAGTTTATTTAAATATTACAAAACAAAACAAAAAATCAACTAAGATCAATTTACCTATGGATAACACCTTTCGAATGTAAATAGATTAGTGCTTCAGATAATTGTAACATATATTTAGCGGTCTGTGGCTCACAGAAATGTTTGTTAGGCTGACTATTCAATTTTTTATACAATTCTCCTTTAGGAGCATATTCTAAGACAAGGTAAACACGGGCAGCATCATGAAAAAATCCAAACATTCGAAGAATATTTTTATGTCTGTAAAAAGTTTTTTTATAAAATTATAATGAATTTAAAATATTAAGATTAATATTCCTTACCTGAGGTGGCACTGAATTTCTATTTCTCGTTTTAACTGAAGTTCTACTTGAGCTTTTTGGATCTGTGTTTTAAAAAGCACTTTTAATGCAACAACATACTGAGATTTTTTCTCTCTGGCTAAATACACATTTCCGAATTTTCCTCTTCCCAATCCTTTTCCGATTTCAAAGTCTGATAACTCCCATCTTTTTCTAGAGAATGAAAATGATATACAAGTTTTAGTAAATATTTTAGTTAAGTCAAGTTTAGGAACTTTTTATAATGATGTTTTCAATGGTTTTAAACTCTTAAGGCCTGTTCACATTATCATGCCATTTTCATGCTGCGATCATGGTCCGACTATGGAAGTATAAAAAGGACTGTCTGTCTTTAAGAATGATTACAATGCTCGACAAAAATTAAACAAAAATTTCTCCACGTAAACGTTTCCCAATTTTTACAACACGTCAGAGTTTTGAGATATTATCGATCAAAATGACGAAAAAGGCCATTTTGACCTAATTTCGAGTCTCATTAGATATTAATCAGCAATATTTGAAATCAAAATATTTTGTTGCCATAATAGAAAACAGCTTCCTCTTTGATTTTCAAATTACCACTTGTTTTTAGCTCAATTAGAACTCGAGTTATAACTAAAAGACTAAAAATTATGTTTTTATCTATGTTTATTATCCTTTAAAATCACGTATTTTTAGTTTTTTAGATATAACTCGAGTTATAATTGAGCTAAAAACAAATGGTAATTTGAAAATCAAAGAGGAAGCTGTTTTCTATTGCGTCAACAAAATATTTTGATTTCAAATATTGCTGTTTAATATTTGATGGGACTCGAAAATAGGTCAAAATGGCCTTTTTCGTCATTTTGACCGATAATATTTCAAAACTCTGACGTGTTGTAAAAAATTGGGAAATCGCATGATAATCAATCAGCATATAAAACTCTACCGGAATCCATTGTTAGATTTACGGGAAAAAAGATTTTGTCGAACAGTGTTATTGTATTAGATTAGAATATTGGAAAATTTACTTTTTTAAAACAAGTTTTAATAAATATATTTCAAGTAAATAACCGTGCGTATTTAAATCAAATAATTAATTTTAAATGATTAAAATAGTTTATTCTATATATATCTAAGAATTATTTTATTATTTTGAAAAAAAGAGGAGAAATGAGCATTAAGCATCTGGTCGGGATCGAACAGTAAAGCTCTGTTAAATCCAGAGAAATCGCCGGTTCGATCTCTGTCAGGTACTCAATGGCCATTTCTTTTTTTCATAATAATAAAATAGGTAATTCTGAAAATATGTGGAATATAATTCTTCTTCTTCTTATTGTTCGGCTAAAAGCCTGTTTATTCCAGAGCGTCTTTCCATCGTTTTCTTGGACGATCCCGTCTTCTTTTCTCAGTAGGGTTGTTGTGATGTACCTTCTTCACCAGCCGGTCTTCATTCATTCACAATACGTGTGCACTCCATTCTGTTCTTCTCCTTTGGACCCATACGCTGACTTTTTGTATATTGCACTTTTCCCTAATATCTTCATTTTTTTACCCTTTCCATCCTTGTTTTACCTGCAATTCTGCGTAGCGATTTCATCTCACAAACTTCCAATATTTCTCTTGTTTTTGCGGTGTCTGTTCTTGTTTCGGCCGCATTGGTCGCACAACGGTCTTATAGATGCGTACTTTTGCTTCCGTTCCCAGAAACTTGTTTGACCAAATCGTTTCATTCAGGAATTCAGAATATAATTAAAATTAATTATTTAATTTAAAAATCTGTGCGATTTCTTTTTTATTATTTATTTATTTATTGGCTCCGGGAACTAAATGCCCATTTTGGCCAGTCATACATTTAGGAATGTGTTTGTGTGTGTAAATTGGAGTAATAATCAGATTATAGACGATCAAATATTTGTAGTAAAATAATGTGCGCGATTATTTAGTAAAAAAATAAACTAACCTTTAATGATCAGTTCCCAAAAGAGTAAGAGTAATAATTGGGTCGAATTATCAGAGTAAAGTGTTCGTGCTCCCTGAACAAAATATTCATTTTTTTTTAATTTCTTATATATTTTTTATGATCTCGGGAAGAAAGCCGATTTAGTTAGTTCATAAGTGATTATTATTAAAATAAAATTTATTTTGACTTGAGTAGAAAAGTTGTTGATTCTTAAGGAGAAATAATCAATGAGGTTGTCTTCTGTTTAATGCAAATAAACATAACCGTGTATATAAGCATAGAATATAAATATGTAATTATATAGTACCTGACCACCGAGCGATGCTCGGTAACTTTTTCCTTCAGTTAAAAGCTATATATTAATCCCAGAACCCACCAACCCCTCGCCCACGCACCCCACCTCCTGCACGCCCACCCCCGAAATCACTCCCCTCGCCCCCGTACCCTTCCACCATTGCTCCCCCGCCGTCACTTCCAACCTCGCCCCCGCCCCCTCACCCAGTTTTTGCATTTCAAGCCTTGTAGTCATAAGCTTGATATTTTGTCGTTGATTTGTTTCTGCTGATGGGGTCGCTTTATTGGTGAGTGAGTGGGTCTTACAATTTAACATCTGTAATTAGAAGACAATTAATGAATTAATATCATGTTTCACCTAAAACCTACACCTCTATCCCTAAGTAAAATAGACAATTAATGCCCTATGAACCCGCTAACTCACTGTTATTCTGGTCCTGCAGTTTCCACTGAGGATGAGATGCCGTAGTGTTATGGGTTTGTGCCCGATGCCAATAAATAATGTAAAAAAAAAAAAAAAAAAGAGATGCCGTAGTGCTCCCGAAATATTTGGATAAGACAAACTGAATAAATGGGGCTCTCAAAATTTAGTTAACTTTAATTCAAACAAGACTCAATGTTGTCTAATTTCTAGGCGCGAAAATAAAGATTTCCCTGATATTCACTTCGATTCGAATACCCTGAAAATGTGTGACAGCCTATCCATGTTGGGCGTCTCTGTCGCATCTGACCTGTCTTGGAATGAACACATCTCCTCTGTAGCGAAATCTGCAGCAAGGAAGATTGGCTTCTTATTCAGGTCCAAGCGATTTTACAAACCCCCACAACTTCTCACCATCTACAAGGCCCAAATCCGCCCCTGTCTCGAATACGGCTCTCATCTATGGAGAGGAGCCTCAAAATATTCTCTTGCTACCCTTGATGCAATTCAGAAACGAGCCGTCAGGCTAATTGACGATTCTACCCTCACCGACTCCCTCGACTCGCTGGCCCATCGAAGAAACGTCTCTGCCCTTTCCCTTTTCTATAGATACTATCACGGCAGGTGCTCTGATGAGATAAGATCAATAATTCCCCCCAAAGCATGCTTTGCACGTAGCACGCGTTTTTGCCGACTCCCAACACTCTTTCGCGGTCAAATTAGAAAAGTGCCGGACCACTTCATATATCCCCATGACTTCAAGGAACTGGAACTCTCTCCCAGCCTCCATCTTTCCCAGCACTTATAATCTTCAAACCTTCAAAACCGGAGTGCATAGACACCTACGTCTACACCCTCTCACTTAATCAACTTTCCCTTCTCTTCAGTAATGCAAGGGTCTTTCGAGATCCATAGGGGCTGCATCTTTACTGGTTACCTTCTTGCATTCGATTGCATTGAAAAAAAAAAAAAAAAAAATTACTGGAAAGAAGCAATTTAATTTCATTCCTCCTCCTTTAAAAAATTAACATATCCAGTAAGCACCAAGCCTTTTAAAATACTTATTAAAACATTAACATCAATACAAGTTCCTAAACTAGACCTTTTACCATAATTTATTAAAAATGAAAATATGCATTTACGGATCATTAGGAATTTCGTGTTCGATATTTTTGGTCTGTTGGGCTGTTGAAGCAGTGCAAGGTGTTTTAGTAGTCGATGTAACTTCACATTCCGTACTCTTGGGCGTTTGAGAATCAACAGTATTGACAGTATTCGATTGAGACCTGGAAAAACCAATTTATAAATAGAATATTTAATTATTTAAAAATTTAGTTAAGAAAAAAAACTAACGATAATGGTGGATGTCCTCTATAGCGAGGCGTGCTGGAAATAGGATATTCGGGCCTATTTTCTTTCCCACTCATTTTAATAGAATATTTGGGCTTTCTTTATTAACTTTGGGTAAATCCAAGTTGGTTTTGAAAAACAATTATAAGAGATAAATATTTATTTAAAGATAAACAAAACTTAACTAAATACAATAAAAGATATATTTACATTTATAAAAATAAAAATTTAAAAAAAAAAGGTAAATTTAAAACAAGAAATAAATGAATTGACGGTTAAAGATATCACAGTCACAAAGAACAAATCAGAAACAGATGATTTGAATTTGAAAAGCTTTAAATACATCAGCAGTTAGGGAAATCTTATAAAAATAAAAATTAAATTTTATATTTATAAAAAAACACATCTTATTAAATTATTTACAAAGATTAAAATAATTATATTATTTTTATGTTATAGATATATAAAATATTTTTTAAGAAATTTTCTAGGAATTTTTTTTTTTTTTTTTGCGAATTTGACAAATTCAAATGTCTTATTGTTTATATACGTTACATAAATTTTTTATTCGCAAATTGTTATTTATTTTAAACAATTAATGATAAAGATATTTATTATTATATTTTACATATTATATCTGAAGTTTGTTTGAAAAAGATATAAGCTTATATATTTACAAGAAGATAATATATAAAGGAAGGACTTGATTTGTTTCTTTTTGCATGGACATTTATAATACAATTATTTCAAATAATTGTTATTAAATTGAATTGTTCCTAAAATGTGCTCGCCAGAGAAGCCTCCGCATACTCCTAAAGTCGCTCTTAGCTTTAGTGCTGAACTTCGTAATGTTATAAATGAAAGGAATATTTTAACATCAAGAACAAGAAAAAAAGGTATTTTAGGGGTCTGGTTGCCCATCGTAACGTATTGATTAAATTATTTTTCTTTTGATATTATTAATATGGATAAAATTCAGATGCATTTAAGGTGACGATGAACTTTCTCTACCGTACCATTTAATTTAAAAAATTATAGAATATTAGCCTTTTAACATAGACATTGCGATTACGATCAAGTTTAGGTTTTTTTCAAATTATATAGGGGTCATTTCACCCTTGTTTTTCTTCAATAAACTTCATATTTGTGATAAAATCTAGAAGGCTGTTTGTTTTGTTTACGATTATGTTTATATTTATTCATTCTGTATTAATCGTATCTTTCCTACATTTGATTCAATCGCGAATCGAATGCAGGAGATTTTTGTCAAATATTAAGTGAAAATAATATCTGAACTTATATATTTCTATCCATCCAAGTGTCATGCGGGCTAAACGCAATAATGACGTTGGATTATATCTAAATGGATCATATCTTTTTTCATTCTGTTGGTCCAGAATTAAGACTCAGCAGACTCCAATAGCTTCAACCAGCAGTAGTCTCGCGATATATATCTTGTTTAAAAAGCGCGATCAAAACAATTCTCATTAATGTGTTAATTATCCTTTAATATATTAATAAGAAAATTATAAATTCATTCTGTATTAGGGGTTTTCTGTTAAATAAATTGTAAGAATAAAGAATGAGAAAACCCTTTTATTAAGGTTTTATTTAACAGAAAACGCCAAAGGACCATTACCATCAAAATTACACAATCAATATCTTTTAACAGTTGTTGACGAATATTCCCGATTTCCATTTGCCTTCTCTTGTTCTAATATCACTTCTGATACAGTTATTGCATGCTTTAAACAACTATTTTCAATTTTCGGTACACCTGCTTACATCCATTCGGACAGAGCCTCGTCATTTATGTCTCAAAATTTAAAACAATTTTTATCCTCTTTGAATATAGCAACTAGCCGTACAACAGCTTACAATCCTATGAGAAATGGACAAATAGAGAGATATAACGGAATAATTTGGAAGGCGATTGATTTATCATTGCGATCAAAAAAATTACACATTTCGGATTGGGATTTGGTACTTCAGGAGGCTCTACATTCAATACGCTCACTTCTTTGCACATTAACAAACGAAACTCCACATGAAAGAATGTTTTGTCACAATAGACGCTCTCATAATGGTCTTTCTACGCCCTCATGGTTACTCATTTCGAGACCAATATATATACGAAAATTTAACCGCTCCAAATATTTTTTTTTTTTTTTTAATGCAATCGAATGCAAGAAGGGTGCGCCAGTAAAGATGCAGCTCCTATGGATCTCGAAGGACCCTTGCATTACCGAAGAGAAGGGAAAGTTGATTAAGTGAGAGGGTGGAGACGTAGGTGTCTATGCACCCCGGTTTTGAAGGTTTGAAGATTATAGGTGATGGGAAAGATGGAGGCTGATGAACCATTAGTAGAAGAGGCAATCCTTTTAGAAGGAAATGGTTATTATGCCTATGTGCGGCTACCAGATGGCCGCGAAACCACTGTTTCTTCTAGGCATCTTGCCCCGACTGCCGAATTTTCGGAAGAAAATGAAGGTGGAGAAGAAAACAAAACTGAAGAGATAATCCGAGAGGATGGAGATACTGAAAACATCAACGAGGAGGTTTCTTTTCAAGAAGATGAAGATACTTGGCTCCAGGAGGCCACTCCAAGAAGAAGTGAAAGATCCCGAAGAGCACCAGCATATTTAAAGGACTATATCTCTAAATAAAAAGGGTTTGGGGGGGGGGTGATTGTGATAAAATCTAGAAGGCTGTTTGTTTTGTTCAGGATTATGTTTATATTTATTCATTCTTTATTAGGCGTTTTCTGTTAAATAAAACCTTAATAAAAGGGTTTTCTCATTCTTTATTCTTACAATATCACATGGGAAATTTATTAATTTAAAGTGCTGTATCGGTTATGTTACATTCAGCACGGCTCGGTTGATCGCTAAATATTTCAAAAGACTATGAATAAAATGGATTTTGATGAGGCACTCAAGCAAGGTTAAAAAAAAAGAGAGAAAATTGTATCTTTCTTTTTATTCAAAACCGACATTTCGGAGGTTTCTTCCCTCCTTCAGAGTTTTGAAAATTCAGTGAAGGGAATAAAACGTAAAATATTGTTATTGCCACTGAGAGAGGAGACGGGGAGTGTCACATTGTATTCCCTTCACTAACTTTTCAAAACCCTGAAGAAGGAGGGAAGAAACCTCCGAAAAGTCGGTTTTGAATAAAAAGATAGATACAGTAGGTTCTGGCCGCCCCTGGACCCTACCGAGCTAAAATCGAGCCAAACTCAATCTACCACAACTGAACATCCGAGCGGAAATTAATCTAGCCCAGCCAAACCGAATCTGACTTGTTTTAAATCCATTTTTTTCTAAAAATTATTAGAATTAGTTGAGAATCGATGGCTATTTTTGAATTTAATTACAACATTGACTTTAAATAACCCGTCTGATTAATAATAAAGGCGTATTAAAATTTCAAATAACTAAGGATAAAATGGATTTTGATGAAGGAGTTCAGGGTTCAAAAAAAAAAGAGAGGAAATTGTATATCTTTTTATAAAAAACCGACGTTTCGTAGGTTTCTTCCTCCTTCTTCAGGGTTTTGAAAGGTCACTGAAGGGAATACAAAGTAAAATATTGTCACACTGCCACTGAGAGAGGAGACAGAGGGGAATGTCACATTGTATTCCCTTCACTGACCTTTCAAAACACTGAAGAACGAGGGAAGAAATCTCCGAAACGTCGGGTTTGAATAAAAAGATATACAATTTTCTCTCCTTTTTTTGACCATTGGACTGCCTCATCAAAATCCTTTCAATTCACTTATCAGTCCTCCAAAAACCTCAATCGTACCATGGATAAAGAAAGTCTATCAACAATCTGTTGCACTTTATTTTAATTAAACGATATCGAGGAAAAAGTTTGTCCTGACCTTAAATTGTTCAGAATTTATGCAAATGATTATATTATATTATTATATTAAAATAAAAATTATTTAACTCAACTCTTTACTAGTAGGTAACAAGACTTGTTGGTTAAATTTTTATAAAATCATTGACTTGTATTATTAATGTATTAATTTTTTTTTCAATTATTTAAGTTATTTACGCCCTGGAGGATGCGGATAGAAGATCAATTCAAGATAAACATGAACATTTGAAAAATGAAGCATTACAAGAAATATATAGTTCAGAAATGAAATATCTGCAACAACTTGAAATTATAATGAAGGTTTGGAATTAAAAATAAACTAGAATGCAGTTTACCTCTTCCTCCAATAAATTCGGAAGTGACTACATTTTCTGATATATATGAGTGCCCTAAAAAAATTTAAAACAATTTTCATTAAAAAGCAATATTAATTTCTGTGAAATGATCCCGTGTTTGCATTCTTGAGCTTGACAAAATTACTTTTTTAAAAACATGTATAAACAATTAATAAGTATATAAACATTGTATGCATGAATTTGGTCAAAAAATGAAAATCCCTTGGACCAAACTCAACCAAATTTTCTATACACAATCAGTGGGCTACCAGATGACTAAAAATGCAAAAACTAACCGCCCAAAAGGGGGGGGAGGGTTAGGGTCAAAAAATTAAAATCTAGGCCCTAGTACCCAGGGCCACTCCAAGCTATTCGGCCGCCCATGTACAAACTTTAATTTTACGCCCTCTTTATAGTCTTTTTAACTGTCTGTCTAGCTGTTTGACAAAGACAAGTTGGAGTGAATCAATGATAGGAAAAAACATTACAAAACAGATTGGGGGAAGAGATCTGTCTAGCTAGAAAAATTACTTGCCAAAAACTCGCCTTGAGATACTGTAGTCGCTCCTCGTTCAACACCAGATCAAGCCTGGCATCGTAAATCTAGCTTAGTAAACAAACTACTTTAAAAATCAATAACATCGACATCCGTTCGCCTCAGCGTTTCTTCTTGCTCTGCTTACCTACATTTGGCTTACTTTGTTTCTCCATCCTCAAGTGTTAGTCTATTGCTTCGTTCTGCTTTTACTCTTACGCTTGCTACTTGCCGAATACAGCTTGTACTCGTTAAGAGTATGACTTACGTTCTCTTGTATATTGTGATGCTACGCTAGAGGGTTACGTTTGCTGGTTACAGCCCTAAGGCAGGGAGTAAGTTTCATGTCATCCTGGAAGCTAAAATGAAACGCCGGACCATTACACTTGCTGTTTACGACCTTATGGCAGGCCCGTGCTGGGTACCTCTGAAGGCCGGGGGACAAAGTAGGGTGATGGGCCGCAATGGGGTGGGGGGGGGGGGTCTGACGGTAACCGGAAATTTTTTGAAAATCTAACCTGGCTTCAAAAATATTCAAAATTTGCCATATTTTTACTACATATTTATTTTTTAAAAATACATATGTTTTTGGGAAACAAGAAATTGAAAGTTCTTTTACTAAATCATTACGTTTTAACTTCAAAAAATTACAAAATTACAAATTATTATACTAAAACAATAACAGACCCGCCATTTCTGAGCTGGTTTCACACTGGCAACATTTCTGAGAGTATTTCTATGAAAATGATTTTCAAATTAACCTATATTTTTCTCTTTAAAACAATCATTTCAAAAATTATCCATAAAAATAGCTAGCTAGATTCAATATGCCAATATGTTCTTCTATAAGGATATTAATATTATTCATTCCGAGAGTAAATAATTTAATTTTGGTTTTGTTGATTACATTAAAACAAATTTTAATTGTTTTTGTTTATTAGATTTTTTCGCGATTTTAGGACAGAGGTGCAAAAAGCCATATAGGCAAAGGGCGCAGGAGGACAAGTCCCACTATCCCCCTGGCCAGCACGGGCCTGCCTTAGGGTAGCGTATATTATAGCTCACGGCTTTCTGCATCCTACTTTTGTAACTATTTTGCGTTCTATTTTTATTTATTTTTGTTGCATGTGTGTGGAAAAACTATAGATTCCGAAAAAATGTGAAAAGTCGGATACAGTTTGGTTAGATTCTTTTCGGAAATGTTACGAACAGAGCTAAGCTATCGTTTTGCTTTACGATTAGTGTCCCAACACTTTTCATTAAAATAACACACAAAAAATTTAATATTGCTTCTTTTAAAAAAATCAATTTATATTTTTCTTCACTCTCATCATATACCCTAGAACAGTGTTCCGCAAAGTGTGTGCCGCGGCACACTGGTGTACCGTGGTCATTAGTTGGTGTGCCGCGGTTTTTTGAAGATAATACACATTGCTGAGAGTTATGCGAGCAGCCTCATCAACGATTTCTCCAAATTTTGATCTCATGTGCTCATTTAAGCAGGCTTACATTTCTCATTAAACATCTTTTCATATTATAAATAAAACCCGTGAATCTATTATTTATTATTAAAATGGACATGAATCAACTAAATTTTTCATATTATATTGATTTTAATAAATAAATAAATATTAAATAAACATTGGTTTTTTCTTTGGTGTATCTCTAAAACAGTGGTGTCCAACCTTTTATCTTCCCTGGGCCTGATTGGAAAAATATGAGCTGTTTGGGGCCACACATAAAATACACTAACGCTAATAATAGTTGATGAGCAAAAAAACGTAGAATATGTACTTAATATACTTAAGAAATGAAGCTTTGTTACTTTATAAATTTTTTATTATAAAAGTAAGAGACAAATCAGCAACATAAAATTATAGTGAGAAGTTTGTCATTGTCTTTGGGACATTAATCCGTCGATATTTGGCTCAAAGGAATTCTCAATGAATTCTCAAAAAGCTCATCAAATATTTTAGATCTATCTTCATTTTTTGCGTCCTTCATACTTGAAAATAGATGCTTGAATAAATAAAATTATTTAAGAATCCCTTTATGAATATCTCATTGCAAAATATCGTGTTAAATTCAAAAATTCATTACTCATAAATTAATATCAAGTTAAAAATATTTTATTTTTAGTAAAATCACTGGAATTTTTAGTCGCAATCCCATAAAGTTTGAAAGTTCGCGATTTTTTTGTCGGGCCACATTGATAGCCATATTGGACCGCATGCGGGCCGCGGGTTGGACAAGCCTGCTCTAAAATTTCTTGATTTGGTAGGTGTACCTTGATCACAAGAAGTTTGCGGAACACTGCCCTAGAAAATCTAATTCTTTTGTAATTTTTTTTTTGCGGGCTGGGGAGGGTAGTAAACTGCACTATTACTATATGTATATATACAATATATATTTTCACCCTTATGTCAAAAACAAGAATGTGTAAAAAGCTTGTTTTGACTTATTGCTCTTTGAAAATTTTCTATATACTTGTAATTACTTACTTTAGTGACCTCAAGTTTAAGATTCATTTAATTATCCTATCCCATTGGTGACTCTGGCATAAAAAGTATGTCAACAATTTTATTAAAAAATGGCAATAGTGAGAAATTAGAAAATCTACACATTCCTAATTTTGACATAAAAGTGACGATATAATCATGCAAGTCTTATATGTATTGACTTTCTCTGTCCACAGTTTTTTATGGAACCATTAGAAAATAATGAATTACTTCCTAATAAAGAATTTCGAATATTATTCGGCCATATTCCTTCTATTTATGCTGTTAATGGAGAACTTCTTCGCGAATTGAAAGAAGATCCAACAGCTGTAATTCAAGCTTTGTCTCGATTAGCTCCTTTTTTGAAGTTATATGCAGCTCAAGCCGCAGATCATCAGCAAGCTATGAGACTTATACAAGTAGGTTTTAATAAATAACTTTAGGTTTTAATAACTAACTAACTTAAATGGAACTATTTCGATCCATTCAAAATAATTCTAAATGTCTTTTCAGAAATCTCTAATATTAAATTTTTAATATCGTTATTTTATTATTTGCAGAATTTACCAAAATCTCACCCTCAAGCTTTTCGATTTATTTCTAATCAAGAGGGACGTCCCGAAGTTTCAACAAAACTTGGAGCTTTACTAATTGCTCCAATACAACGTTTGCCTCGATACCGATTATTACTCCGAGAAGTGCTTCGATTTACTGAAAAAGATGATCCTGATGTGCAAAGTATTAAGAAAGCACTTGAAGTAAGATTTTTTTTTTTGATTTAGAAAATAATATTTTCTATTTCCAGATTACTTTTAAAATTGTTAAATTAGTTGTTTTTTTTTTATAAATTATTTACTAGTGAAATTATCCCATGTGAAAATTTGCATTTCAAGTTTTTTCTTTAATAAATTATAAATGATTTTAATAACCTAGATCAGTGGTTCCCAACCTTTTGTGGCCCATCGCCCCTTTCTGGAGGTTGACTAACACCTATCGCCCCCTTTTCATTTCATTGTATGCCTAATTTCAATTTGAAGTAAAGTGTTAATAATAAAGCAGTAGTATTATTTAAACAATTTTATTACCGTATATAAAAACAACCAAAGCAGTTTTATCCGGTCACTCTTAAATAAAATAGAAAAAAATATTAAAATGTACATTTTTACAGATTTTTTTTAAGAACAAAAAAGTGAAATAATTAACTAAGATCATTGGCGTACATTTAAAAACAGGAGTACATGTTTTCATTTTTAAATTGGAATCTGGAAAAATTAAGAAAGTTGACAGTTAAAGTTTAAAAAAATAAATGAAAGTTTGAAAGCTTTGTTATTGTTTTATTTTACCTTTTCAATGGCTGCCTTCTGCTTGGTGGATTTCAGTTAAAGCTTGAATATCCGGCTTTATGTTCGTCAAGTTCAGGCGCAAGTCTCCTTTGAGGCAAATGTCCAACTTCTACTGTACAGGTTCTTCTGTACAGTAATATTTTAATTTCCCCCTTTGAATACTCATCGCCCCCAAATCGACCACTTGGGGGCGATCGCCCCCAGGTTGGGAACCACTGACCTAAATTCTTTATCATGTTTTTTTTTATAAATAAAAAAATGTTTGTAAACAAAAAATTATAAATTCCAGGCTGTAGAAATGGCAACAAGTCATGTAGATTCCTATGTGAAACAACAGGATGAATCTCATCGATTAGCACTACTCCAGAAGAATTTAATAGCTGGACCAAATATAGCTCAACCAGGAAGAACACTTATTCGACAGGGCTACCTGCTTAAGGTAAAACCATTTACTAGTATAAATATTTTTCTAATTTTCAAACAGTTAAAATTATATTTTATAAATCGAAAAATATAACTTTCAAATCCTTCTGAATCATCAAACTAACCAGCGTTAAAAAAACTTTTTATTACTTATTTGCAATTTTTCCTTTGTTTATCTGCTTAAAAATAACTTAACAATGGATCACTCTTTTTTCTTATTAGTAAATTCAGTACTCAGGTACTGATTATTTTAACAGTAAAAATGTTTTCTTGAATTATATAATACTTTAAAATGCCTAAAATAAAATATTTATTAATTTAAAAGAGCTTTTGGGGAGAGTGGCGATACATATTAATTAAAATAATATTATTAGGTTTCATCCGGAGGAGGCCGAGGAATTCCTTGTCATCTAACTTTGCTCAATGACTGTATTATTTATAGTCGACCTGTTGGGAGATGTGTGGAAAATGGACCTGTTAAATGGCGCTATACCATCCCTATATCACAATGTTCTTTAGAAACAAGTCTCGGTGAAGCAGTTTTTCGTATTACTGATACAAGTGAGGGAGGAATCTCTTTACTTCTTTTTAGTAAAGACCGACGAGAGGGTCAAGCTTGGGTCAAAACTTTGAAACAGCTCTTCTTATCAAGAAATGTTGATGTACAATCATCTAATCCAAAGCTGATTCCTATTGTTCAACCAAATGAGGTAATCTAATTAACTTTTAATTTACTTTTAAATATAAATATTATAGATGATATTATTTAGCCCCATGTGTTTTTACCTTTATTTATCTGTTTTACACCTGAAATCATCTACATTTTTGAACAATGAGCATTGATTTTACTTATGGAAAGTGGTGTAGGTTTTAGGTGAAACATGATGTTAGTTAATAGAGTAAAGGGTGTAGTTTCAGTGAATGAAATAAAACTCAAAGAGGTTTATACAAACTCAATATATTTCGGATTATATTGAGTTTGTATAAACCTCTTTGAGTTTTATTTCATTCACTGTGAAACTACACACCCTTTACTCTATTAACTAATTAGCATTGATTTCGACAATTTTAATATTATTAGTAAAAATTTTCCTAGTGTAAGTAGTTATTTCCATCCTATGTGTTTCAAAAAATTCAAAATTAAAATAATATATTTTATAGATAATAGAATAGTTTTGTCCTAAAATAACGCTCAACCCTCAGCTAACTCAGCCGGCCTGAAGTGAAGTGGTTCTGGTGGCATCTCTAGCACTTACTTGGCCACTGTAGGGAACCTCTCGTTATTTCCAAAGAAATCTAAAGGTTCACGAAGACCACAAGAGGTCGAAATATTAAATTCTAGGCTCTTTGACAAAATTTTCCAGTTAATATTAGGGGCCTTAGCGAAATTATTGATCCAAAAATCAACTATCCAAAATGGGTGGACGGGTTATAATTTTAAACTCTTTTTGATCTGGACCAAATTTTGTAGAAATACTCTTTGGAACCCCGCAGAACAATTGGTGCCAACAACTCGTTATGGGGCAGATAGGGTATAGAAAAACATATTGTCTAAAATGGCCCCCACAGCCAGGTGACTCTGGACCTGATGATTAGCATGGCAGGATGAATTTAAAAATATAAAATTTTAAATAGGAAAAATCCGCCCACAAAATATACTGAATATAAATTATTTATATTATATAAGAGATAAGTTGCTTTATTAAGAATTATTCCTTTACACTAAAAATAATTAAGTTATGTTTTATTTATTTTTTGGAGGGGTGTAAGTTTTGCGGAGGCCAAATTTTTGGGGATCCTGAGACGCTCGTCAGGGTAACACGCCCTGAGGGAGCCCTCGCAGCTTGTATTTAATATTCATAATAAATATTAATGCTTTGGTTATTGTACAAGTAACAAAGATAACTGCATATAATAGCGCCGCTGTTTATGATAGTGTCCTAAGTAAATAAAATTAAAAAATTAATTTATCTCAGATTTTGTGTTGCATCCATTTAAGGTAGTTCTTTCACAAATGCAAAAATTCAAGAAGTTTTTGAAACTTGGAATATAAGTCATTAGGCATAATACACATACTGTTAAAATTTGAAGACGATTTACCACACCAAACATGAAATAATTGCAATTAAAAATGACATTTTTAACATATGGTAGATAGGGAAAGGGTGGGCATATGATCATTATTTTATTTTTTTTCATTGAATGAATTTCACCATCTTGATGAAAAACTAATATTTGTTAGAATAATATATTCAGAGTAACTTAAAAAAAAATGAAATTATTTACCACGTAGTTTTGTTAAAAAACAAAAAACAAACATATTTGGGCGATTATTTTTAGTGGAGGGGATATAAGCACAATGGCTTGGAAACGATCCGGCAAGTATGTGTGTGTTTATATAGAGATTTCGTAGTGTGAGTGGACAGTCACGTTAAAAAAACATAACCTAAAATTTTAGTTCCGTTCATATTTATAGAGTGGTTACGAAGCTAAAACTTTTTGTGTGGATTGTCGCGAAAGAACCTCCTTAAAGTTTAATCATGGAAATTAGGATTTGACAAATCACATAAATTGTATCAGTTAAATGAATTTGTAGTTGTGTTTTTTAGAGATTTCAAATCTTGTTTATTTTATAAAACTAAATATCTAGAATCTAACTACAAATGATTTATCATAGACCACTTTCATAATCATCGGCCAATAAGTAAGTAATATTATTTGGTACGCTTGCTAGGTGGCCGGAGTATTGAATTTATCTAAAAATTTCTCTTATTTTTCTTCTTATTTACGTTTAAAAAAATTGGAGAAAAATTATTATCAAACATGTTTTTGTTTTGTTTAAGTATCTTTGAGTCTGTATTCCGAGCCATAATTCCAAATGTATAGATAGAAAATAGATATATTCTTAGAGGTTCCCGTACCCTAGTAATTAGTGTGTGCTTGACTATTAAGATTCAGAAATGAAACGAATTCCGTTCTGGGCAGCTTCTTACACTCAAAACCTCTAGGAAAAGAACGGGAAACCATCCCACTGGATAATTATTATTTAAAGAACACTTAAGTAATAGCTAGAAACCGAGTATGGCATTTATTTATATATCTTTGTGTCTGTATTCTGAGCCACAATTCCAAATGTATAGATATATTCTTAGAAGTTCCCGTAGCCTAGTAATTAGTGTGTGCTTGACTATCAAGACATGTATTTTATATTTAATTACTTTTTAGGAATTTTTCAACTATAACCATGGAAAGTCTTCGTTTCAACAACAACGGTCATTTAAAATGAAAACATTTCAAACATTACGAGGTTTTTATAGAAATATTCGCTCACGACTAATGTAATATATATTTTATCTAATACAAATATAATATAGGAAAATTCACTCGAAATCGATTCCGACTATTTTGTTGTAACTCTCGTTAAGATGAAGCGATCTGAAGCAAAAAAAATGCTACATACCTTGAAGTATGTGTTATTAATTGTATTTGCAATGCAGGAAGTGATCTCCGTTTTCTGCCAAACATTTATCGATGCAGCGCTCCATTTGTATAAGCAAGCTTATTGGAAGCGTGGCATATTCTGATAAACTTTTCCTATGAGCATACCCTAGAGGAAGAAGTCTGGCGACCGTGGTGGTCAAAGCCCCTTTGAAATTAGCCGAATTCAGTATGACAAATAACAAAAATCACTTCCTGCATCGCATATAATATGTTATCTGATAGTTCATGACAGCTCTCACTTTTATTTATCAAAGTGTTAAGATTTTGTCACAATTTTTTATTAATTTCACTGAGGAAATATGAAAAAAAAAATTTATAATCATATTTATAGAAAGTCAGTCATCCCAGGTAGCACAAGAATAATTTATAAATATTCTGATAATATCTTCTCTGGACATTGGAATATCCTGTGGATAATCTTTCAATCTTCGTAGATATCTGGGAATTTTCTTAGAACTAAAATATTCGTGTAGGACATTAAATTCTCTTTCCTGGAATATTCCTAGTTGCGCATTCTTGGAATATTCGGAAAAGAATATTCTCAGAAGTTAATATATAAATGGAATATATATATGTCCTTTAAATAACTTCATAGAATATTCTGTATTACCTGGGATTTAACTGACAATTTTAAAAGTTTTTATATTTTTTTACTATAGAATCTGTAAAAAATGTAAAATATATATTCTTAGTGATTTATTTTTAAATTGTAAATGAATTTCAGTATTATCAAAATATCGATTTTTATATTTCATTTTTTTTTTAGTTTTATATAAAAACAAATATAAAAAATTGTTTAATTATAATTTTTGATACTTTTATATATTAGAAATAAATAATATAAAAAATATAGAAAATAAAAAATAAAAAATAAAACTCCTAAATGTTTCTTTTCCCTTTAAAAATACGATTGAGAAAACTTATTAAAAAAAAATTAATTTAAATTAACCTAATTACATTTTCACTTAAAGCAATTTTATAATTCATTATTATAAGATTATATTTTTATATTTTAAACTTATTTTTCGAAAACAATTCAAGTTTTTAATTATCTATCTATAATACGTATAAAATTTGATTATATTAAAATAATATTTATTATTAGATAAACCATCGTCTTAAAATTAATTTTTCTCTAATAATTGTTCTCTTTTTTCTAATAACATGTTTAATCGTTTAGGATCAAGAGAATTCTTCCAATCCCCTTCATATTTTAGTGATGATCCCACAATAATTGCATGAGCCATTTTGTAATTTTCAAGATTTTTTGATGTTATTCCTGAACCAATAACAATTGGAAGTGAGCAATTCTCTTTTATTTCTGTAAGTAAGAAAATTGTGTTAATATTAATTTAAATATCTTTTAATTCCCAATACCTTTTAAATCTTCGATATATGCTGGCCGGCCAGTAGATTCTCCAGTAATTATCAAAGCATCAGCTAAAAACATTTGAGCAGCTTTTGCTGTTTCAGCCAAGCTAACATCTTGCGTTATCATATGAGCAGCATGTTTTTTTTTTACATCACACCATATGTGAATATGTTCCGCATTAATATTTCTTCGGAATCGAACTAATTCACCTGCACAAGCATCCATCCATCCTTCATCAGCCAAATGGCCAAAGACAAAACTTTCTGCTCGAATAAATTGTAAATCAGCAGCTAGTGCTACAGCGAGGGCATGATGATTTCCTCCAGCTAAAATCTAATATAGGTACATATGCTGGGTGAGTTTTTTATCTTGAGACAGTCTTATTACTCAAAAACAGTCCATTATATGAAAAAAAGTTTCAAATAAAAGTTTATTTATATCAGGGGGGAACCTAAACTACGCTATTGTTTGTAGACCTAGAACAAGCTTTCAAGGGTATTTCGAGGTCAAGTTGTGTTTTTTAAATGGAAAGCTATATGTTTCTGTACATATTCTGAATCTACAAAAAAAACTGAACAACTTTTATTAGAACTATTTTTCTATACGACATCAAATAAAAAAAATATTAAATCAATTAGATCTCAAAAAAATCTTAATAATTATTTTTAACAATCATTCAACTTAATTATCAAATAATATTGATCAAATATTTAATTATTAAATAAATAATTTAATAATTTTGCGACACTGTTCTGAGACATTCCAGAGTATATCGCAAGTCTTCTGGATGAATTCCAGTTCCAATTTCGTTATTTTGGCCTGTTTCAGTTTCTTCGTAGTCTTTACATTTCCTGTTGTTATTTTTAAATAGATTTACAACACGATAAAATGAAGCTTGTGAGGGTGTATTCCTATCAGGAAAACTCTCGGCATTCATTTCAATGGCAGCCCCATAACACTTCTTCCACATTCACCGCATAAATTAAGATCATTTCAATTCTGTCTTCAACAAAAAATGCTATCATTTTTATTATAGTAATACAATATAACTATCTACTGGATTGACAGGAGAAATAAACTTTTTTAAACTCAAGAATTTTAAATTAGCTCTATTAAGTAGAAAATAATCTCTTAAATCTGAGTATAATGAAGTTTTAAGTTCATTATAAACACTTATTTTCATTGTTGTTACTTTTCGATTTAATAATTATTTATTTAATAATTAAATATTTGATCATTATTATTTGATAATTAAGTTAAATAATTGTTAAAAATAATTATTAAGATTTTTTTTGAGATCTAATTGATTTAATATTTTTTTTTATTTGATGTCGTATAAAAAATAGTTCTAATAAAAGTTGTTCAGTTTTTTTTGTAGATTCTGAATATGTACAGAAACATATAGCTTTCCACTTAAAAAACAAAACTTGACCTCGAAATACCCTTGAAAGCTTGTTCTAGGTCGACAAACAATAGCGTAATTTAGTTTCTCCCCTGATATAAATAAACTTTTTTCCATATAATGCACTGTTTTTGAATTATAAGACTGTCTCAAGATAAAAAACTCACCCGGTATATAGTAAAGTTCAAAATAATACATTTCATACATATTTATTTTTTCTGAATATTTTTGGAACAATAATAAAAATGAAAATTTAATTTTACACTAAACATTTTTAAACAAGCTGAAATCATTTCAATCAGTTAGAAAGCTTAAATTGAAAACTGGCTATTATAAAGGATGATTCACAACCAGTGTAAAAAAAAAATTGGGGGGGGGGGGGGGGGCTTTAAGCTAGAAATGTTATATAAACATAGGTCTAATTTTAATCTCCTACAGAACTTCGGCAGTTCAAAATTTTATTTAGAAATAAATACCCCTATATTAGTACATACATTCAATATCTATTCAACAATAAAAACAACACACAATTAATATTAAATGTTGTTTAAAAACAAAACGTGGAGATACTTAATGGACCTCGTTGCTATAAATACTCGCTAACAGTTGTCGCAAAGAAGCATGGAATCTTCAACTCGAATTTGCAATAACAATATGATGCCACGGGATTATAACTCATTGACTTGCAGATGCGTAAGGCTTGCATACGATAGATATTAATATCAAGGAGCACATTTTGAGCAGTTTTTGGGAGCATTAATTCAGTCATCAAAATAATAATTAATATTAATGTATTATTTCATTATTAAATAGATATTAAATGTACGTACATACGATGGTATTTCTAATAAAAATTTGTCCAGCAATAGTTGGGTAAGAGATTAAAATAAGACCTATATTCATATTAAATAATAGGATTACCTGAACTCCACAAGGTTTTCGAATCGGAATACAATTTCTAATTTCTTTACAAATTCTGGTCATTATAGCAGTAGTTTCAGGACCTATAAGATTATTTTTTTGGTAAGGTACATCATGCATATTTTCAATAAGTACGCCATCCTAAAATTTAAATAAGTAAATTAGTTAATATTTAGTGTTTCGTTAATATAAACTTCCAAGAGAGTTTACCGAACAATTCTAAAACTACAGACCTTTTGTGGGAAAATTGGTAGGAAAATTATTTTGGTTTCGAGTTCGAGAGGATGAGTTATTTTCATTCAAACATTTAACATGGTTATCTTATTAAGAGCGTGAGGTTGAAAAATTCCAAAACAAAGCATCCTCAATATTTCGGAGCGATATATTTTTTCATTTTGTTTTTTTTTGTTTAAAATAGATTTTTTCGCCAATTAGTAACAAATGATCAATATAATGGTGATCTATTAATACTTACTATTTCGCTTATCGCATATTGACTTGCTTCATTGCATGCATTATCAATTATTTTTTGAAGTGAACCTTGAAAAAGAGGTGTACCTAAAAACAATAATATTTATTCTACATTAGTTTTACAATATAGCTTGGGGATAAAAGATTAATGAAACTTTTATTTATGTATATTATAATTTTAAAACTATATATTTCCTCTTATTAAACGATAAAAATTGTATTTTGGGGGTTTCTGCTTTATTTTGTGATTTCTGCTTTATGTATATTCATATATTTATCCCACCCTAAAGAGGAGAGTGAGACAACCTAACATGAATGGGAAGACAAGAAATCGAGTTTTACTGACATACCATATACCTACCCATCACACCATCCATCCACTCAGCATTCACATCTATCCCTTCCGGTCGAATAAAGTAGACGACACGCCTGTATGCATGAGTTGCATAATCATGCGATTGTCTTATTTTTTTCGAGCTTAGGTGGAAATCTTCAAAGAAAGACACTGCTGGACCCGTACCCAGCAGCGTGTGGGATTCCTACCCACTAAAACCACCTCCCGTTTTCCTCACCCTCTTTCCTCCCATGGGACCACCGTCAGGTATTTCTTCGTGGGAGGGGGTATAGCTCGAGGCTCCTCCTTCTGGGGATGGGTTAACTTATTCCTTCACTCTGCTGGCTTAGCTTTCTGCTTACGTTTGCTACGAAATTGCACACTGCGTTCCAGTAATCCTCAGAATCAGGCATGAGCCCAGTAATGTTCTCCGGAGCGGGACAGTCCCCGAGTGCACACCGAAGACTTTCGCGTTCAGTGAGGAAACGCGGACAATAAAAGAAAGCATGTTCTGCGTCCTCTGATGTCGTTTTACAGTCCGTACACAGTGGTGATTCGTTTAACTTGAATCGGTAGAGGTATGCTTGAAAGCACCCGTGTCTCGTCAGAAACTGTGTAATCGAAAAGTTTACCTCGCCATGTCGCCTATTTAACCACTCTTCTATGGATGGAATGAGGCGGTGAGTCTATCGTTCTTTCTCTGACCCGTCCCATCGTTGTTGCCACTCTGCGATAGATTCGACTCTCACACGGTGTTTTATGTTCGGGTACTCTTCTTGGCCATAGCCGTACAATTTTTGCTGTCCTCGGCGAGTATGTCGATGGGTATCATTTCCCCTATAACGCAGACTGCATCATCTGACACCGTATGGAATGCGCTGACTACTCTCAATGCATTTAAGCATGCAATTGTCTATCGAGCTATTAATGGTCACTGAAAACCCTATTTCTCTAATTTAACTAATTTTATTTATTATTGAAAAAAATATTTAAATTACTCCAATATCTATAATCTATAATTAAGCCATAGATTTTCATAAATAGAGGATCCAAGAGAACAGAGGTGAAATTGAGCTTTATGTTAAGTATACCTAATTCTCTCATGTAAAGAATTCTTTTAATCCCTCGCCTAAGAACCAATCACTTATTACTTATTCACTAGTAGTAGTAGATGCATTCGAGATAGAGAGGCTTATTGAAATCTTAATAATCCTTTATATGTTAATAAACATTAATTTTTAATATATATTATTTTTTTATTTAATATCATTGGAACAGAGAAATTGAATGGTAGAAGAAAGGTCGGATCCCAGAGTAACACCCAACATTGATATTTTGTCACAAAATTCCAATAAGTTCGAATCAACAGAAGTGTCAAGAAGGTTTCTATATACAGGCCTAGAAATTTTAATCTTGCCCTCATTAAATAAGTTAATCAAGTTATTGGATCCCGTAATATCTATATGTGATGTTGGAATTTCACTTCATCATCATCATTGAGTACACAGTCCTAAGACTCAACCACTCGGCTCTGTCCCATGCCAGAGATCTTTGACCACTCTAAATGACTCACATCCCATTTCCCCAATTATTTGGTCGAAATATTCTAGTCTGGGCCTTCCCCTTTCCCACCTCCCCTCCTAGATCCCAGGGGGGTCAAAACTTGGAAAGTGATGTAGGCCTACCGGGGGTCTGGGGCTATGGAATTTTGAAGCAAATTGGTACAATTTAACCAGTTTGTAGCTGTGGTTTTATTGAAAACTGAAAGAAAAAAAAGAGTTCAAATTTTTGTCTGTAGTTATAATGTTTGAGTTTTGGTTCAAAAGGTAATAAAATAAAAGGAAATTAATTAGCAATATATACTTAGACGTAGACAACAGCCTGTTCTTTACCTAATCCTATCTATTTATATAAGTAATATGACTAATTATTAGGCTAACATTACGGCGCAAGGTTTTTAGGTTTTGTTAACGCAAACAGATTATAGTATAACATTAATTTTACAACCAACAATTTGGCAATAAAGTTGTTTTTATTTTTGAGTAAAGTAACGGTAAAATGTCTTTCTTTAGGAGGTCCGCTGACCCCCTTGACCCCGTAGACAAATTCCCAGGGGGTCAGCTGACCCCACGGTTCCGCCGCCCATGGTCCCATCAACTGACCTCTTCTCTTCCTCAGAATCTTCCACAAGGTTTTTCTTTCTCCGATTCTTACAAGAACTTCTTCATTTGTAATTCTATCTATCCATTTGATTTTCAGCATTCTTCTGTATCACCACATTTCGAAAGCCTCCAATCTCTCTTTCATTTATTTAATCTTTAAGCCTCACTTTATTCATTTTCGCGGCTCTCTACCTGACTATTACTAGTATTAAACTACATTGAAACATCTCCCAATACATATTCTCTATAATTAAATCTTTTCTTTAATCTCTAATTTAATTTAATTTGTTTCCTCGTGATTGCCCCCATAGCCCCGCAAGGGGGGTTCCAGGTGCACCCGTAGGGCCCGGACCCGACCGTGATATTTTTTTTATGGGCGGGTATACTTATTAGAAAAAAAAACCTGAAAAATATTTGTTAACCTTAAAAATTAATGTTTAATATTATTTTTTTTTTTGTGATTGTATAGTTTAGTTTATTTTTAGCACTATATTTTTTTTAATTAAAATAACAATGCATAACACCACAGCGATTGGCGAAATAACGAAAAATAAAACCTATTCTGACCAACTTTTTTCATTTCATAAAAAACTCATACTTATTCCTTAATAAGGGACCCGCTTCAGATTTTGGACCCTTGGCCCGAAATTTCATGCGGGGGCTATGAATGCCCCTCAAGGGCAAAGGAAAAATAATTTTCGAACTTTGGGTGTCGTGATTAATTGGGAGGTGTTTGAATATAGTATATATATATATATATAATTTGTATCTATTATTTTTGAAAATACTTTTTATTTCGATAAGAATAACATATTGCAAAATTTAAATTTCCCTCACTATTATTTTATCTCTGCTCTCTTCAGTTAGTACTTTTTATAGCAAAGCACAAGTTTTGTCTTTATAATAAATATTAACTATAAGTAATTATATTATATAAAAACATGATTTATGTGATATCTTGAACTGAAATTTAATTATTTCTAATATGTTTCTTTTTACCGAGTGTCATGCTTTTTGATTATGTTATAAATTTTATTTCGCAAATATGAAAAAACACGTTGGGGATTCTAATATTTGGTAAGTTCATAAAAATAGTTATTTAATAATAAATATACCTGGTAATGCACCCACATGGATCATACCAATAATATTCAGATATGGTTTTTTGAATAATTCTCCAAAACGTAACATTATACAAAGAATCTCGAAATTATTTGGGTAACCCTACTTTCTCACGTGGCCAAGTTTTCATTCATGGAATTAATTCATCTACTATCGGGCAACGCCTTATCTTTACTCTCAACTTTTAAAAGACCGCACTAACTTAAAAATTCATTTGTTGAATGACTCCTAAACTTACCAATCCATTTGTTATGGCTTTAATTTTAAAATATATTATTTTAATCTAAATAAATCGAGCCTTAATGGTTTTTATTGATTTGTTTTCATTATGCTTCTGATGCAAGATCATGTTCCAAAAAGCTGCAACCTCTCTAGTCAAGATTGAACTCAAGTGAAGATCAGGGTGGGGGTGGGTGAATGGGGGGACTTCCCGGCACTTGGACCCTCAACCCCCCAAATTTTGTTTAACACCCCCGAAAGGCCAATAATAATAATAATAATAAAAACTAATTCCTAGCACTTAGTACACTCCGCTCTTACCTGTTTTTTTTCTATCATGTATTGTAAACATCTTAGAGATTTCAAATCTTATCTTATTATATTAAACGAGCAATTCTTGTATATATATATAGAATCGGTTTCTCGATCTAAGTTTCAAGTCTATTTCAATTATAACCTGTGCCCCACAGTGATGCAAGTTTCTCATCTAAATATCATGGTTTTTGGCATTAAACGATCAATTTTTATTCCGGCCAAAGTAATGGTTCAAAAAACTTAAAACTCTGTAGACTTTATCCTTATAATAGTAGCTAGCCTTCAGAATTTTTATAGATTTTTAGCTACCTATTATAATTTTGGAGTTACAGCTAGATAAAATACTGCTATATCTTAGTTAGTAAGTTATAGACTCGAAAATTATAATATCTAAAAATCCGTAAAAATTCTGAGGGATAGCTACTATTATAAAGAGTACCTGGCCACCGAGCGATGCTCGGTAACTTTTTCCTCAAGTTAAAAGCTATATATTAATCCCGTAACCCCACCTTCTGTACCCCCACCTACACCCCCGAAACCACTTCCCACGCTCCCCGTACCCCTCCGCCATTGCATCCCCCCCCCCCCCGCCCCGCACCGAGTTTTTGCATTTCAAGCCTTGTAGTGGCCCACAGATTATGTGTTTATAGGTATAGCTATATAAATAAATACCGTATAATTATTTTTTTTAATTAAATAACAATTTTTGAGTTCATCAATTAAATTGCAAAATTCTAATATAGAAGAATATGTTTGTGGGATTTAAAACTCGATATATACCTATATATAAGAATTGCTCGTTTAATATAATAAGGTAAAGTCTATAGTTTCACACTTTTTGAACCATTACTTTGGGCGGAATAAAAAATTGAACGTTCAATGCCAAAAACATCACCCCCATGTTATTTAGATGGGAAACCTGCATCACTGTGGGGCACAGGTTAAAATTGAGTTGAAACTTGGGGGATATATTTTCTATTTCCAATCATATGAGCCAGAGTTAGCGTAAAAATTCGAAAATACCCGAAATAAGGACCACCCTAATATACCTATAAATTGAAGGATTTGGATGAGGCAGTCCAGATTCAAAACAAGAGGAATTATATCTAATAAGATGTCATTTAATAATTAGACAAAGCTTTTTTTCTCTTTTTTTTTAAGCCAACGTTTCTAAGGTTTTTCCCCTCCTTCAGGGTTTTGAAAAGATCAATGAAGTAAGTACAAAGTGTCACTCCCCTCTCTCTCCAATCTCAGTGTTAGTGATAATATTCTACAATTTTCCATCAACAACAGAATTTACCATAGTGCTGATGATGGAAAGTTGTAGAATATTATTACTAACACAGGGGAGTGACTCTTTGTACTTCCTTCATTGATCTTTGACCCTTGAAGAAGGAGGGAAAATCCTCCGAAACGTCGGTTTTTGGAAAAAAAATAATAAAGAGAGAAAAAAGCTTAGTCTAATTCAATGAGATCTTATTAGTTATGGTTTCTCATGTTTTGTATCTGGACTGCCTCATCCAAATCCTTCAAAATCCACTTACTAGTCCGACTTAGAAAACTATTTCAATCTTATTATACCTACTTATATATCTTGATATATATTTAAAATGAAAAATTAACTAAATATCTATAATGGTTCAAATCTTCTCTAAGACCCATTTATCATTAATCATTATTCACATAAAAACTAAACATAATTTTTTGCGTACCTACATCATCTAGTGGAGAAATCGGTTTTGATGTGCTCACAGACATTTGGTAGCATTTTATAGTTTTATTAAAATTATATATTAAATCTTTTAATAAATATGGAATTTGTATGAGGTATACAAGATAATTCAAGAACAAAAGATCATAGACTGTTCTTTCTGGTGCCAAAAGTTTGTATTTTCGAAACGAAGAACTTATTAGGATTTGGTCATTCTAGCTTCAAAATTTCTCGTTTAATAATAAAAAAAAACGAATTTTTATATGTGAACCTATCGATTGGTACTACCTGAAATTTAGCACCCAAATAGATATTAATAAACCTCAATAAATTAGCTAATCAAAAATTTGCGGATAGCTTACCGAGTGAATTGGATGCATTTATAACATTTTTGGTTAATCCTCACTATATTACACTGATGAACAAATTCAAATTTTTTTTTTGCCCTTTGAACAAAAATAGGTGGTTATTTATAATTCGACCCCCCCCTCCCGATAAATCTAAATCTGAAAGTAGAAATGCTGTATCACCTATCGTTTTACTTGGTTTTCATTTTTTGTTTTTAATAAAAATTTAATTCCCTTTGTAATAATACTTCGAAATTTTAAATTTTTTTGTTTGTTTGCTCATGAAATAAGGTTTAAATATTCAAGTGAATAACTATGAAATATAAAAAAAATTAAAAAATATATATAGGATCGATTTTGACTGTTCAATGAAGAAATTTCATGCAAAAATAAGGAAAAACACATTTTTATTAGCATTTTCAAAATTTCTTTCTTTAACTCTGCGGTTTGTAATTGCCAACAGAAATCCCTCTCTTGAGGTTCCAACAATAGTCTGCTAACATCTTCTGTACCGATTTTCCTGCGAATCGTTTCTCCAAGACAGAAATATCCTGGTGAAATCTCTTCCCGCATTCTTCACTAACCGCACCCAAGTTAAGGGGGGGGTCCAAAAAAATTCAATTTTCAAGGTCATATTGCACCCCATGCACTGATAGCACTTCAACAAATTCTTAACAAGTTCCTTGTAGTTTGCAGCTATTACATTTCCAAAAAAATTACAACATACTTTTCTGACTCGCACGGATTTGTGGCCCAATAAATATGCCTTCTTTTAACTTACTATTACTGAGTTTAGGAAATGTTTTTCTAAAGTACTCAAAACACTCACAGTGTTGAACCAAAGCTTTAACAAAAATTTTCATCAGTCCTAACTTTCTATGCAACGGTAGTAACAAATTCTTTCTCAAGGGTGATTCTTTTATTCAGGGATTAATTTTTTAGGCAAGGCGTACTGATGGGTATATATTCCCATTATGCAACAATACTACTTTTAAAATATTCTTAGATGAATCTAAAAATAGTCTCCACTTGTTTGTGAGTGACTCCTTCCAAGTTTAGTGAGTGGTATAGCCTAGTAATAGCTAGCTACCGTTGCCACTTTATTTTCATTTAATTAGTAACTATATTAATATAGCTATTTAATATTAGTTTTAATTGCGAAATGTAAAGTTGATAGCGAGACAAAGTTGCATACGTTAGTTCAACATGCACTAGCATTATAGATATATTAGATAAATTTGAATATGGTTGTGTATTCTACACATATATTATGGAAATTATTAATATAAAATCCGCCATTTCATATTATTAATACTTTATGAATAATAGGAATTCGAATGAGGGCTGAATAGACTTTCAAATAAAAAAAGAAAGTCTAAGTTAACCGGGTGCGGAAACCTGAAACTATACAACTATAAAACTATAAAATGTGTGTGTTCCGCAAAAAATTTAGGTGATTGAGAAAAACGGTTGTGATATTCGTTATCAGCACATCTGAATACATAAAGATCACTTAGTTTTATTTAAAGGAAAATTTCATTGTTTATCAGTGTTATCTAATCAAAAATTTGCGGATGGTTTACCGAGTGAATTGGATGCATTTATAACATTTTTGGTTATTCCTCTCTTAATTATCAGGACACTGAGGTTGGATCTTCCTCTTATTAAATATTGATTATTAAACAAATGGCTGAGAAAATGATCGTATTCAGGCCATGTTTTATGCAGGAAACCACCCATTTCAATTTTAATAAGCTAGCTCGGGGGTGCTTCCTCTACCCCGCATCTTTGTTTCTGCTATCTTTCCAGTTGAGGATGTTCCCGCTTTGCAAACTTTTTTTAAATTAGTAATTATGAAAAATTAAAATTGTAAGTTCTAAAATAAAACTTGGTTCCATTTTATAATGTTCATGTGATTTGTATCCGACAACCAACGCGCTCCCCCTGTAGATATACTTATTCTATTCTAAAAATTAAATACATAACTTTAATTAAATAAAACTAATGTTTGTTTTTATATTTTTTTATTTTCAACCTTTTTTTATATATTTTTAAATATGTTTTTTTTTATTTTTTATATGTATATACATATATATTCATTTATTTATTATAATTGTGAGTTATTTCAAAAATTGAAATAGTGGTCATTTACTAAATGTGTAGCCAATGTTCAAAATTTGTAGGCATCATCTGCTACAGATGGATTTTCGTTTTGAAAAGAACGAGTTTAAAAAAGTTTACAAACGTTGACATATTTTTAATAAGTTTATAACACACAATGTTTAACCGAGCAATCTCGCATGTAAACTTTTTTTACTCTGATAAAATTAATTCACCCATTCTTAACAAGGCATAAAACAACATTTTTGATTTGTTAAGAAATTCACATAAAGCTTATATTTGAGTGCACGCATTCATTATTTAATAAAATTAATATAGGCATATCGCTTGACTAGCTTACACCTATATAACACACATAAACTATCTCAGTTGTTAGCTTAATATTGAGAATCAAAAAGAAACTTTAATTTTCGTTTCGTAAATAAATAATAAAAATTAGCCTTTTTAATTAAATTAAATTTACTGTAAAATAAATAAATAGTAATAATAAATTCTCTAGCTGCTAAAAATATAAAATTTATTTATTTTTAATACATAAATATTGAAAATTACTTTTCGGCATGAGTCATGAGACTTTAATATAAAGATCATTTGAAAAAATCCAGTCATGGGGTGAAAACAATTCAGATGATCATTTTAAACTTTCATTCAAGAATATAACTTAAAAATTTTATAAAATTATATTTATCATATCAATTTATAATAAGAGATCAATCTAGTTACCCAAATGAAACATCTTTTTCCTTTTTAAGTTGAATTAAATATTTTGTAAATCTAAAATCATTAAAGTCAGTGCGTTTCTGTGTTTAATAAACCCGCATCTCAATCAACAACTTTTACTTAAGTTAAAGATAAAAAACACATGCATTATAATTTCAAAAACTAATATTATGACCCTTAAGTGTTATTTCACTGAGAATAAATACTAAAAATTACCCTAGTCATTTGGATACAATTCATATCTAAAAATCTAATAACATCCATACATAAAAAATCCCTAATTTTTTTTTTGATTTATTATTATTATTATTTTTTTTATTTTTTTTAATGGACAAACTCCAATTGTAAGGGTAACATGGTTACTCCACTTAAATTTACACCAACTCTACATAAAATTTGTGCTTATTTTTTTCAAAAAATTACTTTAAAATTAATAAATTATTAAGATAGTTCTATGAATTATCAGATTACATTATAAATGAAAGAAAAAAAAATATATAAATATATCTATGATTATTTTAGATTTTGAATCTAAATTTGCTTTGTCTTAATTAAAAATCATACTATTAAATATAAAAATGAAAATATATACATGATCGATATTAAATAAAAATTCAAATGTTTTTTTGCCAAAGGTAGCAGCTTTTATTAAGATAAATTAAAGATTGTGTCTAAATAAAATACATTCATTTGAGATTAGTTTCAAAAGCTTTGCATTCATCTTCAGTCAAAGATGTTTATGACTATAAAATGCTATTAAATATCTATGAATATAATTAGACGAAAGTTAAAGGCAAGTTTTTCGAAACTAATCTCAAATAAATAAAAATATTTATATTAAGTACAAGACACAATCTTTAATTTATTTCTTATAAATTTAAAAAAAAATATATTAATCTTTTAAACATATTGTTTTTCCAATATGATAGTATGCACAATGCACATAACATCACAAGCGAAGGGTGAACCGCGACCTAATATCGTATACACTTCCACTTCCATTTCCAAGTAGAAGACAATAACGTTTAGGGAAAGCGGTGTTGGTTTATAGTGAAACATATTAAACACAGGAATTATTTGACGGATTACAGTGGTGTTTCACAAAGAGGAAATAAAATTAAAAAAAAATTTTAATTATATTTTGGAGATTTTTTATTTATCTCTATACATATTTCGGGCTATGAACCCTTCATAGCATCGTTAAATCTCCTGATGAATGATTTATAGCCCGAAATATGTATAGAAATAAATAAAAAATCTCTAAAATATAATTTAAAATTTTTTTTATTTTTTAAAATTTTATTTCCTCTTTGTGAAACACCACTATAATCCGTCAAATAATTCCTGTGTAGAAGACAATAGATGAAGGGCCATTATCTAATGAATTCCAAAGTAATTCCACATAATTCCAAAGACGTGTACACCTAATTCCAATCGCGGTTCACCCCTCGATCACATGTATTCTAATTTATTAAAATTCAAGCTGACTTAGAATTTTTTGAATCATTATTTTAAAGATATAAAATCGATAAAGATTAACACAACATATTAATGATAAAAATGTGTCCATAATTATATTCTAAACTTAAATTAAATTATTTATTTATTTGATTATTAATTCTTTATCAAAATATCTAAAATGATATTTATAAAGTACGTTTCTGGGTTATAATATATAAACTCAGAGGAGGCAGTACTCGGCGATATTTAATATACATAATTTGATCTGATTACTTATATAAGAAGATCAGATCAATATATGGTTTATTTGATAATTTTAATTCCATTGGAATTAATTTGAATGTTAAAAATTATATATTTTTATATATATTTTCTTTTTTTTGGTTATTTTAATATTAAATATAAGGAAATATTATTAATCTTGATCGTTGGGTTACAGAGGAAAGGGAGCGAAACTTGTGGTTAGGATAGCTGATTTTTTTTTTTTTTTTTGAAAATTGTCAACTGATAGCCAAAAATGGAGGTTTAGGAAAAACAAGAGGGTTGGAAATTAGAGCGTTGTTGACCCGCTAGCATTTGCGATTGTTATTGGCAGCCGAGTTACGGGGCTGTCGTTCGCATCTGCGGGGCCGATGACGCCTCTGGGAACACTCGCGTGCTTTGTCCCGTAAAGCTAATTGGCCTCGTTTTAGGCCCTGGTTGGCTCGCCGTTCGCACCCCTACAACAAACCATACACATTCAATACACACACACTCATGAACTCTCGTTCCCCTAATTAAATGACTCAAAACTCTTGATTGAACAATCTACATAAATTCTTCCGTTATTATTTGATCACCTGTTTATCAAAAGCTTAATTAATAATCATCTTCTCCCCTTAAGTAAAAATGATTTAATTTCTAAGTTGTTTTTCTCGACCTTCAAATTAATAAATAGTCAAAATAAATAATTATTTTTATTGAATGAAATTGATGCTTTGATCGTTGATCGCACATTTTTAAGGTAGTTGTTTCACCATATGGGTTTTCTTAGGATTTTTTTGAAATTTAGACAGATTACTATTTAAATACTTCTGCATCGATTGGGTGGCAAAACGAAATTTATGAAGAATATAGTTCCGGAGATATTAAATTTCAAAGATAGAGTTTTTCAGACTCTTATACATTGCACTATACAGGATATCTGAAAGTTTGCATACATATTTAATTATAATTAAGAAACTCTTCTTACCATTGTTTTAAAAAATTAAACCAACATTAAACAATAACTAATGAATTTTTTAAGAAAATTTTAATTCATAGTTACAACACAGTTTCTGAGATAATAATGAATAAATAATGAAAAATTTACACTAAAAACAAGCTGACAACAAAGCATTTATTTATCCTAAAAAGTGGGTTAACTTTAGTAATTTTTTTGACGTTTTTTCGCTTCAGTCATTGTCGCAACAGCTTTCAATAGCTTATTAAGAACTTTTTGTTTTATAAATCTCCCTTTATAATGTACTTTATTTGAAATTTCTATGATAAAATATATACAAGCTCGGACAGTGTTGCCAGATTTGTCAAACGAGCACGGGATTGGCTAGTAGTGGTACATAAACAGCAAAAAGTTTTATGAATTATGAATCCTTGTCTGTTATATATACTTTAGCATTCACTTTTTGCTAGTATTGTCGCGAAACAACTACCTTAATGAGAAAATCTAGATGGTTTTAACAGAGACTTTTCTTTTGATAAATAATTTTTATAAAAAGTTTTATTTATTAACTAGTTTTCGCCAATGTTTGGCTAATTAGAAAAAATTTAAAAAACAATTTTTTAAAATAAAACATTTTTTAATTTATTTTTTTTTATACCTACATAGAAGACAAAATTTAATAATAATATCGTAAATTGGCTGATGGCTAAAAAGACCGAAAAGCCAAAATAAAAAAAAATAAAAATGGGTATTATTTACTTATTTCATCTTCACTGAATAATTGCAATACCCCTCACGTTTTAAATAATTTATTTTGTTAAAACTTCCTATAATCTTGATGATCTTCTTCATAAATAATTCATGTTGTTAACCAATAGTTTATCACTATTACTATCACTAATTAATATTTAATTTGTCTATTTATTTATTTGAAGAAAAACAAAACTGTTAAAAATCAAATTAGGCATCTCTCCGAAAAACAAAATTATTTTAATAATTATTAAATCTATTATTTTTATTTTTTTTTGGAACAAAGTTCCTTTACGGAGCTTGCGGTAGGAGCTAATTTTTTAATACTTAATTTACTATACAAGTAAATAAATCCAGTTAACCTTGGTGGTAAATTTTTTATAGCATGATTCGTTTAATTTATTTAAAGTGCCGTTCAAAATTTTAATTGGACTGTGGAATACCTACTACCCTTTTCACTAAACAGCTGTCGCCTTAAATAGCCCAGAGAAGACAAGTTACATACTGGAATTGCCTTAATATTAAACTTAATTTTTTTCTTTGAAAATTAATAAGATGAATTTATTGTAATATTTTATTTATCAAGAAAAATGTTTTGGAATAAAATGTGTATTTATTTATGAAAGAAATCAGGAACCAACCTTTTGAGCAGCTAAAGCTCTCAGCTTCTGTAGTTGTTCTTGTTGTCTCTTCAAATGTTGAAGACTAGTTCCACTTGTCGGACAATTCCTTGGAACATCCACAAAAGAAATTTCTCGTTCTGGTGGAGGTTCAGAGGAGGCTCTTTGAATCGTTGCTGGCGTTGATGAAGACATGGCGGTATTACTAGGTAATGTTCTCTGTTGATATACAGACATGCTTGGATGTTCAATTAATAAGTTTTCAAAGGGGGAGGTTTCCAAATCTATTGGTCCAGTTGATGTGAAACAAGGCGGTGGGGTCACAAACCATGAATTATTTAATGAAGCACAACTAACAGCCACGGAAAGATGATGCTCTTGAGGATATTCACATTCATCATTTCTTTTTTCGCCTTCCACTTCCACGAGTATCTCGTCATCCGCGTCATCTTCAGGCACTAATAAAATAATAATATTACGTTAAAAAAGTCCAATTTCAAAATGCATGCCCAAACCTATACATTAATTTTTTTGCAACGAAATTTTCTCTGGAGAGAGACGGACTGGTAGAACTTTTAATTGAAAGTAATGGAAGGCAGCCCAGGGGTAGTGAGAAAAGAAAAAATTAACACATATCAAATAAGGTGTAATTTATTGGAATCCTTCCTCCTTTCCTTTCAAACCGATGTTTCGGAGGATTCTTCCCTCCTTCTTCAGGGTTTCAAGGGGTCAATGAATGAAACAAATGAAATGTTTCCTTCTTCTCTCCATAGCAGTATTCAAAACTTTCTTCTTTAGCAAAGGCATAGAAAAACAATTTTTTTTCCTCCTTTTCTTAATTAAGAAAGTTTTGAATACTGCTGTGGAGAGAAGAAGGAAACATTTTATTTGTTTCATTCATTGACCCCTTGAAACCCTGAAGAAGGAGGAAAGAATTCCGTTTGAAAGAGAAGGAGGAAAGAATCCAATAAAATTGCACCTTGATTTGGATATGTGTTAATTTTTTTCTTTTCTCACTACCCCTGGGCTGCCTTCCATTACATTCAACTATACATTAATTTTTTTTTTTTAATCTTTAATCATAATTGAAAGTAATGGAAGGCAGCCCAGGGGGTAGTGAGGAAAGAAAAAAATTAACACATATCCAAACAAGGTGTAATTTATTGGATTCTTTCCTCCTTTTCTTTCAAACGGAATTCTTCCCTACTTCTTCAGGGTTTCAAGGGGTCAAAATGAAGGAAACAAATAAAATGCTTCATTCCTCTCTCCACAGCAGTGTTTAAAAATTAAGAAAAAAAAATTGTTTTTATGCTTCTGCTAAGGAAGAAAAAAGTTTTAAACACTGCTGTGGAGAGATGAAGGAAGCATTTTATTTGTTTTCTTCATTGACCCCTTGAAACCCTGAAGAAGGAGGGAACAATCCTCCGAAACGTCGGTTTGTAAGGAAAAGAAGAAGGAATCCAATAAATTACACCTTGTTTGGATATGTGTTAATTTTTTTCTTTCCTCACTACCCTATTACATTCAATTAAAAGTTCTAACCAGTCGGTCTCTCTCTAGAGAAAATTTCGTGCAAATAAATTTAATTTCCTAATTGAAAAACATCATTTACCTAATCGTACAAATGTTTTTCATTTTGGATAGAACAGAGAATAATTTAATGTTTTTCATTTTGCATTGGACAGAGAATAATTTAATGTTTTTAATTTTATTTTTGTGTAAAAAAAACCATTACATTTTATATTAGAATTATGATATTACAATTTATTAAGTAAAAAAAGTATTTTTATTTTTGGGCTTCGCATATTTTCTAAATAACATCTCCTTCAAGACTATTCCGAAAATAAAGTTCAGAGGTGAACTAATAATAAAAATTATAATCATTAAAATGAAAATAAAACAAAATTTATAAATTTGAAATGATGAACAAATTTTGATAATGACATTTGAAATCACTACCTCTATAATGTATGAAAAACAAGGCTAAGATAAAAATACTATCATGCACTTTCCCGTACAAATTTATCTGAAGGTTTTTACTCAAATATCTACTCTCCTTGATTTTCTGGGTCATTGCTCTTGTGGATATATAAATTAAATATAACAACTTTTGCATAAGTTTCATTTCGTTTATTTTCGACTTACCCGAGGTTTTATGTACAACAACCCAGCCGTCGCCGTCTTCGCCCTCATCTGCTTCGACAAGCCTTACGTCAGGTTCAAGAGCAACTCGAGTATCAACATTATTGCTCCCGAGAAGAAAGCTGGCAATGTTGCTCAACATACTAGCAAATTAATCTGTGAAATAAAGAAAATATTTATTGAAAATTATACCGAAAGAAGATACTATTTCTAAATATAACTTCAATTAAAAATTATAATGAAAGAAAAATAATAATTTTCTTCTATTTATTTGATTTAGAATGGACTTTATTTATGTCTATAGGTAAGCTTAAGGAGGTTCTTTCGCGACAATCCACACAAAAATTTTAGCCTCGTAACCACTCTATAAATATGAACGGATCTAAAATTTTAGGTTATGTTTTTTTAACGTGACTGTACCACTCACACTACGAAATCTCTATATGGATACTCACATACTAGCCGGATCGTTTCCAAGCCATTGATCTTATATCCCCTCCACTAAAAATAATCGCCCAAATATGTTTGTTTTTTATCAAAACTACGAGGTAAATAATTTCAATTTTTTTTTAAGTTACTCCGAATATATTATTCTAACAAATATTAGTTTTTCATCAAGATGGTGAAAGTCCTTCAATGAAAAAAAATAAAATAATGATCATTTTCCCACCCTTTCCCTATCTCTCCTATGTAAACAATGTCATTTTTAATTGCAATTATTTCATGTTTGGTGTGGTAAAACGTCTTCAAATTTTAACAGTGTGTTTATTATGCTTTTAATGACTTATATTCCAAGTTTCAAAGACTTCTTGAATTTTTACATTTGTGAAAGAACTACCTTAAATAAGATAAACCACTTAATATTTGCCGATATCGTAACTTGGCTTTGATGCGGTCAAGAGCCAATGTTGTCTAAAATCCAGGCGCTTCGATAGAAAACATTCCAAAGATCTGTCTGATTCGGACTCATTAGAATTTCATGATAAAATATCAATATTGTTTGTCAGTCTGGGTTCTAATTTTTTTGAAGTGAAAACTTCTTTAGGCACGTTGGGCACTTTTGGGATGGGGGAAAAAGCACTGAACTCACGTGATCGTCACGCTCATATACATGATTCCTTGTTTAGTCGAATATAGGCAAGGGGGGTAGTCTGCCTTATGGGGTGCGGGGAAGATGCACGCTCGTTGGAATAGCGCTGGGAGAAAATTTCAAAGAGGAAAGAATTTTTAGAAAAATCAGGAAAAAATGTTGGTACCCCCCTAATTGAAGAATTCCCTATCGAATGAGCCTAACCGCTCACAGATCGGACACTTGGAAATGATGTTTCTAGAAAAGGGGTGTTTTCAAATTAATTGTAGTATCAAAAATTAAAATTTCATAATTTGTAAATTAAAAAACAAAAAAGTAGTATCGTAAATTGGTTTATGGCTAGAAAGGCCGAAAAGCCAAAAAAAAACTTCTTACCCATTATAAGGCTCAAATTCGCCCTGTCTCAAATATAGCTAAATCAATATCATTACTTGACCAACAAAGCTTCAACATAAAATTTAGAATAATTAGAATATTATCTTTGTAGATATCATGTCACAAAATCTTTTGTGTTTACAAAAAAAGGAAGCTTCTTGTTCTTAAACTTTTTAAAATATCCAAGTTTTATCCGTGTGATTTTAACAAGGCCTAATTATCCTCAAGGTGATAGTTTACGTCAGGTAAAGTGAGTTGTAAACTTTTATTTAAGATACTGTACTTTTGTTTTATTCCCTATTGATAATTAATCAAAAAAAACTTGTGGAGAACCCGTCCTTGCTTCCCTCTTTCTCACAGCCTTCACTTTTTTAAGACACGCAGTCACAGGAATTAAATTTCTTTTTTTATTCCCTGACTTTTTTCCTGAATTCTAAAATCTTCAATCCTTCAAGACTTTGGTCTGAAACAACTTCACCTCCATTAGAACAAGTGAATACTCTTTTCAAGAATGCAAAGGTTAAATGACTTAATAGGCGTTTCCCCAGTTGAATGTACATTTTCTTGAATACTTATCGTAAAAAAAAAGTAATTTAATTATAATATATAAAAATGGATCATTTTTTGACACAATTTAAATTCAATAATTAATAGAGATTGTGGTGTTGGTGCAAAGTGAAACATCTTTAATAGAGATAAAAATAAATAAACATTTTATGAGATATTAATTTACTATGAGTTAGGATTTCTAGGTCCGTTGTTTCACGTAAAAAATAAAAAAATAAATGAGGTAAATTTTTTTCAATATATATATTTCGAGCTATCAACCTATCTTCAGGAATTACATAAAATAACTATTTTCTGTAATTCCTGACATTAGTTACTAATGTTATTTTCTGTAAGTAGCCCGAAATATATAATATATTGAAAAAATTTACCTCTTTTATTTTTTAATTTTTAACATGAAACAACGGACCTAGAAAACCTAACTCATAGTAAATTAATATCTCATGAAATATTTATTTACTTTTATCTTTATTTAAGGAGGTCCTTTCGCCGCCAATGTTAAATAAAAAATATTAGATTATAACTATAACTTAAACCTTAAAATTCACCTTGGTCTCAGTCGGATAGCCAATCAGATGACTTGCACTTTCATCTGATTGGCCATCCTGCCGGGCACAAGGTGAATTCTAAGGTTTTACCTTTGTCAACTTTTACAAAGACTTTACCAACCGATGTACAACTGGCCCTAAGTCTCTATCTATGCTTTGGTGAAGTTTCAATCACACATTAGCGAGCAAATTTTTGAAAATGTAAACATTTTCTTAGAGTCTTATGGAAAATTAAGATCTTGACACTTTCTCTTGAATTATACTACTATTAGTTGATTATATAAAGTTAAAAAAAAACTAAAAATTAGCTTTTTGAAACATGCAGGTTTCTTTTTTTGCAATAAAATATATGATTGACCGACGAATTTACTTAGATATTTACTTTAAAAAAATCACATAAATGCTATGTTTGGGTGTAAACATAAGCAGTATTAATTGAAAAGTTTTTGTTTTGCCGAGAGTAGCAGAGTTATTGATTCACAAAGAGAAACAATATGTTTATTTGCATCAAGCAGAGGACAACCTCTTTGTTTCTCTTTGTGATAAGCAGTATTAATACAACGCATTTCCAAATCATACAAGACTTTTATTATCAGCTGATTTAAATAAATCAAAATTATTTATTTTTATAATTGTTTTTATTTCAAACATTTACGACTTTCATACTATTTCTTTTTTAATTCTATTATTTTTTATTTGTATTTTAACTCATTTTATCTTTTGACTCAGCTGGAGCGAAAGGACCTCCTTAAATTCAAATTTATATATTATTCAAGTTCATCAAAAATTTGTTATTGCTATATAATATTATTTTATTCGTATAATAAATTTTATACCTCTATACAAGGATAAATAGAACTAGCAGAATATCGATAAGTGTAACTGTATTAGCGAACGTGTTCAATTGAGTCTTGGTTTCTAGTGGGCGACGCGCGGTCTCACCACGAATAAATGAGTTCATCATTAATAATATAATATGAGTACATGCCAGGAGCAACATTTTTTCTCTTTTCTTTCCAAAATAATAAATCTTAAATATTTTTTATTTTTCCATCTCCTCTATAAACGACATCCATTTCTTTAATATTTTTACATTTCCATAAATAAAGCCACCATTCTTTCGAAATATATTCATTATCTAATCTAGATAGCCTCAAATTAAGATAAATTAATCATAGAATGTATATACATTAGACCAAAATTTTAAATATTGATAAAATATTTGTAATTATCTTATTAGACTTGATTTATACAAAAATCTTCTATTTTAAGGTGCCTGGTTGGCCGAGATTTAACATTCGTGCTCCCTGAGCAATAAACTCAAGTTGAAGCCCCAGGCACTGCTAAAATTTAATAGGCTATTATATGGAACCTACACTAATTTACACTAAAACACCCACATATACACTGAATCGGACTAAATGGGCAAGTAGCCGTAAAAAATTATAATAATAAAAATTGCGAGGTAGGTTTCACAAAAAAGAAATAAAACAAAAATGAGTTTTGAATTCGATATATTTCATCCCGACAAATTTCAATAAAGAACTAAACATTATTCAGAATATAGCCCTGAATAATTGTTATAATATTTCGACTATTAACAAAATTTATAATAAAATTAAACGTAAATTCACTATTTCGCACTTAACACTTATTACAATCTGGAACTGAACAAATATTCCCTTCATTTCTAATCACTTGACATCTCCATTAGCTTCTACTCTTAGATCATATGGAATCACTCCTGCTTTATATAACAACAACAATTCAGACTCCCAATTAATTAACAATAAAATAGACAAATCAGGAGTGTATAAATTGACTTGTTATGATTGTGATGCTTTTTATATAGGGCAGACAGGCCGCTTATTCAAAACACGTTACTCTGAGCATGTAAGAGCTCTTAATCGTCTCAACAGATCCGATAATATTAATTTAGAATCCACCTCTGCCTTGGCCATCCATGAATCAAATCATTCTGCCTATAATAATAACCCTATCCCCATTCATTTCGAAAAATTGTTATTTGTATAAAAAAAATTTCCCAATTTATATTCAGTTTTCTCTGACTCCTGAAGATGGCTGACACCCGAAATATATAGAATTCAAAACTCATTTTTTTGTTTTATTTCTTTTTTTGTGAAACCTACCTCGCAATTTTTATTATTATATTAAAACCAACACCTATCTCCTTAAAAGTTAGTAAAAAAATTATTTTATTCGACTACAAACTAGGAGTTTATTAAAATGTAAAGTGGAATTTCAAATTATAAAACAAGAGAGAATTTTTTTGCTCAACTTCATCATAAGTTTAAAATCCGCTGAATGTCCCTGTATGTCATAGATTCGCCATCACTGGTATAGGCCATTGCCGGGCAGTGACACAAGCTAATATATATATAATTGAATTTAAGATAAAGACAAAGGGTTAACTGGGCATTACAATAATGAATATTGCACTCATTCAAATGTACATTTGTTAAAATAGCCAAAGCAGTCAACCAAAGTTCCGTCCGTCCTGAAAGTTATCCCAAACTAAAGGACCTCCAAGAGTAAATAACAACACAAACATTCTATTTCGATATTTACATATTGTGGGAATATTAAGCTATCTATTAAATAAAACTATACTAATAATCTTAATTAAGAAATTTATAAAATCTTGAAAAATTACATTAGCTATGTATAGACATATCAAAGTTTATATAGTTATAATTGAAGTTTTTATTTTGCCGAAACTAGCAGAGTTGTTGAATCATAAAGAGAAACAAAGAGGTTGTCCTCTGCTTGATGCAAATAAACATACACACAAGAATGTCTAACTGGCTTCTCGGCTTAGTAAGAACAAATTTTTCAATATCCACTCGATACTTGACCCCATGAAAAATAATATTTATAATTAAATAAAAAGACCATGATGAAGGCCAAGCCTTCGAAACTATAGTCTCAAACAAATAATATACACCCATGGACAAAAAAAAGAAGCTGATTCTTATCTTTTAGTTGCCTGATTAAGTAATTTGTCAAATATTATGTTTAATAAAAATAAGATGAAAAATAATATTGTAACAAATTAATCAGCAAACCAAAAGACAAGAAACACTTTAAATCGAATTATAGCTTCTTTTTTTTGTTCCGCTAATTTTGTCCATGAGTGTATATTTGATATAAATATGTGTGTATGTTTATTTGCATCAAGCAGAAGACAACCTCTTTGTTTCTCTTTATGATTATATAGTACACATAAAAAAAAAATCGAGGCGGGGTTCCTTTCTCTCTCCCTTTATTTTTACCTATATTATATGTATTTAAAATAACCCTCTCTCCGAAATTTCGTAAAATATAAAACTCCCTGATTTCGACCGTAAATATATAGGTAATATTTATTTATATAGGAACGTTTTCAATCCTTTTGTATAATGTTATAAATTATAAACAGAGGTGTGAACCGCGACCTAAAAAAATTATCATGCCAAATTGTTGTGAGTTTTTCAGTATCTAGATATAAATCTCAATGTTTTAAGGAATCTTATGACTTTATATTGGGCCACGGGTTGGCAGCCCTGGTTTAAATCGAATGGGATTAAAGAAGGATATGAGGAATGATAATTTATTTTTTAAAAGGGTCATGGATATAATAATCCCTGACTATCCATTATCTATTGACATGTAAGAACGTGCAAAGATTTAAAAGACAAGTCCTGACAAGTTTTAGTCCAGTAGAGAAATTACCAATTAATTGTGATTGTTCTAGAAACGCCCAATTCCCTGTCTCCTTGAACTTGAATGATATAACTATAGATTTGGTTAGTGTCGTAGCAAATTACTGAAATAATAAATATTTTAGAAAATTAAAATATGAGAAGAATTTATTTATAAATTATTTTTTTTATCTTATTTAGTTGACTTTTAATTTTGGTTTTAGTGAATTTTATTCTTGAAAAAAGCTTCACCTATTGTACAAATGTATCTTCATATTTCGAAAAAGGGAATAAATATATCTCTACATATAAATCTCAATGTTTTAAGGAATTTTATGATTTTATGTTGGGCCACACCGAGGGGTGAACCGCGACCTAAAATCGTGTACACCTACTTCCACTTTCATTTCCAAGTAAAAGACAATAGATTATCTAATGAATTCCAAAGACGGTGTACACCTAATTCCAATCGCGGTTCACCCCTCGTTATAAACATTCCTTCTTAAATGCGAGAGTTTTGTTTTATAAAAGCAAAAATAAGAAACTTCTTTGTTTTTTTTTAATCGATAGGTTACGTTTGAATATATGTCTATTAATTTTTCAATGTTTGATGGAAACAAAGAATAATCCACATAAGTGTATGATTGCACAAGATCAAAAAGCGTTACGTCAATGGGAATCTAAAATGGACATAACAAAGGTGTGTCAATGTTACAAAGATATCATAATAAAAATTACTACACATTTTCATAATTATTTTTCTGTTAATTTTGCCTTCGAATTTCTATTTCTTTTTAGCTAAAATATTCTAGTTTTTTCATCCAACAATTAATGGAAGGATGATTTAAGAGGGGAGATGTTTTGTTCAAGGTCGCCCACTCGATTTGTCATCAGTCCCTATAATTGTATCTATTTAAAGTTGGTCATGAACAACAACATTAAAAGCAACCTATCAAAAATACTCACAGTCTTTGTTATGTCTAACGAAGCCTGGTCTCTGTTGGAGTGGCTAGTTGAACGTTCACCTCAATACTGTCAGCAAACAAACAGCTGATCGCTGGATGCTTGCTTGGCTTGGCTGATGAGGGGAGTTGGATCAGAGGGGAACAGCGGGAACAGCCGAGGACCTTCCCTCCCACAAGAGACAAGACATCACACAACCAAATGAATTTCGTTTTATGTGAAATACAGGCTACACTATTCCATCCAATTGATTCCATTCTCGAGATTATACCATATACTTCCGACATATTATCTTCATTTAATTACACTGCTCGACAAAAATTAAACAAAAATTTCTCCCCATAAACCTAACAATGGATTCCAGTAAAGTTTTATAAGCTGATTATCATGCAGTTTCCCGATTTTTTTAAAACACCTGAGTTTTGAGATATTATCGGTTAAAATGACTAAAAAGGCCATTTTGACCTATTTTCGAATTCCATTAGATATTAAACAGCAAAATTTGAAGTTAAAATATTTTGTTGACCTAATAGAAAACAGCTTCCTCTTTGATTTTCAAATTACCACTTGTTTTTAGCTCAATTAGAACACGAGTTATAACCAAAAAACTAAGACCTTATGTTTTTATCTATGTTTATTATGCTTTATTATCAGGTAGTTTTAGTTTTTTAGTTATAACTCGAGTTCTAATTGAGCTAAAAACAAGTAGTAATTTGAAAATGAGGAAGCTGTTTTGTATTACATCAACAAAATATTTGGATTTAAAATATTGGTGTTTAATATCTAATGGGATTCGAAAATAGGTCAAAATGGGCTTTTTCGTCGTTTTGACCGATAATATCTAAAAAATCTGGAAATTGCATGATAATCAGCGTTTAGAACTCTACCGGAATCCATTGTTAGGTTTACGGGGAAAAATTTTTGTTGAGCAGTGTTATTATATTATTCCTCTCCTAAACAAATAGTTAAAGCATTAATTAATGTATACACTCAAAAGCAAAGAAAACCGGACACTTAATAATTTTTAACTTTTATTTTTTGATAAAATGAATTAAAATAAATTTTCTCATTAAATAACCGAACCAAAATATATTGAATAATAATAGACATAATTTAAAATGTTAACACTTTCGATTAGTTCATGGAAACTTTTAATATTATATCGAAAATAAAAAAAATGAATTTAAGGGTTGTTAATGCTAGATTATATAGAATCGATCGACAATAAGGATTCATAATTCATAAGCCCAAAACTTTTTGCTGTTTATATGCCACTTCTAGCAAATCCCGTGCTCGTTTGACAAATCTGGCAACACTGTCCGAGCTTGTATATATTTTATCATAGAAATTTCAGATAAAGTACATTATAAAGGGAGATTTATAATACAGAAAGTTGTTAATAAGCGATTGAAAGCTGTTGCGGCAATGTCTGAAGCGAAAAAACGTCAAAAAAATTACTAAAGTTAACCCACTTTTAAGGTTAAATAAATGCATCGTTGCCAGTTTGTTTTTAGTGTAAATTTTTCATATACATTTTTCATTATTTATTCATTATCTCAGAAACTGTGTTGTAATTATGAATTAAAATTTTCTTAAAAATGTATTAGTTATTGTTTAATGTTGGTTTAGTTTTTTATAACATTGGTAAGAAGAGTTTCTTAATTATAATTAAATATGTATGTAAACTTTTCGATATCCCGTATAGTGCAATGTATAAGAGTTTGGAATTTAATATCTACGGAATTATATTGTTCATAAATTTCGTTTTGCTACCAATCGATGCATAAGTATTTAAATAAGAATCTCTCTAAATTTCAAAAAAAATTCTAAGAAAACCCATATGGTGAAACAACTACCTTAAAATGTTAACACTTTCGATTAATTCATGGAACCTTTTAATATTATATCGAAAAAAAATGAATTTAATGAAAATCGATCATTTATACTTTGTCTTCGAAACTTTTCATACTTTTACCATATAAAAGTTCATATACGAGACATAAAGAGACATTTTTTTATTTAATCATGTTTTTTTTTATCTTAATAGATAGCCGTTACAATGTTTTTTTTAATCATATTTATTAAGCTAAAAAAATTAAAATGTCATTTTAGCTTTAGAAATAATTTTTTTAATTATCTATCTAGTCAAAATATAAAAATATTTTTTTTAATATTGTACTTATTCATTTTATCTAAAAAATTATCAAGTGTCCGGGTTTCTTTGCTTTTGAGTAAATAAGCAGTTTATGAAAAATAATTTTAACTTCATTTTTTTTAATTAATGCTAAGGATCTAAGAAGGTGCAATAAGCATGCAAGTGATGCAACATCTATATGACAAGATTGGTTTTTGCTTGCGCCACAGAAGACAATTCTGGCCTAAATCATGGCGAGGCCATAGCTTAAACCTCGAAATTAACAAGGGGCTAGAAAATCTTGTTTTTTTTTTAGTCGAAAATTATCTTAGAAATAGTTTGAGAGAACATAAATTGTCTTACTTTCTTTGTACAGTCGACTCTCCATAATTCGAACCTCGATAATTCGAACTCTTCAGCTGTTAACTTCGGTAAATCGAAAAAAAGCTGTATATTTTGATACGCTCGATAACTCGAAATCCTTTTCGTAACAAGAGGGGGAGATAACGTTCTATAATTCGAAGTAGGCCACTTCCTCTCTTTATAATTCGAATTTTTCATAGCAATGTTTGTTTACTCCTCATTTTCAGCGTAAATATGTAATTTTTTGTTCTTTTTTTGTCGTTTTCAATATTTTTACTTTTTTACTTGAGGCTATATATATAAAATTTATGTAAGCTCATACATATTTTTAAAAATATTATAAAAATTCTTAATAATTCGATTTTTTTCTTTCTTCTTGATAATTCGAAGTCTCGATAATTCGAATTTTACTTGTAGTCCCTTGGATTTCGAATTATCGAGAGTCGACTGTACCTACATTGCATCTGAGGGAGAACAACATTTATATTGTAATGGTATTATAGATGAATTTCAACGCTCACTAAATTCTCTTGTAGCTGATTAACTTTTTAAAATGTGTTATTTTGTTAGGATATTATAAATAGGTATTTTAGCATTATTCAAGGGTTGAATGTGCTAACAAATTTTAAGGTTGCTCTTGCAGAATGAAAGTTCCATTTATAGAGACGAAAGAATTGAATTAGTTCGATTTGTCTCTAATTTGTTAGGTAGTGAAGCTTTGCAAATCACTCATTGAACATAATTGTGATTTAAGAGGAGATTATTGTTTTTATTCAATGGATGATGAGAGCGGAGGGCCAAAGGTTGAAGTATATATGCGAAGCTCTATATAATTAAAATCAATCCTAAATTTAATATACTTTGGTTTTTATATCAATTTCATTTATGTTTCATGATAAAAAATACTTAATAATGAATAAATTAAAATGTGTCCTTTGCAAGATGTAAATGAGTACATATACATAATTATATAAATACCTATTATGTATTTGGATTTTAGTTTCAAAGACTTTGCCTTCATCTTCACTCTAAGATAAATATCACTAGTGGATTTTTAATCGAATGTACCTAAACCATAATTGATTTTGTTTTTTTAGAAAAGAATCAATAGAAGGAAGCATTTCATTGGACATGTTTATCAAAAAAATGAATTCAATTATGATTATAAACTCTTTTGAAATAGAATATTCATAGTCTCAAATAAATAATATTTATATATTCAAATAACTTTGACAAAAAAAAATCTGTTTGCCTCATCCACATAAGCTCACGAGGGAAGTGAAACTTCTCTAGCCGTAGATGTTATTTATATATAATACGGCCAAAAAGTTTATCCCCCCTAAAAAAATCAAACTCCATAAACTGTCCATTATTCATAATTATATAATTCAATTATTATATTAAATATTGAAAATCAAATTCTGTATAAAATTATTATTCATTTTTAAAGTTGAGAATGATTTATATAACTCTATATGAAATTTATATTATTTATAAATTCTAAATTATTCAAAATAAATCAATAACTACTTTTACTTTATGATTAAAATGACAATATTTTTGGAGTTTTTTTTTATTCAGGATTTTGGATTTAAATATTTTTATTTTTGGTTTGGCCGAAAGAAGTTTCACTTCAAAAACATTTCACTCCTTACGAAGAATGTTTGAGATAATTTATTTATACTAATACAAACAAAATGCTCATGATATTAGCTATTTAGTATAAACAATTCAATTAAATGTTAGTTTTAGATATATATTGATAAAGATCGTATTTACTAATAAAGGAGGTATTTTTAACCGACTTCAAATAAGGAGGAGGTTCTCAATTCGACTGAATTTTTCAAAATATAAAATTGTTTTAGATAACACAAAGAGAAACAAAGAGGTTGTCCTCTGCTTGATGCAAATAAACATACACACATATATATCGAAATTATATATCTGTATATATATTATTTATTTAATTGAAAAGTTTTTGTTTTGCCGAGTGTAGCAGAGTTGTTGATTCACAAAGAGAAACAAAGAGGTTGTCCTCTGCTTGATGCAAATAAACATACACACATATATATCGAGATGATATATCTGTATATATATATTATTTATTTGTTTGAGACTATAGTTTCGAAGACTTGGTCTTCATCATCAGTCTTTTTTAATTATAAATGTTGTTTTTCATGGAGTCACTATCGTATGGATATTGAAAATGTGATGTTCTTTTACTGGTTGGCAGCTTAGTAAAGTCTTCTAAAACTATAGTCTCAAACAAATAAATAATATATATATATATATAACAGATATATCATCTCGATATTATGTGTGTGTATGTTTATTTGCATCAAGCAGAGGACAACCTCTTTGTTTATTATTTATTTGTTTGAGACTATAGTTTCGAAGGCCCGGCCCTCATCATCAGTCTTTTAATTATAAATATTATTTTTCATGGGATCAGTCATTTTTGAAAAATTTTCAATATCCACGCGATACTGACTGATCCCATGAAAAATAATATTTATAATTAAAAAGACTGATGATGAGGGCCAAGCCTTCAAAACTATAGTCTCAAACAAATAAATAATATATATACAGATATATAATTTCGATATATATGTGTGTATGTATATTTGCATCAAGCAGAGGACAACCTCTTTGTTTCTCTTTGTGAATCAACAACTCTGCTACTCTCGGCAAAACAAAAACTTTTCAATTTGTTTTAGATAAATTTAAAATTTTTATTGAAATCAATTTTTTAGAAAAGGTTTTAATTCATTTCAAGGGCTTTTTGGTCATCAATTTTATTGTAGTAAAATTCAACTATTTTTTGTTTATCTATGATGGGCTTAGGTTCACAGCACATCGGTGTCACTGTCTGACCTCAAAACCTTTCTCTTGTTGGGCATTGCGTTCTTACTTTATTTTTAATGAAGAAAAGGGTAAACCACACTATCTTCATCTAATAGATAATTTTTTAATTAATTTATCAATTTTTCTATTTTCAAGCTTGATTACTTTCAATGATAATTAAATATTTAAAAATATATAAACAAGCATAGTAATTTATTATTTCAATAAAAAATTTAGTAAAACTGCATATAAAATTATATTATTCAATTTTTATAAAATATATCAATATTTGCGTGATCTTATTTTATGTAATTTAGCAAGATTTTTAGTCATCTACGAAAATAGATGAATAAAGAAAAATAAATCGTTTATGAAAATCTAAAGAGAAATATTAATTGTTAAATTTAGATTAGTTGACAATATTAATACAATACAATATTAATTTGAAATAAAAAAATATTTAATTGACTTTTATAATGACTGCAATCAAGATTGAAAAAAATGAAATCAATTTTCTTCTTTGATTATTGTTTTTTGCTCATTTTTAAGATTAAATATAATTTATGCATTACTTTTATAAGCTTCTTAAATTTTGGCAGCTATCTTTGATTTCATTGGTTTCCAAACAACTTAGCTTTTTATAAGTTCTCGTAGCGGCTATTTGCAGATTTGAAGAGAGTGAATAGATAGCCAAGGTTACCTCATCTTAGTTAATCTTAAACCTTATGCAATCTTAGGGTTGACAAACCACGATTACCCTTAGCGACAAAAATTACTAAAGTGTCGCTAATTTATTTACAAACAAGCTGGTACGAGATTATTATTTAATACATACTTAAAAAGGTTTTTGCCGACAGGATTACAGTTGTTTAATTTATATGGATATACTTATCAAAACTTAAATGAAAAAGACAACATTTTGAAAAAATAAATTTCTGCCAATTTTCAAATATATTCATTATAAAATACATCAGTCTATTTATTCTCTGACTTTTAACTTCGTAATTTCTAATCCATTTACATTAATTATATTTTTGATGTTCGACAATGTTAAGTTTTAGCCTTAGTACTTAATATTAATCGCTAAATACAATAATTGTAATTCACACCCGAAGGCTTACTAGTTGTTCTGAAGGTTTAACCTCTGTAGTCCGGAGTGGACCCTTATATCGTGAATTTTTTTTAATGAAATTGAGACGGAGTTACACCAAAAAGGTGTATCCCCTAAAGGCCTGGGTTGGCCCCTCCATCGAGAAAAGAAGAAGAGGGGATTTTATGTCCTAAGTATCTGTGGATGCGGGTCTCAAACAGCTGAAGGTTATAAGTCGCGGGAAGAAGGAGTTTCAATTTTTATCCAATTTGACAGCGAAGGGGTGCTGAGCGTTCGAAAACAGGGTTTCTCTCAAAGAGAGCTTTAGGGGGGATAATTGATTTCAGCTGGACTGAACACAATGATGTGTCTGAAAGTGTCTGTAGTACAGAGAAAGGGCAGAATAGAAGAAATTTTCGGGATTGGGTCGAAGATAAAGAAATCTGTTAATGCGGCCCATGAAATACTGAAGATTAGATGTAGCCGGAAAGTCAGACGGAGGAAGCGAGTTTTTGATTATGATTTTTATTTATTTTTATTAATGATTAAAATTGTTTAGTAATTTTAATTTATTTTCTTTCATTCCCTTTGGTTGAATGATTATTTATGAAATTTGTATTTATTAACATAACTTGAAGATCATGACATTTGACGATTTGGCAACATGGAAAAAATTAATTGGCTGTTTAAGTTTTTATCAATTTGCTATAAACACAGAAAAGCAATATTTTTATTTAACCAAAAAGTTAATTTTTTTTAATAGTCGTATTTAACAAGTTGAAAATTATCGATTTTTTTTACAGAATAAACCTGATATTGAGTTAAAAATTAATGATAAAATTAGAATCGGGCTATAGACATCTTGGTTAAAGTAATGGCTTCAAATCTCTGTTTTATTAGGGTCAGCCGAGGGGTGAACCGCGACCTAATATCGTGTACACCTACTTCCACTTTCATTTCCAATTAAAAGACAATAAATGAAGGGGCATTATCTAATGAATTTCAAAATAATTCCACATAATTTCAAAGATGTGTACACCTAATTTCAGTCGCGGTTCACCCCTCGCAGTCAGCTATTAAGATAATGAGAATTTTCAAAGAATTTAACGTATTTGGTTAAAAGTATTCATTTGAAAAAAAAATGCTAGCGAATTCTGCTTATAACATGCATTTTGGACGTTTTATCACCTACTCTACAAAAGCCCCATTTAGCTTTATCTTGTAAAAACAAATGATTTTTTCCGACATAATTACTCGAAATAAATCATTTTAAGTTATTAATCCGATGCTACTTTTTTTACTTTTAGTTAAAAAAAAACTTAATTCAATATTTCACTGTTGCATGATTAAAGTTCAACGATCTTGCCGGAAAATTGGAACACACAATCACACAGATATTTTCTAAAAACAACTTTTTGAAGGGACCTTGAAACATAAACATCTATCAAAATTTCAATTTAACAATTTTCACTAAATTCATAGCTAATTATAGAAACTTCGTTTTATTTATTATATATTAATTGAGGTAGTTATTTCACTACAATATTAGCAAAAAGTTAATACTAGAGTATATAGAACAGACAATAAGGATTCATAATTCATAAGGACAAAACTTTTTGCTGTTTATGTACCACTACTAGCCAATTCCGTGCTCTTTTGACAAATTTGACAACACTGTCCGAGCTTGTATATATTTTATCATAGAAATTTCAGATAAAGTACATTATAAAAGGAGATTTATAAAACAAAAAGTTCTTAATAAGCGATTGAAAGCTGTTGTGACAATGACTGAAGCGAAAAACGTCAAAAAAATTACTACAGTTAACCCACTTTTTAGGATAAATAAATGCTTTGTTGCCAGCTTGTTTTTAGTGGAAAATTTTTTCATTATTTATTCATAATTATCTCAGAAACTGTGTTATAACTATGAATTAAAATTTTCTTAAAAACTGTATTAGTTATTGTTTAATGTTGTTTTAGTTTTTTATAACAATGGTAAGAAGAATTTCTTAATTATAATTAAATATGTATGTAAACTTTCCAATATCCCGTATAGTGCAATGTATAAAAGTCTGAAAAACTCTATCTTTGGAATTTAATATCTCCGGAACTGTATTGTTCATAAATTTCGTTTTGCCACCAATCGATGCAGAAGTATTTAAATAATAATCTGTCTAAATTTCAATAAAATCCTAAGAAAACCCTTTATGGTAAAACAACTACCTTAATGAAAATAACAAATAGTTAAAAGTAGATTTAAACATTACAATCAATATGAACAATAAAAATAATAATTTAGGATTTTATAAATTTTAAGCTTAAAACAAACAAAATCTTCTAACCTAAATAGATAAATAAAGAAATAAGGAATAAATATTTATCTTTTGTTTTACAATAATGATAATGTTTTGTCTTTAGAAAAGTTGATAATAACTTATTAAAAGGTTCTTTCCCCACCTTAAAAATTTCCTTTGTTCATTGCAATCGTGAAATGGAACTAGGAGGTCGCTCGAACTTGTCACCACAACTGCTGATCGAATCAGCTGATTCCCTTTTTCTATTTTTATTTAATTTTATTTTAATTAAATAATAGAAAATTAAAAAAAAAAAATATTTAGCTATCCAGAGAGACATTTTTTTTATCTTTATAGCATATTAGCTAATGAAAATATTAGCTCCAATATAATTTTATCTTAATGTTTGTGTTAATCAATGACTCTGATTATGTGATTAAACATTATTGAAAGTATATGCCTTGGGAAGACAAAGGAAACTGAGATAAATACAAGATTCAAAGCCCAGACTCACCTATTTCTGGAGATTATTTTATTAATCGAGGTGATGCGAGGTTTTTAATCGGGACGGACAATGGACGGCTGGCGACGAGGGCTTTAGATATGCTTATTCTTAACAGTGATAAAAGTTGTCCCTATCGTTCCAGCCTGGCAGTATTGACTCGGCTCGGCGATTGCCTGGAGAACAGTAGAGCCCTTTTGTCTGTTTTACTTATTTACCGTCGAATGGCGCCACTCTACGACGTCCCATCTTTCTCGCACTTGGCGTAAATTTTCATATTATTTCCAACCGAGAAAAATCATTGTATTTTTTTTTTATATATATTTTGTTTATTGGGCCTCCGAGGAGCGGGCCGCATCTTACAAGACAAAAGAGCATTAGACAAATTTATTTACACATCTTTCACACTTTCAGCTTCAGAACAAATTAATTCAGATTCAGAGCGGGTGGCTGAGAGAGCCAGGATTAATCCTGGCTCACATTTCACATTTCTTTTTTTTTTTTTATTCACAAAAAATAATCATACGCCACCCGCTCTATATGTTCTTCTGCCGAAAGTGTAAAAATTAAGGAGAGATCCCCTCATCGCCCTATATGTCAAATCGTTTATTGTTTTTTGGGATATACCCAGGGCGATGAGGGACTCCACCGCTTTATGCCACCACACTCCCTTCCACGAGAGTGTGATGGCCTCGACCCTGACCGAGCCCGCCCCGACGCCAAATCGCTCCGCAATATTATCCACCAGACTGGAGTTGCCCCTATATTTTTCTATTTTGTTTCGGTGGGCAACACCCAGTCCAGCAAGCGCGGAGACGATCTGGACGTCCAAAACCCACACCACCCCCGCCGCATCCTTTGCCACGATGTCTGGCTTTCTATTGCCCGCCGAGCTGGAGTACAAGTACGGTCAAATTTTTATTCCTAACCTGGACCTCCGCTCAAACATCGTCACAAAATAACAATATTATTATTATAGAACTTAATCTATTCACAAAATAACAATATTATTGAAATGAACCTACACACTACATATACCTACATTAAATTCAGTCTTATTATTTTTTGAAGTGAAACTTCTTTAACGACGTTTCTATTTGAAAATTTTTGTTACAATAAAGGGGAAATGACTTGATAGAGGGGAAGGTACGTGCGTATTAACGCCACCGCAGCTACAGATTTGGCTGTTTTTAAGCGCCACTACTGACAACGGATTCTTTTACAAAATGAATATTAATTAAAAAATAATTAGTAAATACCCAAAAAAATTCGAATATATAAAAGTCGTTGCCGGTTCGGTTAAGATATATTCAGTTCGGCTCGGTTCGGTCGTATATCTTCATTTCGGGCTGGCATTTAGGCTATTAGGTTAGCGTCAGCCTAAATTTCAGCCCGAAATGAAGATTATACGAGCCGAACTGAATATATCTTAACCGAACCTTCCAAAGTTTGTTCGGGAACCCATTTTTTTATCTAAATGAACCGAGATGATGAATAGAACCGAACCTATGAAAAGTTCTAAAAGTGAAAATTGTCAACGTCCACTGGCGCTCACTTGAGACAATTTGAGACATCACAGTCCATAAACTCAATTTCAGTTCAAATTTGTAGTTTAAAATTTTATTTGTAGCGGTGGCGTTAATACGTAAGTACCGAGGGGCAATAAGGGAAGGGAGCATGTGTTGAGTATCTAGTTGTGTATACGGATAAAAGTTTTACTTCCCCCGTGAGCTTATGTGGGTGAGGCTCACACATATTTATTTAGATGACCTTAGTTACTTGTCCTTTTCCACTGTAGGCGAGGGGTGAACCGCGACCTAATATCGTCTACACCTACTTCCACTTTCATTTCCAAGTAGAAGACAATAGATTATCTAATGAATTCAAAAATAATTCCAGATAATACGGTGTACCCCTAATTCCAATCGCGGTTCACCCCTCGACTGTAAGTATGTAGTATGATAACTTTATTATGTGTTAGTAGTGTTAGTGCGGGAGTCCGATTTTAGCCGGTCAAATTTTTATTCCGAATCTGGACCTCCGCTCAAACATCGTCATCAAGAAAACCAGAAGACATAGGCTGTTGCCTCGGCGGTAACGCTACTCGTGCGTCCATTCCTATTGCTTGAATTAATAATAAAACTTAGGGCAGTTGTATGTCGGTTGATAAAGTCTTTGTAAAAGTTGACAAAGGATAAAACCTTAGAATTCACCTTGTTCCCGGTGGATGGCCAATCAGATGACAAGCGTTTCATCTGATTGGCCTTCCCGCCGGGCACAAGGCGAATTCTAAGGTTTTACTCTTTGTCAACTTTTACAAAGACTTTACCAACCGACATACAACTGGCCCTTAGTGTCCCAATTTTTTTTGATAAGGATGTAATAAAATAAGGTGTAACGTAGTACCCTATGCACCTTTGCATTCTTGAATTAACTTACTATTCAGATTGTGCACCCTCATTAAAGACTGAAGGTTTCGGCAAAGGATTCAGGGCAGTCTTTGGAAGTCAAAACTCTTCTTTATCTAAATCAATGACATTCTAAATTCAGAATAATATATCAATGTAGGGTGTCATTCTGGGGTCTGACTTCTATTGGGATGACCATATCACCTCTGCTCTAAGATGCTGCGTACAACCTTGACTTTCTTTTCAGTTCAAGACGCTCTTTTATGCTCAATCATCTTCTTATCCTGTATAAGACTCATATTCGCTTCTGACTCGAATATGGCTCGCAACTGTGGAGAGGGGCTTCCAAGCATTCTCTTGCCACTCTGGATGTAATTCAAAAGAGAGCAATTATACTAATAGGAGACCCAGATATATATCTTATTCGATGGCTCACCATAGAACCCTTTCTCTCCCTTTCCCTATAATCTAGATACTACCATGATGTTTGTTCTGATGAGTTAAAGACAATAAAATCTTAATCTGCACATTTCAAGTGCAAAATGTGATTTTTATAAAATATATTCAATAATTATGCTATTTTTTAAAATTTGTTAATATTACTTCTTCTCCTGGTGCCTATCCGCTCAGCGAATGTTGGCGATCATTCTGGCTATGATTGTTTTATTGACGGCGGCCCAAAACAGCTCCAAGGAAGTCTTCCCGAACCATTGCCGCAGATTATTTAACCATGATGTCCTTCTTCTCCTAGGTCCCCGTCTACCGGCTATTTTCCCCTGAATAATAAGCTGTAGAAATTGGTATTTAGAGTTACGTAATATATGGCCGAAGTACGATAATTTTCTAATTTTGATTTTATTTATTAATTCTTTATCTTTTTTCATTCTTCATAAAACCTCTTCATTTGTAACTCTATCTATCCAACTTATTCTCGGGATTCGCCGGTATATCCACATCTCAAATGCCTGCACTCTATTACTTGTCGCTTCTGCACGAGTCCAGGCCTCCATCCCATATAGAAGAACCGGAAACACGTAACATCTTACTAGCCGCATCCTCAAATCCATACTGAGGTTGTGGCTGCACAGCAGAGGTCTTATTCGGTGGAATGCATTACGTGCCATTTCAATTCTCTGTTTGATTTCCACAGAATGATCCCATTTATCATTTATAGTGCAACCTAGGTATTTAATTTGTTGCACTCTCTCAAGAGGGTTGTTGCTAACTTTTAGTCCGGTGTCATAGGAGTTTAACTTCTTACTGATGACCATATATTTTGTTTTGGCCACATTTAGTTTTAGCCCATACTCTTCACTCACGACGGTTGTTCTATTTAGCAGCCTCTGTAGATCTTCCAGAGTTCTAGCTATTAACAGCGTGTCGTCTGCATATCTGATGTTGTTGATGTTTATGCCATTCACCACGATTCCTCCCACCTGATCTTCGAAAGCCTATTTAAATATTTCGTCTGAATAAACATTGAAGAGGAGCGGTTAATATTACACAAGATATAATTAAAAATATTTTCTAGCCTGTGCTATATTGTTTCTTTTACACTGGTTATCAGTTAATCATCTGGATGATGGATGATAATATGAACTCAATAAATTAGAACGCAATAATTATAGTTAGATTTGTCGAATAGTATTGTAATTACTATTATCTATAATAATCTTTGCATTATTAAACATCTAAAAAATTGTAGGTATATTTGTACGAAGGTCAAAACAAATTTAGAATGACGTTGATGATGAAAATAAAACTTAAATTTAGAATGTTCTAGCCCAGGGTCTAGGTCTTGTTTAGAACATAATATAATTATTATAATAAAAATAAATGAATATTGAAAAACTTTTTAAAATCAATTTTAATTATTATTATAAATAAGTTATGAATTAATACATTAATCAACTACTTATATTTTATATAAATCACTCAAAGCTCTAATCACCCCTCCCCCCTTTATTATATAACTATAATCTCATACAAAATATGTATTGGTTATTGGTTTAGTTTTTTATAAAAATGGTAAGAAGGGTTTCTTAATTATAATTAAATATGTATGTAAATTTTCCGATATCCCGTATAGTGCAATGTATAAGAGTTTGAAAAACTCTATTTTTGAAATTCATTATTATCTCAGAAATTGTGTTGTAACTATGAATTAAAATTTTCTTAAAAAATTCATTAGTTATTGTTTAATGTTGGTTTAATTTTTTAAAACAATGGTAAGAAGAGTTTCTTAATTATAATTAGATATGTATGCAAACTTTCAGATATCCTGTATAGTGCAATGTATAAGTCTGAAAAACTCTATCTTTGTAATTTAATATCTCCGGAACTATATTGTTCATAAATTTCGTTTTGCCACCAATCGATGCAGAAGTATTTAAATAATAATCTGTCTAAATTTCAAAAAAATCCTAAGAAAACCCATTTGGCGGAACAACTACCTTAAAAGGAGAATCAATAGAGCCAGCCCATTTCGAAGAAATAGTAGCTCACATGCCCAAAATTTTGAAGCAAAAAAAATCTATATATAGGTACCTATATATATATTTCTTGAACTTTCTAAAATTTTGTTTATTAGATTGCAAATTAATTTATCTTGCATTTTTCAATTGTTACCAAATAAAGGCGATTCAACTCCCCAAAACCACCCCATTGGTCAACACACCTTGGTAGACGATGTTTTTGTTTTGCTTTTTCTGAAAAAAACTTTCCAAAGCATAATCTTAGGATACTCCTTATTATTATACCGTGATTACATCACAAAATGTTACTTATTATTATATAACTAATGAATGTTTTGAAAAATTGTGTTGAACATTTAAACGATAGAAGAAATAGTTGAATTGATTCAGGTATAAAATTGTTATTAATTTTGCTACAATTAATATGAAAGACACAGATCAGTTCATGTATAAAATAATTCTAAATAATTCTTTTTTCTAATTAAATAGTCTTTAAAGGGTTTCATTCTATTTAATGCCTGTGCCGAAATGACAATGCTAGAACGTCCCATTATTTTACATCAATTATAATTTAAACATCACACACAATATTAAATTTAAACAGGTATTCAAATAATTTAAATTCTAAAAAAAAATCTCTAATATTATAAGAAAAATTATTAAAAAATTATTATTGTTAGATATTAATAATTTATCTGTGATGTTTTTCAATTTCTCCGTTGGCATTTGAAAGCTTTAAACTCTAAATAAAATATTTTCGTTATCTTAAATCTTAATGTGAGTTTAAAAAGAAAAAATTCTTTTAAAATTATAACTTAACTAGTAGGTTATTAAGTTTGCAAATTAAAAATGATAATAATAATAAACTAAACTAGTATTTATTTTTTAATTTTAGTATTAATTAATTTTTATTATTTATTTTTGATTCAGATAAATTCAAAAATAATCAATCTATAACCAGAGATAAAATGACTTTGTTTAGAAAATCAAATTGGAAGCGACTGCTTTTATTTTCAGCAGGAATTGGTTCTGCTACCACCTCTATTTTATATTTACAAGATAAAAATAATTATAACCAATTTATTTATACATGTTATGGGTCCATTCGTTTTTCAAGAACATTATTGACAGGTATACTTACATATTTTTCAAGTAATAATATATTATTTTATTTTTTTATTTTAATCAAATGAGTGGATATTGATGAGGCAATCCAAAAAAAGAAGATAATTTATACTATCTTTTTATTCATAATCGACGTTTCGGAGGCTATTTCTTTCTTCAGGGTTTGAAAGTCAGTTAAGGAAATCCAATGCGACATTCCCATTGGATTTCCTTCACTGACTTTTCAAAACCCTGAAGAAGGAGGGGATATCCTCCGAAACGCCGGTTTATGAATAAAAGATACACAAAAGAGAAACAAAGAGGTTGTCCTCTGCTTGATGCAAATAAACATATACACATACATACATATATTATTTTGATATATATGTGTGTATGTTTATTTGCATCAAGCAGAGGACAACCTCTTTGTTTCTCTTTGTGAATCAATAACTCTGCTAGTCTCGGCAAAACAAAAACTTTTCAATTAAATAAAAAGATAGTATAAATTGTCTTCTTTTTTTGAACTGCCTCATCAATATCCACTCAATTTCACTTATCAGTCCGTCTCCAAAAATTACTCCAATCTTATTTAATCAAATTATTTAATATATTTTTAATTTTTATATATAAAAATTAAAAATTTAATTGTCATCCAAGAATCTTCTTCTAATAAGTCACCAGCTTGAGAGTTCTAGCTTCTATGGCTTCTTGGCTTGGGCCTACCTAATTCTTGGAGGTCCTTATCGCTACCTACGTCCATTCTTCACTCACTGTTGATAAGTAATTTTTCGCTCACGAGTGATCCCCACTCGAGAAAATAAATCAAATGTGCCCGGTCCATTAAGATTTTCTATCTGCCACTCTGCTACTGACTTCACCCTTTCTTTCATGAAAATTTTACCACCAACAACTAACTAATGGTTTTATTAGGGTGGTATCAAGAATTATTTTCTACACGCCCACTTCTCTAATGCTTTTATTTCTGAATTGGGCTATCCTGGATACCTAACGTGACCATTTTTTTTTTGTGTCAGAACGGGACGCTTACGAAATTTTGTATATACTTAAATAAAAAAAAACGTATAAAAATAATTTTCGGACAATTCACACACGACCATTTGGCCCCAAACTAAGCATAGCTGGTACTTAAATGCAGAAATAAATCATAAAATCATTGCAAGATAATACCTCCTTCAAATAATTGACAACTATATCCGATATCTCACCTGGATGCTCTCGAAACTCTAAAATTTTGACTTTAACGCCTTCATAAAGTAAAAAATAGCGAATCAAAACCGGGAATAATTTTATTGAGCCGTGATTCGAAGCATCCGTTGAAAAAGTTATACAGTGACTTCGCGAAGGTGCTTTTTCAATTCATCCATCGCCATAGGTGCTAGCACATTTTCAACAATAGCCTGAGATTTTGTACGAGCACATTTAAATTTTTGCTCAAAACATGTTTGAATTAAATTAGAAGCACAGTCATTTGAGCGAAAGCTATGGTTTTCTTGCACCGTGTGATACGCCCACGCACCTTCCGCTGCAGCTATATCCAAATCTTTGGAAGTCGGTGAATAAGTTTTTTGAATTAATTAAGCATTGACGAGCTTGAAGCAGCAGCTTGATCGGAAAGCCTGTGTTTTTCTGATATTAAATGTTTCACAATATCGCTAGCACCACCATGTGCAACACTAAAATCTGTGCGGCACTTTTTTCACACGTAACGGCTGCTTCACCACTCCTTTGTTTAGTAAACGGATACTTATTTTGCAAATTAATATTAAAAGTACACTTGCGTTTAAGCATTTTGCCAATGTTATAAACACGAAAACAACTGCAACTCAATACTATTAGAATAACGTTCAATGTATCACACATCCTTGTCTCTATTCGTGCGATTTACACTGAGAAAAAAATTCTCTTTTCACGTTTAAATAACATTTGAAAAAAACTTGTTTAACTTTGGAATTCTATAACTCATGATCATGAATGAATTAAAATATCGATCAGAACTGACTTTTGAGCGCTCTACAAAAAAGATCTCTTATGATTTTTCGATAAATCCACATTTTTTTCCTCAGTGTATATAAATCTGGTCTGTTTGCAAAAGCGCGACATTTTTACTCTCGATGGGGAAAGCGGGACGTTTGGTCACATTATGGATACCCCATTTCTTTTGAGGACTAATAACTTTATTCTACCTTACTTTGTTGTTTTACTTGTTTCGCTACTGTATAGGTATAGAAATGCTTTCAAAATGTATATTTTACATAATCTTTCGCTTATTTCACACTTAGTCGGGTAACCGACATCTAGTCGACGCCGACATGCGTTCAGACCTTTCAACTCTTTAAAAACCTCGACCTAAGCATTTCTTGTTTGGGTTTTGTCCTTATAATATTCTTGTGTTTTGCCTCATAAAATAGGACGATCATGAACTAATGTAATCAGTACTTCAATATCAACTTCTGCCATGATAAAAAACTTTGAACTAATCTAACAAACGTGAACAACTTAACTAGGAAACACTAGTAGAAACTGCAAACGACACGAGCCCGCTAAATGTGTACTTCACCCCACTTTCTTCGGCGGTTTTTTCGCCCTCACGGGCTCTTGGCCTTCGCAATGGGTTGCCGGCTTTCCATACAAATAACACCGCAGCCGGGTTTCGTTTACCCGATTACGACATTTACCGGGCAAGTATGAAATCTCTCATACATTTATCCGATTACCATTACATAGCATCGTTTAAACGACACCCGGGTAAGTGTTAAATAGGCCTTTTAATTAGTTTGTCGTTATAGAGAATTGACCTAGCTATATACTTTTTATTCTCTTATCAATCTATCTACCTTGTTCTTTCCGTTATTTGGTTCTTTTGACCCTTCAAACAGTTAAGTGTTTGATATCTAATAAATAAATTATACATATTTATATTCGTTATATATATTTGCAACAAGCAGATGATAACTTCATTGATTTCTCTTCTCTGTTACTCTCGGGAAACAAAATCTTTTCAAGTAATTACAAATTCTTGAAACACTTCGAATACAATCTCTGGTTTCAGGGGTGTTAACAATGAAAATCTTCTGATACTCTGTGGAAGCTTAAAATTCCATTTTAAAAGAAGTCTAAAAGCCTGCGTAAAATTTTGAAAAATTTAATTAATGTTAAAATACTTTAATTTTTAATGCGAGATGTAAATGTAATAAATTATTTTCAATAACTTTTAAGGAGTTAGGTGTTGGTTCTAGTTGAAACATTTTAATATAATAATAATAAAACTTGAGCAAGATGCGAGGTAGGTTTCACAAAAAAAGAAATAAAACAAAATTGAGTTATGAATTCGATATATTTCGGGGTGAGCCCAGCATCAGGAGTCAAAGAAAACCACCCCCGAAATATATCGAATGCAAAACTCAATTTTGTTTTATTTCTTTTTTTGTGAAACCTACCTCGCATCTTGCTCAAGTTTTATTATTAAATTCTTTTCAATTCAAATAAATCTCATAAAATTATCTATTGTTTTCTTTTAGGATTAAGTATTTCTACTGATTATTGGTGGAGTGAATTAAAATCTACTCCTGATACTCCTCAGTACAATCAAGAACTATTTAAGTGTCACGAGAGAAGTGCAAATAAGATCTTCAACGCTTGCATTGCAAATGGAGGCCTTTATATTAAACTTGGACAAGGATTAGCTACAATGAATCATGTTTTACCACCTGCTTATATAAAAAAATTACGGTAAAATTTCACTTATCAAATAAATAAAAATATAAATAAACTATTCTAAGATTTTTAATATTTATACTATATTATTACTAAACTTGTAATTAATTAATTTTGGATCTAGATAGACTTTTAAATGATAAATGTCCACGTGATGTACCATTTGAAGAAATCCAACAAATTGTAAAGGAAGATTTAAATGAAGAATTATCAGAAATATTTCCACTATTTGATAAAAATCCTATAGGTGCAGCCAGTCTTGCTCAAGTATACAAAGCATATACTAATACAGGAAATAAAGTAGCAGTCAAGGTAAATAAATGATTTCCTATTATGTATTTATAAATATTTTTATATATCATATAATTTTAAATTTTATTAAACTTTTTATTAAATTATATTTATATTATCATTCATCGTAGATTCAATATGCAGAATTACGAGATCGCTTTAATGGAGATGTATTTACACTTCGATTACTACTGCATTTAATTGGAATAGCACACCCTGATTTTTCTTTTTCTTGGGTGTTTGAAAAACTTAGGTCTAATATAGAAAAAGAATTGGATTTTTGTCTAGAAGGGAAAAATGCAGAACTTGCATCTCAAGATCTGAAACATTTACCTTATGTTTATATTCCAAAAATTCTTTGGAAATATACTTCACCTAGAATATTAACAATGGAATATATTGATGGAATCAAGGTAATTTACATTTTTTTTTATTTAGTTTTAATTCCAAGAGTTTCCGCTGAATCGATTACCTAGGTTTTATTGATCAGATATTGCCACATGGCTGATTTTAAAGTCGAAACATATTCTGATAGAAATTTTTCATCAAATAAGTCCAATCCAAGTGATTTCAGTTGAAAGTCTTTATTTAATAAACAAAACAACACACCCACAAAGCCTAAATTTTCTACATTATTCTAAATCTTTTTCCCGAAAATTGTCCTCCTACATGTCCTCCTTTTACGATATTTGAAGACTAATCAGTAAATCTCCGTATTCGATCGAGATTATATAGATATTATAGATACATTCAATATGAAGACATTCCTTGTTCAGATATTTCCAAATTATTATTAAGAGATGATACATTGACAAAAAATATTCATTCACTGGAAAAGTACTCATTTAAATAAAAATTAATAGGCATTTCAACATAATTACAATATAAAATGCTACAAAATGTTTTTTTCTATTCATTTATCATATTATTGTGTGTATTATTGTTGCAATGAATAAGATGTTTCTTTTCTTTACGATATTTTTTTCTTCTATTTGTGCCCTCCTTTTCATTGTAAAAAAGAGGGTCACCTTATAATAGCCGGATACTGACTGAGCGAGCAGCCTCGCGAGGCTGCCTCTGGCGTTTGCGACAGAACCGTCCTGAGTGAACGCAGGAAACGACGCGAGGCGCCTTTGAGCATTCACAAAAACCGACAACCGATGGATCGGGCCGAGGCAGCCTCGGACGAGGCAACGGGAACTTTTGCCTTGGGCGAGGCACGTACTGACCGACCAGGCATTTGCCTCAAAAGGCTGGCCTCGCGAAGCAAATCCTCAGTCAGTATCCGGCTATTGAGAAAGCTAAATAAAATCATATAATATATACATAGTCTGAAACTCAGTTTTCACTCACTAATAGTTTTACTGGCCAAAATTTCCATTCACACTGACGCCAATAGCTAATAACTGACTGACCGAGCAGCCTCGAGAGGCTGCCTCTAGCATTTGCCGCGAACCCTTTTGTCTCGAGAGGCAGCCTCGGTACAATTCTACGCTAAGCGAGGCTTCCTCGCGCGGCTAGACTGATCCACGATTGCAAGACAAAACAATTCCGTCCTGAGTGAACCCAGCCAACGAACTTTATTTTGAACATTCCCAAAAACCGACAACAGATGGATCGGACCGAGGAGGTCTCAGGCGAGGCAACTGGCACTTTTGCCTTGGGCGAGCCACGTACTGAACGACCAGACATTTGCCTCTAGGGGCTGGCCTCGCGAGGAAAATGTTCAGTCAGTATCCGGCTAATGAAAGCTATTTATATACATTGTTGTGGACGCCCATCAATAAAAATTAGCACAAGCTTCGAACAAAAGACCAAAAAAATAAAACATAAACCAAATCTGACTTGTATGAAAATGAACATTTTTTTACTAAAATATATCGAAACTGAACTGAAACTACTCCTACTCCCTCCACTATGAAGCTGGCATTTAAATTAAACCTCTACTGCATTTTTTCATATAAGTTATGAACATATTCATCTAATTATTTTATTGAATAACTATGAAAATCTATTTTATATTTAGGTTGATGAAACATCCGATTTACTTTCTGCGGGTTTCTCACTAGAGGATGTTTCTGAAAAATTGGTTTCTATGAGTGGAGCTCAAATATTTTTGAAAGGATTTGTTCATGCGGATCCTCATCCTGGAAACGGTATGTATACATAATATACAATATATAATATCAAGATTTAAAATACGCTGCCAGTACATCAAATACGATATTTAACTTTATTTTTTTTTTTGTTTGTTTTTGTTTTAAGAAAATTTTGTATCAAATTCGCGCCACCGAGTATGCGTTAAGAAATATGGATTCATTTATACATTACCCATAACATGGATTTATAATAATTTTTAATTTAACTTTATATTTAAGGTTAAATAAAATTGGAAAAATGTTTAATTCGCCATCCCTTATCAATTATAAAAAAATTTTAAGAAGTACTATATAATATTATACAAAAAATATATTTTGTTTAAAAATGCTAGCATCTTATGTCTTAACTTGGGTTAACAGCTTTTCTTGTTTTTTCTCCAAGAAAAAAAACTGGGTTCGAAAAGAAACTAAAATAATGGGCTTACCAAATTTTCGGACAACCTCTTAAGAATATATATTCTGAAGTGTTTATTTTTTCAGAAATGGATTAGTTTTTCTTAAAATCTTTTATAATTCGTTATTAATGTGCTAATGATATTCAATTTTCTTTGTTTTTAATACATATATACAGTAATCGATGGATATTGAATAAGTCTCTAATTAACCGAAAACTTGTTTAGCCCATAGTTATGAAGTTTATATGTTACGGCTAATAGGCAAATTTGTATAGTTTATAAACTAGCTGGATAGTTTATAAACTAACCAAACCATTGGCTATTTTGATAGAAAACGCAATTTCCATTAAAATAGCAACTAGTTTGCAAACTAACCAAGAGTCTTGGCTAATTTACTTGAAATTATTGAGAAAACCAAAATAGCGGGTTAGTTTATAAACTATCCAATGCAGCCTTGGCTAATATGAAAACCATAATTTCTAGTAACACAAAATAGCCAAACCTTTGGCTGGTTTATAAACAATAGGCTTAATGTTCATGGCATTTCTTATTTGATGAATTAGAGATGAATAAAATGCAAACTTTTGATTTAAATTTTTTATTATTAAAAAAATAAAATATTTTCAAATAAGTACAATATACTTAGATATTTTAATAGTAAGAAATATTTTTGTGTGTATGGCGGGCGCACCAACGATAGCTATATTTTTTACTTAGAAGAATATTGTATGTATATTGTGCATCAACTCGTTGTAAATCAAAATGTTTAATGTAATAATAATCAGATTTTTGGGCACTTGATGGTCCATTGTGCCACGTAAGGTTATTAACCTCTCCACAACACTTTTATAGCTACTTTCATGATAAAGTTTGGAATTATTTGAAATTTGCTTTCTTATTATAAAGATCTAAGAGGCGATACATTTTTCTTTGTGATTCATTTTATTAACAATAACTGTTGCTGTTAGTGTGAAATATAAAAACAAACCCGGCCCATCGTAGACCTGTCTCCGCCCTTTCCCTTTTTTATAGATATTACCATGGCTTTTGTTCTGACGAAATAAAATCGATAATCCCACTGAAGGCTTCATTTGCGCGAAATACACGATTTTCTAAAATTCAACACCCCTACGCGCTTAAACTAGATACTAATCGAACAAACGCATTCGCCAATTCATTTATCCATATGACATCTAGAGACTGGAACTCTCTTCCCCCGACCGTCTTTCCAGCTACTTATAACCTTCAATCTTTCAAGACCAGCATCCACAGATACCTTCGACTGCTACCCCATCCCTAAATCTCCCCTTATCTTCACGTTACAAGGTCCACCACGGACTTCAGAGGTTGTACCTTCTTGATGCAACTTCTTCTTGTATCAATATCATTATAAAAAAAAAAGGACCACAAAAAGAAAAACAATTCATATTCACAAGCTAACTTTATTTGTAAATTAACCAGAAAATTGGTTGGTTAGTTTATAAACCAGCCAAAGGTTTAGCTATTTTGTGTTACTAGAAACTATGGTTTTCATATTAGGCAGGCTGCATTGGATAGTTTATAAACTAACCAGCTATTTTGGTTTTCTCAATAATTTCAAGTAAATTAGCCAAGGCTCTGTAATCTCCCCCACACTCTTCCTAATTTATATAAACGACCTCATCAATCAAACGTCAAACCCCACTCATTGTTACGCCGACGATAGCACTCTGCACGGCAAACCCTCACTCCCGAATAATCGAATCAATGTTGCCTCCTCAATCACTCTCGACCTAGACAAACTGAATAAATGGGGCTCTCAAAATTTAGTTAACTTTAATGCAAGCAAGACTCAATGTTGTCTAATTTCTAGGCGCGAAAATAAAAATTTCCCTGATATTCACTTCGATTCGAATACCCTGAAAATGTGTGACAGCCTATCCATGTTGGGCGTCTCTGTCGCATCTGACCTGTCTTGGAATGAACACATCTCCTCTGTGGCGAAATCTGCAGCAAGGAAGATTGGCTACTTATTCAGGTCCAAGCGATTTTACAAGCCCCCACATCTTCTCACCATCTACAAGGCCCAAATCCGGCCCTGTCTCGAATACGGCTCTCATCTATGGAGAGGAGCCTCTAAATATTCTCTTGCTACCCTGGATGCAATTCAGAAACGAGCCGTCAGGCTAATTGACGATTCTACCCTCACCGACTCCCTCGACTCGCTAGCTCATCGAAGAAATGTCTCTGCCCTTTCCCTTTTCTATAGATACTATCACGGCAGGTGCTCTGATGAGATAAAATCAATAGTTCCCCCCAAAGCATGTTTTGCGCGTAGCACGCGTTTTGCCGACTCCCAACACTCTTTCGCGGTCAAATTAGAAAAGTGCCGGACCACTTCATTCGCCAATACATATATCCCCATGACTTCAAGGAACTGGAACTCTCTCCCAGCCTCCATCTTTCCCAGCACTTATAATCTTCAAACCTTCAAAACCCGAGTGCATAAACACCTACGTCTACACCCTCTCACTTAATCAACTTTCCCTTCTCTTCGGTAATGCAAGGGTCTTTCGAGATCCATAGGGGCTGCATCTTTACTGGTGCACCCCTTCTTGCATTCGATTGCATTAAAAAAAAAAGACTCTTGCTTAGTTTCCAAACTAGCTGCTATTTTAGTGGAAATTGCGTTTTCTATCAAAATAGCCAATGGTTTGGTTAGTTTATAAACTATCCAGCTAGTTTATAAACTATCCAAATTTGCATATTAGCCGTAACATATATAAATTCTATTAATTAAATATTCAAAATTTTAACATTTCCTTTAAGAAATAGATTCATACAAAGGGGCAAGAGATTCATAAACCTTAGATAAATCTAATTAATCTCATCGAATATCATTACATAAATGAACTAAAAATATTTGTATTTATTTCAGTGTTAATTCGAGAATCAAAATCTCAAAAATTTTCTTTTTGGCAGTTTTGGAAAACAAAAAAATATAAAGTTGCAGAAATTGTTCTTCTTGATCATGGACTCTATGAAAATCTAAGCAATGAAATTCGAGTATCCTTGTGTGGAATGTTTAATTCTTCCGTTGAACTAGATGAACCTGCGATGAAAATGTAATTCATATTTATTTAATCATTTTTTATTTTATTGATCATGGACCAAATCTTTGTTCTTAGATTGTCTAAATTTTTAAATATTCTTAATTAATTAATGAGTTAATCATAAGTTAATTATAAGTGATTAATTTTATTTTTTTTAATCAATAGGTATGCTCAGAAATTAGGAGTAAAAGATTATCGTCAACTAGCAGAAATTCTTCTTATGGTTCCAATAAAACTTGACGGTCATTCTTTTACAAAACCAGTTCGACTTAACCCGAAACTATCGGAACAAGATCTTAAATACATGACAGAAGCAGCTAAAGATCGTTTTGATCGCATTATGATAGCATTGCGAACAATGCCTGCTCAACTATTATTAATTTTGCGGAACCTAAATATTGTTCGCTCCATTGTTCGAAAGCATGGTGATCATGTAGACAGGTATACTTAATTTATTTATTTATTTTATAATATTAGAAATTTTTATTATATTTTATAATATTAGAAAATTAGAATATAATATATATATATATATATATATATAATATTAGAAAAAAACACTGGCATTAAGGAACATACAAGAACCATCCATTAATTTCGTGGTTTTTGACCCCTCCCTCCCTCCATGTCAAATTCGAAGACCTCTCCACCCCTAATGTGATGTAACATCTTTTGCAACTTTTAATTTAGTGGAAATTTTGATTAAAACAACATTACGATTAATATTGTTTTATTTTTCAAATATGTAACAAATTAAAGTGAATCTTATATATAAAAAAAAATAAGCTGACGTGTTCTGATGTGGTCATCCACTTGACTTTACCATACAACCTGGCCCCTTACTTATATTTAATATTTAATAAAATTATTTATAATCATGTAGGGGGGCGGAGGGGGCGACCGCCCCTATAGAGGCCCGTGCCTGGCAAAAAAATTTGTAAAAAAAACATTATGTGTGTGGGCGTCTCTGCCCCCCCCCCCCCCCCCCCCGCTTGGACAATTCGATCGCGACACACTTCCGAGATAAAAAGTATATCTTATATACATCAGGCACCTTATATACATTCTCCCCTCCCCCCCATAAAAAATTCCTGGATCCGCCCTTGGGGGGTGGGTAGTTTTGCATTTTTAGTCTTCTGGGGTCCCACTGATTATGTATACAAAATTTGGTTGAGTTTGCTCAAATGGCCAAGATTTTCATTTTTTGACCCCCCCCCCCATTTTGGGCGTTTAGTTTTTGCATTTTAGACTTCTGGGGTCCCATTGATTATGTATATAAAATTTGGTTGAGTTTGCTCAAATGGCCTAGATTTTTAATTTTTAACCCACCTCCAACCCCCTTAATTTTGGGTCAATATGCACCAAAATTTAATCAGCTCTTAATCTCAATGGACCAAAACTACGTGTGCAATTTGGTTTCGATATTCCCACTAGTTTTTGAGCTAGCTCGTCCACAAAAATTTGGTAACGCACAGACAGACTAACAGACATTTTGATAAAACAATTACTATCTCGAAAAATATAATTTTTTCGATGTTCACTTATTAGGGCTTTTTTGTAGACCGAAATGCCATGGTTTCGCCCAATTTTTTTAACCAAAATATTTTCAGCCGTTTTTTGAGATATTTCGAAAAAAATAAGCAAAAAAAAAAACACTTTTTTCATGCACGATTACAATACTTGACCATACACTGCATGGTAAAGTAAAAAATATTATATCATACATAAATGCTGTATTTAGATACTTGTATCAAGTTACTTAACAACACTGATAATGTCAATTAACAATAATTTTGTTTTAAAAATTGTATATGTTAATAATAAATAATTTGAAGGAGACAATAAAAGGGTGTAGTCTTCTGCTGGAATTATAAATAAATAAAATTCATAATTCCAGCAGAAGACACACTCTTATTGTCTCCTTCAATATATAAAAATTCTGCTACCCTCGGCACAAAAACTTTCAATTTAATAAATAATTTCTTTATTTTAGATTTTCAATATTAGCTCGTCTTGCCTTTGATGGACATGTTCAGGATAAAGCTACTCTATTTGGAAAAATACGCCTTATATTGGCTCGATGGCTCTTAGAATTTCGACTTTATTTCCATCGACTGTATATTGCTATGATACATTGGCTAATGAGAATGCAACCTGAATTAAGAGCAATAACAGATACTGCATATTCTCAAATCTAATTATTTTAATAAATTCTATAGGCTAAAATATTTTTATTCATCATCAACTTATGTAAGATTGTTTACTAGCCTAAATTAATTTTTCAAAGCTAACCCTAACGAGCATCAATATTTGGGCGATAAATGAAAAAGATCTAGGCTGAGATAAATCAATTTCACTTTGCTTAAATAATAATATTTTTTTTTTAATAATTATGTTTTGAATTAATAGTAATGTATTTTTTTAGGAGGAGAAAATATTGATACGATAATATTGATTAAATAATTTATGTAGCGAAATTAATACAGTTCTTTTATATAAACAATCAGTAAATGGTTTAAGTGAAACATCAAAAGTTTATTTTAAACTCTTTTGATTATTTATGTCTATCGATTAAATTAATAAGTTGTTGTAGGGAAATAAGGACAATAGCTTATCCAAATATTTTTTATTTTATGCCAACGTTTCGTCAACTTTGTTGTTTATAAAATGACAAATATGAAAAGAAGTTAATTTGTTTGAGCACTGAGGAAGTCAACAAAGTTGACGAAACGTTGGCATAAAATAAGATATATTTGCATAAGCTATTGTCCTTATTTCCCTACAACAACTTATTCATTTTAAACGTTTATCTACTATATCTACTCTTATTAAACGAGCAAAAATTGTATATATATATATATATATATTTGTATCTTGGTTCTATTTTGAAAACGACTCTACCGATTTTGATGAAATTCACGGGTTAGGGGGTTTTTAGGTTGGCAATTCGATCTGTCACGGTCTCATCTTAGACAAAATTGTTTTTGATGGGTTTTTTCGTAATCAAATTAATTATTCGCAGGTAGACAAATCCCAATCTTGGAGTTTAAAAAAGGTTTCTCTTTTCTTTACTTTTGTACCCAGACAGACAATGGGTCGGGTTAATCCTTTATTCTCAAAGGCCTTGAAGAAGTATTGTGATTGTGGATTTTAACATATTTTGTTCTCCCTAAACGTTAGAAATATTAATAAACGTTTTATAATTGTTTTTATAAAGAACTTTATTTATTTAATAGAATAGAAAATAATCATGAATTTATTTAAAAATATATTTTGCATAAGCAGGTCTCAATTTTCTGCAAAAACAACACATTTTGATAGGTTTTATTTATTAACTATTGGATGAATAAAAATGAATCATAGGGTTGAATCAAAACAGGTGCAGGAGGTGGGGTGCAGTGGTGGGGGATCCGGGGGGGGGGGGGTGGTACAGTGGGCGAATATTATATATTTTTGTATTTTTTTTAATTTGAAAACGGCTCTCAAATAAAAATCGACCTTTTTATCAGAATTTTAAATTAAAAATAATATTAAAATAAAGCTTTTAACTGAAGGAAGAAGTTACCGAGCATCGCTCGGTGCCTCCAGATACTATTTACTTATGATAATAAAATTGTATCGTAAGTAATCCCACTAGAGATTCGATTTGGCTTGATATTTTATAAAGAAAAAAAATCTTTAGTGGACACCAGATTTAAAAAATAATTCATCAGTGTGTGTGTATATTTATGTGCATACCTCCCCTGATTACCACTACAATAAGTCGCAGAAATGTAATTTGAAACTTAAGCTAGTTATTCGCTAGAAGAAGTTAACCAAGGTTTTGGTTCAAATCGATGAATTGGAAGGTGTTTTTTGATTTTTACTTATTTTTCTCATATAGAGTCATACTGATTTTTTTTTAATCAAGAGTGCCTATCATTACATGTACCTTAAATCTGTAGAAATTTTAATCCGGTTTAAATTTAGAGAGGGGAATCGATTAGCGCTATAAAAACGACTTGATCCTTCTTTTTTTAACTCGCTGTGTTTATCAAGTATTAAATGTTCTTATGCACACACAGACCAATGGATTTTTTTATTTTACTTCATCAGCCGGATACTAACTGAGCGAGCAGGCTCGCGAGGCTGCCTCGGGCGTTTGGCTGAGTGAACGCAGAAAACGACCCGAGGCGCCTTTGACCATTCAAAAAACCGACAACCGATGGATCGGGCCGAGGCAGCCTCAGACGAGGCAACGGGCACTTTTGCCTTGGGCGAGGCACAGGGCTGGCCTCGCGAGGCAAATCCTCAGTCAGTATCCGGCTATCCATAGCGTAGCGATACGAAGCTCTATGGGATAATATATTTTAGTCGGACAAGGGCAACTTCAACCCTATTGTTTCAAACATAGTCAAATATTCTAGTATTTAATTTGGTCAAATTTTATATACTATAATTTTTCCATGGGCCAATAACACGGATTTTTTCATTTAATATGTCCGGATTGATGGATAAAATTATTTCGTTGATATTTTCTCCACCCCATTCAACCTATTGAAATGAAATTAAGTACTTCTAGACTTCTACCATTATTATAACGAAATAAAGTGCTAATTAGTTTTAAGGTTTATATCACTCCACAAAATTTGGTTCTTTATTTCTTAAGGATTTAATTTTTTATAAATATTTTGAAAATGACTTAATTAATACAGTACAATTATAGGCGTAACGAGGGTTGATGAATTGTATGGGGGGATAAGCCCCTACACGAGTAAAAAGATGGGATGGGATGAAAACTCATTCGTGGTTGTTTTAAATATATAAATTTTATATATATACAGTATTAAATTTTTATTACTCCAAAGAAGTTTTATAGTTTTTATTTTGAAAAATTACATTTTAAAGTAATATAGATATTAGTTTTTATTTTATTTTTAATTATTTTAAACCCGTAGGGATAAAGTTTAGCAAGTACTGCTTCAGCGATCTTGGCAAGCAATTTTCTCGACTTTAAAATAGTGCAACTATTTATTTCCTCATATGAACTTTAAATTCGTTTTTGAAAAGTTATGTTCAAGCGATTACAGAGCTTCTAATTAAGTTTGTATTTTGAAAAAAAGTAGCATATTTTCTAAGATTCCTCCAAAAACTCCCCTTTTGAATGTATTAAAAATGTGTTAACATTTTTAAATACAAATTGAACATATTAAGCGTTTATAATTGAGAAAGGGAACATTATTCCTGAAAGTTTGAAGTTTTCTTAAATTATTTACTGTATTTTTATTTCTTTATTATGATTATAATTTTTACTGTTATAGAAATAATAAGTTTAAAAGAAATTCAATCCATAATTAACCTTGAAATTTTGTCTCTATCAATCAACTCTTAATAAGCACCTTAAATAGAGACCAAGAGACCTGAAAGTCATGTATTACATAAATATTAAATCAGATAAATTCATGAATATTTCCGGATGCTCTTTTTCTCTTTGAACTTATGTTCCCATAAATATTTCTATTCAAAATATATTACTAGAATAAATTCTAAAGTATTTTTTTACTCTCTTTGAAATTTATATCAGTATATATAAAATATATTTCTATTTTTATAGTTTATTTGATATAGGTATATATATAATATATCTAACTATTTTATAAATAAGAATATTAAAAGTACAAATTAAAATTCTTTATATTGTCTTTGGTTAATACCCGTTAATGTAAAATATGATAAATATTTAAATATATTTTTATAAAATTCCGTTGAAAAATAATCTTGTTATTATTGATTATTAAATATAAATCTCACATCACTTATATAGAGATTATTATATTGAACATTCTTGTACAATTATATTAACTATTTTTTTGGAAGAATTTTAATATATATTAACTATATCAGTAAAATCTTCTACAACCCATTCCAATCCCAAAATACATCACTATTCCAAAAACCCAACTGTTATAGTATGTGCGTATTTTTCAGCTTAGTTTCATAAGTGATCATGGTTCGAAAAAAACATCCATCTGAATTTATAGTAGTATGTATTTACCCTGTATCTGGGGTTGCCAAATTTAGAGAACAGATTTGCCGGAAATTGACAATTCATTTGCGGGACCCAGCAAAATTTTGCTTCGGAAGCCATGAAATTTGCAGAAACAGTGGAAAGTTTATTAGTAGAGTTAGTAAAATAAATCACACTTGTTTTGATATAGATTGTAAATGTTTATTTAAGGACGTTCCCTAATATAGCTCAGAAGCAGTTCGCTCTTTCCCCTACTCTCACATGCGCAGAAAGGCAAAAATATTTTCACTGCGTCGTTTCTCGGATCTGGCAACATTGCATTCTTACCAACGATAAAAGACAAAGAATAAAAAAAACACTTCATGAAACAGCTTAATGCGAAATTCCAGAGAGAACAGTATTGTTAGGTTGAGAGAATTAGCAAAAAATCTCAAATGCACCAGCTTCAGAAGTTTTTTAGATATAGAAAAATTGAGTGATTTTAGTGCGAAGTTGCCAAGTCGCCATCTTTCACTTGCCCTGCCATGAGAGAAAAAATGAAAACCATCAAAAGTAACTAACTTTTAACATTTTTCAGACAAAAGAATACCGCTTAATACAATTATTTTAACAGAAAAATATTTGTTATATCTTCATTTAATGATTCTCAGTTTTTCAAAATAATTTCAAGAAAATTACGATTATTATTTAAACAGTCGCTTTAACATCAATCGGAATAGGGTTCGCGTGTTAAATATGCAAACTGGTCAATATTTACAAATTTAGTCCCGTAAGGACTATTGAAAAAAATTTCTACGTATGCAATTGGATGTTAATGACGGACACTTATAAGTACAAAGTTTTAAAAGGATTTCAAGAAAATCGATTTATTAGGGAACGTCCTTAATAATTAGATTGCAAATACTAAATTAAATTTTCGCCATCCCATACGACTATAACGAGAGATTTAGCGTCTCGCGAGAGGCAAGATCGCGGGAAGGTTAGCAACTCTACCTGTATCACATCATTAAGTAATGTGCCAAGATCATTCCAATTCTTAAAAAAATATGTATCTGGCATGCAAAAACTGAATTCATATCAATTAACTAGTAAAAACTCTAAATAAGTGATTGCAATTAAAGCAATTCTTTCAGTCATTTGCAGTTTTTTGAAATTTTTTTTAGTTAATTCTAGTACTTACTGTATTTTATTTATTTAATTAATTCCTGTCCTTCATTTTTCGAGTTTAGAGCTACATATATTACACATAATTGAATTCTAGCAATGGCTAGTTTTACTATATAGTGCCACGAGTGGGCTTTGTTAATTTTTTTTTTACGGTACTTAAATATATATTAAGGTGCCTGTTATTTTGGCAAAGTATATTTTTTTTCTTCTATTTCGAAACCCGAACACCTTTTAAATAGCTGTGCACAGATTAAAACTATTTGTATAACATTAAACCACGCACGCCACCGGGAGGTTGAATTCTAAATGGGAAATAACAGGCGTTTTATACATATTTAGATATTTAAGGGTATAATTTTTTTTTGTATACATATATATATATGTTAACATTAGATGAAAGCGAAAGTTAAAACTTTTATCCGGTCACTGCCCTATTTTGGTGCAATTGGGACCAGACTTGTTTTGATAGTGAACCAAGAGTTGAAAAAAGAAGATACAGGAGTCAGGGGATCCATCGTCTAAATGGAGAAGGCATCTGCGGGCTTAGCGCGGAAGATGTCGGATCATACCCGGCTGGGTCCTGTATCTTTTTTTTCAACTCTTGGTTCACTATCAAAACGAGTCTGGTCCCAATTGCACCTAAATAGGGCAGTGACCGGATAAAAGTTTTAACTTTCGCTTTCATCTAATGTTAACATATAAACATTCTAAATATATATATATATATATCAGGACATTTGTATACAAAAATTATACCCCGAAATATCTAAATATGCATAAAACACATGTTAGTTTCCATTTAAAATCCAATTTCTCGGTGACGTAGCTTAAAGGTATACAAATAGGAACTATACCATCTGTGTCCAGTGTATTTTTTAGCAATTAAAAGATGTTCAGGGTTCGATAGTAGAAATTTTTAATTTGCCAAGATAACGCACTCTAATATATATATATATGTTAGGCTGTGATGACCATCGTGCCTCAGGACACCATTTATTTAATAAATGCGAAATTTATGACAAAATTTTAAAATATATTGGATTTGTAAGGTTTTAAATAAGAATTCTATAAAATAAAAAGAAGTATTTATATTTTTATACAATATATATTTGTAAACAAAACTTTATTACTTTATAAAAATAAATACTTTATTTATTAAGTTTTCGAAGGATATTAATTTGTAAATTAAAAAGAAAAAAGTACACGTAGAAGATAAATCTGAATTTAATTAAAAAAAAAAAAAAATAATATAATGAGATATCAGGAATACTTTTTAAGGAATCGGATAAGGAGATATTTCTAAAATATATATAGATATATTTATATATATATTTTTTAAATGATTTTAATTTTATTAATTTTTCTTTGTATTGAATTTTTGCTTAATGTATATATATGAAAAAAGTGTAAATTTTAAGTGTATAATAAGAATACGAGAGGGCAGATAATAAAATTCCAGGACTAATGCGAAAATTGTCAAAGAAATATAAAAAGATCAGGCTGTCTTTGCTCGAATAGCAGCACGCTTTCCAGTAACCGCTTGGAAACCGCTCTTTATACTTGCCACTGAGCATCTAAAAAAAAAAAAATGAAATTTAAATTAAATTTATAGTAGAAGAGATTTTTATTTTTAATTAATCGTTTAAAAAAATGTGAAGTTAATTTTCTCATTAATATATCAAAGAATAATTAACACATTAACGAGAATTGTTTTTGATCTCGCTTTTTAAACAAGATATAATTATTTAATTATTCTTTGGTATATTAATGAGAAAATTAACTTCACTATTTCAAGTTAGAAATATATAAATTCGGATATTATTTTCACTTAATATTTGACAAAAATCATCTGCATTCGATTCACGATCGAATAAAATGCAGGAAACTTATGATTCGTTTAAAAAAGTTTTTCTCTTGAATAATTAATTATTCAAGGAATTGCGGAGACCAAGGGCTAACTCAACATAGGGTCTTATTTTTTTATCTAAGTTACCACTCCGATTTTTTTTCTTTTTTTTGACTTCGGCCTTCCTAACCATTAAATAAATAGTAAGGGTCAATTTCGAAAAGCAATGTAAGCGCTTCAAACTCATATCAAATTTACAACGATACAAGAAAAGTGGATTTCTGAAACCTTTTACTTGCGATTTTTGAGGCACTTCATTCAGTCGTGTTCCGACATTGTTTACTGAATCGACCCATTAGGCTTAAAAAAGTTAACAACCGTCGACAAAGGACAATAGAGTTGTATATACGAAGGGCGAACTCAAAATCTACCATCATACGGCGAGTTTTTCTTAGAGCCCACGCACAGTTGGTTATTTGTCTAAGTCAATTTTCAAAAATTAACTGATCGACAAAAATTTCTTCCTTTAAACCTAACAATGGATTCCAGTATAGTTTTATACGCTGATTATCATGCAATATCTCGATTTTTTACAACAACGCAGAGTTTTGAGATATTATTGGTCAAAATGAAGAAAAAGCCCATTTTGACCTATTTTCGAGTCCCATTAAATATTAAACAGCCATATTTTAAATCAAAATATTTGATTGATGTAATAGAAAACAGCTTCCCCTTTGATTTTCAAATTACCACTTGTTTTTAGCTCAATTAAACCCGAGTTATAACTAAAAGACTAAGACAATATGTTTTGATCTATGTTTTTTTATCCTTTTTTAGTTATAACTCGAGTTCTAATTGAGCTACAAACATATGGTGAATTGAAAATCAAAGAGGAAGCTGTTTTCTATTACGTCAACAAAATATTTTGATTTCAAATATTGCTGTTTAATTTTTAATGGGACTCGAAAATAGGTCAAAATGCCATTTTTCGTCGTTTTGACCGGTAAAACACTGACGTGTTGTAAAAAATCGGGAAATTGCATGATAATCAGCGTATAAAACTCTACTGGAATCCATTGTCAGGTTTAATGGGAAAATTTTTTGTTGATCAGTGTTATCATAAGACACCGCAGACAATATTACCACGCATCCATCCATCCCTCCGTTCAACGAAAGAAAACTACGAGAAGTCGAAATCTTCATCTGTTGCTTGTTTACTTTGCTAATGCCGACATGCAGGGCCGTGCCTATTGGGTGGTGCGAAACACCACGGCGCTCAAGCTCGAGGGGCGGATTTGTAACGTCCCGGGCAGAAAATTAAATTTAGTTTTAAAATCAAGAATTTAAAAAAAAATATTAATTGATAGAACCTTGTAAATTGATTAAAACAGTTTTTACAAGCTATGAAGAAAGCGATTTTTCCCAATGTTGATCCAAGCATTTATTTATTGTATAGTATTAAACTCAAATTCCCATCAGTTTTTCGTTGAAAATTTATTTTTTTGAATATTTAATCAAAGTTTTTGGAATAAAGGTCTCGTATCTAACGAGTTTAGTTTGCTCATTCCTTGTTCTATATCAGATATATTTAACAAGTAGATATGGGTAGGGGCGATTTAAGATATTTAGAAACTGGTATCACGAAAATATTTAATAAAAAAAAATAAAAAATCCCACAAATTTTGATTTAATGATATGCCTTTTATAATGAATTCGCCCTAGGCACACTTGAAAAGGGGTTTTCTCAAATTCGACCTTTGTTGAGTTCGCACTTGGGATCCTCCAATCCTAAATTTTTAATATCTATGTATACTAATATGAGATATTGAAAAAAATATTATTGATTTTTTTTAATGTATATAAAAGATTTGTATTTATTTATATATGAGATATATCGTCGCCTTAGAGTGTAAACCTGCTAACTCACAACAAGGAGATTTTACAGGGCAGAGAAAAAACAAACAAAATTTAATATTGTTGTTATGGAAAGAAACTATTTTTCACATTTTTTTTCTACAACTTACGATCGTAATTTTAAGTAGCAGTTTTACTTGGACTATGCTGCATCTCTTTTTCTTTCGAACGGTATTAATATGTCATATATGATAAAAAATGGAGTTAGCTTTACACTCTAAGCCGACGATATAGTAAAAAAAAATACATTACAAGAGATAAATATTTGAAATCTTGAATTTTAAGAAGCATCAAAATGTATAATTGAATTACAAACTATTAATATTAATTTTTAAGTTAAAATTTTGCTGTGTACACAATAGGGTGGCCCTTAGGGTATTTTCGAATTTTTACGCTAGCAGAGGCTCATATGGTTCGAAATAAATAAAAAAAATATCCCCCAAGTTTCTAGTCTCTATCTCAATTTTAACCTGTGCCTTATTAGAGTGATGTAAGATCCCCATCTAAATAACATGGTGTTTTTGGCATTGAACGATCAATTTTTTATTCGGGCCAAAGCAATGGTTTAAAAATTTTGAAACTCTGTAGATTTTATCCTTATAATAATAGCTACCCTTCAGAATTTTTACAGATTTGTAGCTATTATAATTTTGAAGTCTATAACTTAGTAACACTAAGATATGGCAGTATTTTATCTAGCTGTAACTCCAAAATTATAATAACTAAAAATTTGAAAAAAAAACTCTGAAGGATAGTTAGTATTATAAGGATAAAGTTTACATAGATTCAAATTTTTTGAAATATTACTTTGGCCGGAATAAAAAATTGATCGTTCAATAACAAAACCCCCTGTTATTTAGATGGGAAACTTGCATCGCTCTGAGGCACAGGTTAAAATTGAAGTAGGGACTTGAAACTTGGAAGATATTTTTTTTATTTATTTCGAACCATATGACCCTCTGCCAGAAATTCGAAAATACAATAGGACCACCTAGTGTACAAGCTCAAAAATATCGTTTAAATCTCAATTTTCTATTTCTGAGAAAAAAGCTTAGACGATATTTAATAATGATTATTATTTTATTAATAAGTGTTCAATTAACCGATAAAAATTATAAATTAAGAGAATATACAAATAAATACTATACCTTGAACCACATGTTTCACATTGAAGAAAGAATAATCGAGTATCTTTTTGAAGAATGGTATCCGGAGATCGACAAGTGTGGCAAGTAACATATTCTTTAATATACCGTCGGAGGACATTTTCTATTTGCTTTTGTTGAAAGCGTCCCTTAATAATTAATTGACTGTTACCATCTACAGATCCACTAGTTCCAAGCTCAGCAAGAAGAAAATCTAACAAATGTTTTGGTTGCCGATGCAATGTTTTGCAAATTTCGGTGAAATTTGCAAAAGAAGTCTTTTTTGTTCCAATTCTTACAACCTAAATAAAAAAAAGATAATGTTTCAATTTTTATTTAATAATTAAGAGATGTATTTTAAACTAATACAGTCGACTCTCGATTATTCGAATTTTTCGATAATTCGAACTCTTCAGCTGTTAACTTCGGTAAATCGAAAAAATGTTGTTTTTTGATACGCTCGATAACTCGTAACAAGAGGGGGAGAGAATGTTCTATAATTCGAACTAGGCCACTTCCCCTCTTTATAATTAGAAAATCTCCTAGCAAAAAACTATTCTTAATTTTTTTTAATTAGGTATGTTATTATTAGAGACCAGATTCCTATGCAATTGCATATTTTGTTTGCCGCCACGTACGGCCCAGGGGATCAATTATCAATCCGAATCATGCATACTGTGCGTTAAATTTTATACTGCATATTTTTGCATATTTGAGTAATATTGCATAAAATTGCATATTTGAAGGATATTGTATAAAATTGCATATTTCGTGCCAAATACAGAGGTTTTAAAAGTAATTTTTCGGTGAAAGAATAAAAAAAAAAGATTAAATATAAAACAGGGGAGGGATTTAAATTCGAAGAGGCCTCAACGACACGAAGTGCAGTGTTGGACTACGAAGTAGAAAGTTGGAATATAAAGGATGTAAACAAGCACCAAAAAACAACCCACTCATTTTTCTTATTATTCAGTTGTGGTAGATACTATATTCTACACGAAAATGACGAAAAGTTTGCAATATTTTTCTTCCAAAGTAAAAGTAGGAAGTTTAAGTTCCTTTAAAATTCGCCCCCAGTAAGTCTGTGGATGTGGAGTGATCTTTTTCATCGTATAAATCAATTATAAGTGACCGTAGGCATAATAACCTGAAGATATTTTGGAAAATACTTGTAAACATAAATTATTTACAATTACAATCAAATTTTAATTATTTTGAGATCCTTTGTCAATTGCTTTATTTTTTTTTTTAATGGCCTTCGGTAACTATAGCCCATTTTAGCCATTGAGTGTTCGTGTGTATGTATGGTAGTGTGTAAATTGTTGTAGGGATCAGATTATAGCCGGTCAAATATTTGCATTATTTTATTAATTTATTATTTGTACGTCATAAGGAGTGAGAAAAATATGTAATAAATTAAAAATAATGGACATTCGATGGTGAGGCTTTCGGGCCTCGAGGTGGAAGTTTTTTTTTTGTAATTGTAAAACATTTGTTGTATTTTTGTATTGGATAATAAAGGTCATTATTTATTATTATTTATTTGTGCGTCAATAAGAAAAGCTTGTTAATATAAAAAAATAAAAGCAATACAATACAATCGTGTCTGTTAAATAAAACTACCCCCCTCCCAGTATATTTTCGATCACATTTTTGAAACATTATTATATTTATAATGTTGATTTTATTCAAGTGCACTTAATATTTCTTTGAGTTTAGAGATTTTCTAATATATTTAATGAAATGAGAATTTTGTCCAAAGCTTTACGCATAAAAGTACATATTTGACACTTGGTGTCTATAGCTTACTTTATCATTTTATTTATTTCAAATATATACTGTTTTTGACTTCAATTTTAATTTTTTAGTGCATAAAAAAATTTATTTTGCCATTTTTAACTGCATATTTCACAGTATTATGCTTATTACTTGCATATTTCAGCATTTTTAACTGCATATTTTGACAGTTTTTACTACATAAAAATCCGGTCTCTAGTTATTATCTATTGCAATATTAATACATATGTAATTTTTTTTTTTGTCGTTTTCATTATTTTTACTTTTTTACTTGAGGCTATATATAAAATCTATGTAAGCTCATTCATATTTTCAAAAGTATAATAAAAACTTTATTAGAATTTTTTTTCTTTCCTTTTGATAATTCAAACTTCTTCATTAGTCTCGATAATTCGAATTTTTGTTGTAGTCCCTTGGATTTCGAATTATCGAGAGTCGACTGTATTGGAGGGGAAAAGAAAACTTGAAAATCTCGTCAACTTTTTTTTTGTCAACTAATGGTTTGAGCTAGAAAGCTGAACTTAGCCAAAGGGTTCCGAATAAAGGGAAATTAATATATTATTATAACAAATATTATATTTGGCTATCTTACCTGAGGAGGTCTCATTACAAACTTCTGTTTCTTTCCCGCAACCATGTCAGGATTCTTGTCTCGCATTATATCAAATACTCGAGTAAGTAGTTCATCATAAGTATAATCTCGATCGAGTCCGAACCATGTGGACAAGCTATCTTCTTCTGTGTTAAAAAAAATAATAATAATTATGAAAATGTATATATTATTTAAGATAAATAGAAAAAAATTAATGATATTCCAACAAATAAAAATATAAATAAATGAATCATTTACAGGGTGGCAATCTGAAAGATCTTTTTAAAATGCGATATTTAAAAAAAACACATATACTATGTTTATGTGAAGATCAATGAAAAATTAAACATCATATTAAGGAGGTTCTTTCGCGACAATCCACACAAAAAGTTTTAGCCTCGTAACCACTCTATAAATATGCACGGAACTAAAATTTTAGGTTATGTTTTTTTAACGTGACTGTACCACTCACACTACGAAATCTCTATATGGACACACACATACTTGCTGGATCGATTCCAAGCCATTGTTCTTATATACCCTCCACTAAAAATAATCGCCCAAATATGTGTTTTTTATCAAAACTACGTGGTAAATAATTTCAATTTTTTTTAAGTTACTCCGAATATATTATTCTAACAAATATTAGTTTTTCATCAAGATGGTGAAAGTCCTTCAATGAAAAAAATAATAATGATCATTTCCCCACCCTTTCCTTATCTACCATATGTAAAAAATGTCATTTTTAATTGCAATTATTTCATGTTTGGAGTGGTAAATCGTCTTCAAATTTTAACAGTATGTGTATTATGATTTTAATGATTTATATTCCAAGTTTCAAAGACTTCTTGAATTTTTGCATTTGTGAAGAACTACCATAAATTAAAATTTTTTCTTGTTTAGTAATAGAGTGCGAGATTCTTTCGGGTCAGACCATCGATAGTCAAATCAGAAAAATAATTAAGATTTTTTCAAGAATTCCACAGCTAAAACTCTTTCCATAAGACATTCGACGATATATCTATTAGGGATGATTTTTTTAATGGCGGTAAAAATAGGCATTCATATGTATACAATGGGATTTCGTTCATTTGGAATAAATTCTAGTTGTTTAACGTAAAGTGATTAATTTTCTAAATAATTTTCATTCAGATTTATTAAAGATAAAATTCAAATTAAAAACTTGATGACGATTCACTTTGCTACAAATAAGTTCTCAGTAAAATATTTAAACAATGATTTTTGCCGATAAAATGTAAATTATAAACAAATTTTTCAGAAATATCAAATTTGAAGAGATATTAGTATAAACCATTTAAGTTCATATTATTGTTAAATTATTTTGATTATTAATGTCCATCGATTAAATTAATAGGTAGTTGTAGGGACATAAGAACAATAGCTTATGGAAATAATTTTTATTTTGTGCCAACGTTTCGTCAACTTTGTTGACTTCCTCAGGGCTCAAACAAATTAACTTGTTTGCATATTTGTCATTTTATAAATATTCATTCTTAGCAAACACATAAGGCCAGATCACACAGATTGAAAATTTTTTCCTATTTAAATCTTAAAGAAAGATATTTTAAGATTTAAATAGGAAAATATTTTCAATCTTTTGTGATGACTGGCCTTATGGCTTCAGAACTAATCCTGGAAAGTAAAAAATTAATACAATTTGTATTATAAAAATTTCAACTCAAGGAGATTCTTTCGCAACAATCCACACAAAAAGTTTTAGCCTCGTAACCACTCTATAAATATGAACGGAACTAAAATTTTAGGGTATTTTTTTAACGTGACTGTCCACTCACACTTCGAAATACCTATATGGATACACACATACTTGCCGGATCGTTTCCAAGCCATTGTGCTTATATCCCCTCCACTAAAAATAATAGCCAAAATAGGTTGTTTTTTTTGTTTTTTATCAAAACTACGTGGTAATTAATTTCAATTTTTTTTTTAAGTTACTCCAAATATATTATTCTAACAAATATTAGTTTTTCATCAAGATGGTGAAAGTCCTTCAATGAAAAAAATAATGATCATTTCCCCACCCTTTCCCTATCTACCCTATGTAAAAAATATCATTTTTATTGCAATTATTTCGTTTGGTGTGGTAAATCGTCTTCAAATTTTAACAGTATGTGTATTATGCTTTTAATGACTTATATTCCAAGTTTCAAAGACTTCTTGAATTTTTGCATTTGAGAAAGAACTACCTTAAGAAAAAAAAAATGTTTTAGTTTTATATGGCCTCGAAAACATGCCCATTTAGCCAAATCATAATTGATCGTTGTACTAATTATTAGTTTTTCTAAGTTTTCTCGATATTGCAGGTTTTCTAGAATGATCGCCACCATGATTTATGATAATATATTATTATTATAAATGGATTACCAGGCTCAGGTTTTCCTTCCACCTCAGTGCAGCATGTTAGAGCAAAATAAGGTGGCTTAAGCACTTAAAAGACTTACAAAAAATATCATATGCTTATGAAAAATATATAAATAGTTACCATTTTCATGCTCTTCAGTTTTTTCCTTATCTTCTTCAGCTACTAGTTCACCAAGATCCTTCTTCTTCTTTTTCTTTTTTTTTGCATTACTGAAATCCATATCAAGATCAAAGTTATCTTCAAAAGCTTGAGAGCTTTCGTCCAAATGATTGCCATCTGCAGGGGGAGTAGCTTCGGCAGGAAGCGCACCATCTAATTCTTCCAGATTGAACGGTTTCTTCTTTTTCTTTTTTTCTTTCCAAAGTTTTCGAGGTCAAGATTACCTTCTAGAATTTAATTAGAATCAAATGATAAATTAAATGTTTTGCAACAAGAGTAGCAGATTTATTTAATTTATTATGAACAAATAAAAGAGTGTGTCTTCTGCTTTAATTAAGTATTAATACATAAATATTTCAAATTTCTCAAAATTCCATTGATAAAGGGACAATTTCTCCCGAAACGTTTGGTATTCTATTAGACGTTTGAAGATTGTATTTTTATAAAAGATTTGTATTATTTATATTATATTTAAAAAAATCAATACAAATTTTGCAATATACAATATATATCATCTTCTCTATAATATATAAAACACTTCCGTGACAGACACCGCACAGACCAAACCGCTGGACCTAAAGGGCAGAAATTTCGAGAGTGCATTCCTATAATAACATGGATAAATGTTTTATTTCCTCGGGTTTTTAAGGCTTAGAATTCAATTTTGGTACGTTAGTCTATTTTAGAAAAATCGCTGGAGGATTTCTCACTTTTCAAAATTTCACCCCCGGACCGGAAAATGGGCGATTTTTGATTTTGGGGTCTTAAACAAAAAGGGTTCGTATCTTCTGTTTTTCAAGTTATTGAGATCATATTTGGGGTATAGATGTCCTTTTCAAATTACAATTTAGAACCGTTTTTTAAATTCTACCGAGGGTTGATGTGATGGAGTGATCGGAGGTGGAGGGTTCAGAAGGAGTGAATAGGTTTGGTGGGGTGAAGGGTGATCGGAGGCGGAGGTTTTGAAAGGGGGATAAAGTTGGTGGGGTGGAGAGAGAAGGGGAGGGTGATATGTCATATGAAATATGATGAAAGAATAAAAAAATATTTCATTATATGTGAAATATGATGAAACATTAAAATAATTTGTATATAGGGAATGCAGAAAGAAATAAGCTAACGTGTTTTGATGTGGCCATCCACATGACTTTACCATACAACCTGGCCCCTCACTTATATTTAATAAAATTATTTATAATCATCTAGGGGAGGGGGGTTAGTTTTTGCATTTTTAGACTTCTGGGGTCCCACTGATTATGCATACAAAATTTGGTTGAGTTTGGTAAATGGCCAAGATTTTCATTTTTTGACCCCCCCCCCTTTTTTTTGGGCGGTTAGTTTTTGCATTTTAGACTTCTGGGGTCCCACTGATTATGTATACAAAATCTGGTTGAGTTTGCTCAAATCGCCTAGATTTTTAATTTTTAACCCCCCCCCCCCCCTGTACTCCCCTTAATTTAGGGTTGATATGCACCAAAATCTAATCAGCTCTTAATCTCAATGGACCAAAACTACGTATCGATATTCACACTAGTTTTTGAGCTAGCTCGTCCAAAAAAATTTGGTAACGCCCAGACTAACTAACAGACAACCAGACTAACAGACATTTTGACAAAACAATTATTAACTCGAAAAATATAATTTTTTCGATGTTCTTTTATTAGAGCTTTTTTGTAGACCGAAATGCCATGGTTTCTCTCAATTTTTTTAATTAAAATAGTTTCAGCCAGTTTTGAGATATTTCGAAAAAAAGAAGGAAAAAAAACACTTTTTTCATGCACGATTACAATACTTGACCATTCCCTGTATGGTAAAGTAAAATTTATTCACAAAGAGAAACAAAGAGGTTGTCCTCTGCTTGATGCAAATAAACATACACACATATATATCGAAATTATATATCTGTATATATATATTATTTATTTATCTGAGAATATAGTTTCGAAGACTTCGTCTTCATCATCAGTCTTTTTTAATTATAAATATTATTTTTCATGGGGTCAATACCGTATGGATATTGAAAATTTTCCATCTTTACTTAGCTGGGAGCCAGTTAAAATTAAAATCAACTTCAGGCTCACATCCCTATTTAACCATATCTGTTTTTTTTTTTTTTCAAACAAAGAACAGACGGACAATGGAAGGGGCTGTTCCCCCCCTTTCTTTTATCTAATATTGTTTGTTTGGACAGAAAACATTCTAAGCAAATTGCTATTTGATAACTCAATTTTTCCGTTCAAACAAAGGTCTGAATTTTTATTGAATGATTTCAAAAATTTCTAAAGATTCAATTGCGGTAATTAATTTTGGGTTTCTTTCTGTTTTTATTAATCTAAAACCTGTGCCTTCCGGAAAAGAGTGATTGTTTGAATTTAAATGTTCAGCTAATGAGTTCTCTTTTTTCTGATTTCTAAAATCTTTAAAATGTTCGCTTAATCGAATTTTCAGATTCCTCTCTGTTTTTCCTACAGGACAACCTCTTTGTTTCTCTTTGTGAATCAACAACTCTGCTACTCTAGGCAAAACAAAAACTTCAATTAAAGAAAAATTTATTGCTAAATAATACTTATATATTAATTGAATGTAATGAAAGGCAGACCAGGGGTAGTGTGGAAAGAAAAAATTACCACATATCAAAAAAGGTGTAATTTATTGGAATCCTTCCTCCTTTCCTTTCAAACCGACGTTTCGGATGATTTTTCCCTTCTTCAGGGTTTCAAAAGGTCAATGAATGAAACAAATAAAATGTTTCTTTCTTCTCTCCATAGTAGTAGTCGAAACTTTTTCTTTTTTATCAAAGGCATAGAAAAACAAATTTTTTTCCTCCTTTTCTTAATTAGGAGAAAAAAAATTGTTTTCCTATGCCTTTGATAAAAAAGAAGAAAGTTTTGAACACTACTGTGGAGAGAAGAAAGAAACATTTTATTTGTTTCATTCATTGACCCTTTGAAACCCTGAAGAAGGAGGGAAAATCCTCCGAAACGTCGGTTTGAAAGGAAAGGAGGCAGGCGCGGATCCAGACCTCTGTTTTTGGGGGGGGGGTCGCCGGTATATAAGATCTACTTTTGATCTTGGAAGTGTGTCGCGATCGAATTGTCCAAGCGGGGGGGGGGGGGGCAGAGATGCAGCCCCCCTCATAGAACTTTATTTTCTTCAATTTTAAAATTTAATGTTATAAAAAAAAAATAAACATATAAAAAATGTTGATCCCCAATGCTTTGGGGGGGGGGCGCCCCTCCTGGATCCGCGCATGAAAGGAGGAAGGATTCCAATAAATTACACCTTATTTGATATGTGTTAATTTTTTCTTTCCTCACTACCTCTGGGCTGCCTTTCATTACATTCAATTAAAAGTTCTACCAGTCCGTCTCTCTCCAGAGAAAATTTCGTTGCAAAAAAATACTTATATATTCTTTCAATTAGGGAAAATATAGTATTTTATTATGCCCTTTATAACTAAATAAAAAGTACTATCAGAATCAGTTTTGTCGAGATCACATTTAGGCTCGAAATTGTTGGTAAATATGTTTCAAAGATATTAACAGAATTAGATTAAATTCTCACAGAAGAATAATAGTGAAAATCTACATGTCAAGTTTTAAATATTATTTCTGTAATTTTAAAATATGTGACCATCCACTTGACTTTACCATACAAACTGACCCCTAAAATTATTTATAATCATGTAGGGGGGGGGGGGGTAGTTTTTGTATTTTTATACTTCTGGTGTTGTATACAAAATTTGGTTGAGTTTGGTAAATGGCCAAGATTTTCATTTTTTGACCCCCCCCCCCCCATTTTTGGCGGTTAGTTTTTGCATTTTTAGACTTCTGTGGGTCCACTGATTATGTATACAAAATTTGGATGAATTTGGTCAAACGGCCTATATTTTTAATTTTAACCCGCCTCCACCCCTCTTAATTTTGGGTCGATATGCTCCAAAATCTAATCAGCTCTTAATCTCAATGGACCAAAACTACGTGTAAAATTTGCTTTTGATATTCACACTAGTTTTTGAGCTAGCTCGACCACAAAAATTTGGTAACGCACAGACTACTAACAGACATTTTGACAAAATAATTATTATCTCGAAAAATATAATTTTTTCGATGTTCACTTATTAGAGCTTTTTTGTAGACCGAAATGCCATGGTTTTGGTCAATTTTTTTAATCAAAATAGTTTCAGCCGTTTTTGAGAAATTTTGAAAAAAATCACTTTTTTCATGCACGATTACAATACTTGACCTTACCCTGTATGGTAAAGTAAAAATTGTGAGTGTAAATAATTAATGGCAAATATACAAACCATCATTATCTAATTCTTTAGCTTCCATATCGGGTTTAGAAGATGGTTCTAAATTTTCCTTATCGGTTGTTGAGAAATCGACATTTTCGGAATTTTCTGCAGCTGAACCTTCGGCTAGAGCTGCATCGATATCAAAAGGAGTCTTCTTCTTCTTTTTCTTTTTCTTAAGAGACGGATCAAAAATCTACAAAAATAATTTAATAAAAAGGTGTTGCATTTTCATGATTTATATAAATGAATAATTTTGTTTATATAATATTTATTAGATTCAAAATACAATAGTATTAAAGTTTTATTAATATTAAAAATATTGGATCAAAAAAATAGGTTAACAAAAAGCATGGGATGTATATATAAATTAATTATAAGATTGAAATAAAATATATTCATACCGAATCTTCTTCAGTCATGTTGAGATATTTATTTAAGAATTATAAATTGTATAAAGTTGTTTTTTATTCTTTTGATGAGAATTATAAAATAGGGTCTGGAAAAATTTTGATGATGTAGTTGACAATATGAAACAGATAAAAGTTAGATATAGATAGGGAACTCAATGTGATTCCAAGAGGTGTGAAGTTAATGACTCCTCATCACTGTAGAGGGTCGAACGTAGAGACAGGAAATTTAAAATCATTTTTTATCATAATATTACTTTAAATATTTATAGTTTAAAATATAATACATTATATTTTTAGAAAAGAAATATAAATAAAAAATTATTTATATTATAATAGAATTTATATTCATGTTATATCAAATGTATTTGTGTCGGTAAAGTCGAGAGAATTCTGGAAAAATATGAATCTCTAAGTGACATCTACAGCGATGGGGTAGAACTAAATTGATATTTGATGGTCAGGTTAAAATCCTGTGAGTGACCATCCCATGAAATTACCAGATGAAATTTCATCATCTTTTTGAACATGTTTGCAAATTGGCCGTCGAGGCAGGTGTTTGAGGAGCCACTGGCGGATTAGAAAGCAATAACTGGGCTTTTTGAAATCATTTAAGTTTTTCGAGGCATCGAAATGGAGGAAAAATTTAAAACTTTTTCAAGACTTGGCCAGTTAGAGGCGTCCTTTATTTGACTTTTCGGCCCTTCTAGCCATCAGCCAATTTACGATACTATTATTAAATTATGTCTTCTATGTAGGGATCGGATTTTTAGTCGGTTGCCTCGAGTCGGATTCGAATAGAGAGGCGTCCTAGTGATAAGTTTATATTTAATAAACTATTAGAATTTTAAATGAAAAGATTTAGTAAACGAGAGTAGAGTATTTGATTCATAAAGGAAAATCAATGAGGTTGCAAATAAATATATACTAGCTGGAAAGCCCGCCTTCGGCGGCCCTCTTGCTAGCAAGAGGGGTGCGCCCCATGGAACCCAACCCCGTACCGGCCCTGCGCACCACCCCCGCTATGGCCTCTGGACCCCCGCCACCCGGAACTCACCCATCACCCCCGCACCATGCATCCGCACCCCACACCACCACCCCGATACTGGACCCCCTACCTGCTACGCCCCCTGGACCCCACCCCGTACTACCCCCGTCACCCCACCTAGACACCAAACCCCCGAACTCCACCAACCCCGTACCAACACCCCCTGCACCCCATCCACCCCCGCACCCAGTTTTTTCATTTCTAGCCTTCTAGTGGTCCACAGATTATCTCTGTAAAAAAATTGGTTGAGTTTGCTCCAATAACAAGAATTAACCATTTTCCACCTTCCCTCCCATTTTGGGTGGTTAGTTTTTGCATTTCTAGCTCTCTAGAGGCCCACAGATTATGTATACAAAATTTGGTTGAGTTTGTTGCAAGAGCAAGAATTTACATTTTTTTCACCCTCACCCCTTTTTGGGGGAATTTTTTTAAACAAAAGTTGTCAGAAATCACATCCCTTACAACTTTGGTAATAACAAAATTTGCCGTAGAGTTAATATAGTTTAGGAGCTATTTGGTCATTTCCATTCGTGCGCCCCCCCCCCCCCTCCTTTTGAGGTCAAAACATCAAAACGTTATATAGCAATAAACGTAAGTTAGAAGACATCTGATGCAAATATGAAATTTCATAATAATCCTTGAAGCCGTTTTTACGTGAATCGTGAGCAACTTTTCGCGGAAACCACTCAAACATACAGATAAACATGATACATATACATAGAGACAAACAAACATATATACATACAGAGAGACAAACGTACATACAGACAGACAGGAATTTTGTTGAGGGTGTTTTCGTTCATAACTTTGCTTGAAACGTGTGCAACCAAAAATTAAAATTGTTGGTGCTATATTTCTATGAGGGGAGTCGGATATGGTGCAAATTTGAATTTGTGAATGAAGCGTTTGTTGCATAGTTTTGTTAATTGTGTTTTTGGATTATCTTAATTTTGTTTAGTTGTATTATATATCTATCTTTGTGGACCTATTGCGTATTGATTGGTTATAGGCCCGCTTTTTTTTATCAATAGTTTCCTGCATCATTCTATCCATTCTTTCACGCATTTCCTTATTATGTATATTTATGTTATCACACATTTCCTTATTTCGTCTTACTATGCTATCTATTGTATCCTTAATACGTCTATCTATGACATCATAACGCCCCCCACTAAAATTCTGAATCGCCTGCATTAGGGTCTGTGTATTATTTTATTATGAGATAATTTGGGGGATTGAGAGGATGGTATACTTATGGCTTGTCCCATTGCATCGCTGAATTGTTGTTTGTCTAGGAGTAGTCTCCGTGAGTCATCAACAGTGTTCTTTGACTGAATACTGGTGGATATACTGTCGCTCCCGAAGTTGGAGATATTATTACAGAGTTTCTGATTTCCTCCGGCAGCTTTTGGGTTCACTTCTGGCCAACGACGAATAAGGTTTGTTTTTCTGCTGATTTAGGTGGTTGGTTCAACATTTTTTATGGCTCGTAATTGAAATAATAATTGATATTAAAAAAAAACTTAAAAACACGCTTCTAAAAAGTACATAATAATGTAATAATCAAAAAGTGTGGAGCGTAGAAACATATGTACTTTTAATTAATTTCGACAAACTCTCCCACGCTTTTTGATTATTACATTATTATGTACTTTTTAGAAGCGTGTTTTTTAGTTTTTTTTTTTTTCTTAATTATTTTTATAGAGAAAAGTTTGCGGAATTTAACAGAATGAAATTTATTTATTTTCATTATTTTAAAATAATTTCATTTATATTGAGTAGGTAAACAATTATTAAATTGAAAGTTTTTTGCCGAGAGTAGCAGAATTTTTATATATTATTGAAGGAGAATAAAAGAGTGTGTCTTCTGCTGGAATTATAAATTTTATTCATTTATAACGAGACTATAGTTTCGAGGGCTTTGCCCTCTTCATCAGTCTATTACAATGGTTTCACAGGAATTAATTTATGAAAAAAAGTTTTTTTGTTAATTAAAAGTTCAACTCTGTCTCTGATATCACTATCTTTGCAATCGAATATTGGAGGGCCTAAAATTTTTGTTAATCGCGTGTGAATATGATATAAGTACAGTTTAAATGTATTTCTAACAGAGTATAAATGGTTCAATTCATGACTCACCCATCTCTTCTTGGCATCAGCAATGACTCTTGAAGACGTTCTGGATTTGATGTTGGTTTTTATTTGTATACTAATCTTGGGATGATGTTCTCGGAGCGGCATGTCTTGTGGAACCAGATATTTTTACTTGCAGTAGAATATTTCAATCTCAATTTAAAATACAAATTTAAAGCTTCTTTTTCGGGTGCATGGCTGATTTCAAGTAGGAGATCTTCTTGTAACTTCGAATACTTTCCATCAAATATATTCTCCTGAGGATTTGTAATTGTGACAATTAGATTGACCATCTTTTTTATATTAAGGGCAAAGCCCTCGAAACTATAGTCTCGTTATAAATAAATAAAATTTATAATTCCAGCAGAAGACACACTCTTTTATTGTCTCCTTCAATAAACAATTATTTTTATAGAGAAATGTTTCCGGAATTCTGATCTGCTTCTAATTCTAATTCTAGTTCTTTCGCGACAATCCACACAAAAAGTTTTAGCTTCGTAACCACTCTATATACTATAATATATGAACGGTACTAAAATTTTAGGTTATGTTTTTTTAACGTGACTGTACTTCTCACACTACTATATCCTCTTTATGAATGGATCGTTTCCAAGCGACTGTTCTTATATCCCCACCACTAAAAATAATCGCCCAAATGTTTTTTTTTATTTTTTATCAAAACTACGAGGCAAATAATTTCATTTTTTTTTTAAGTTACTCCGAATATATTATTCTAACAAATAATAATTTTTCATCAATATGGTAAAAGTTATTCAATGAAAAAAAATAATATAATGCTCATTTTCCCACCCTTTCCCAATCTATCATTTGCACAAAATTCCATTTATAATTGCTTTTATTTCATGTTTGATGTTGTAAATCGTCTTCAAATTTTAACAGTGTGTTTATTATGCTTTTAATAACTTATATTCCAAAGTTTCGAAGACTTATTCTTGAATTTTTGCATTTGTGAAAGAACTACCTTAACAGAACAAAAGTCACATTGATACATAGATAAATACATACATACATACAGGTGAAGCTAATATAAAGTGTGTAAAAAGAAACAAAATACAAATCAGTCAGTTGCTATTTTTTTTTTTTTTTTTTTTTGAGGGGAGGGAAAATCTTTCATGGATAAATAAATATAATTAGCAATCAAAAATAGAATGTTTCTGTTATCAATTTTAGGCTTGATTGATGAATAAAGAGACAGGGGGAAGAGAAATTGAAAAAGGTGAAAATAGAATATAATTTGAGTTCAGAACTGAGAGAGAAAGTTGAGTATCTGATTCGCAATTGTTTGCTTTTCAATTCAAGGATTTCCACCATAAAATATGAAATTGAGTTGTTAGGAATGCGGGTGGTGTGACTCAGCGTAGAACTTTCTTTCTCAGTGTCTGACTCATGCTTACTGAATTTAATAGGATAGTGAAGCTACGTTAATCTGATATTGACTAAAAAGCAGTAGCGTAGCCAAAGGGGGTCGAAAGGGGGCACCCACCCGCTCTCACTATTTACATATGTAATCAAAATAAAAAAAAAAAAAAAAAAAACAAGAAGCTTGTGAAATTGAGTACATTTTTAGATTTTTTAATTATATATTCGGTGGACCGCTCTTTAAGTCAGTAAATGATTTAATCAAAGAAAATGTAATAAATTATTTTTTGTTGATGTGTGAGTGTACGCCATTCGGCCGCATATTTTACATCTTTGGGAATATCACTTTAATGCGTTGCCGTTCCGTCCTTGTTGCTTTGATAATGGTTCAAGCTATAGTAGAATATATTTTTCGTTGGTCAACCCTATAAATAAAATTGTAAAAAATATTTCTACCTACTCAGGAAAAAAATCGCTTAATTCAAATAATTTTGATCGGGGAAACGATTAGCGAGCGCCCTCAGAGAAGTTTTTCCCCTCCCGACACAAAAGTCTGGCTATGCCACTGCTAAAAAGTATTATAAATAAAAAGCAGAAAATAAATTTTATTATTTCTGAGGTAAAGTCTTACGGTCAAGGGACTAGCTACCTGCATACCGTATCGGTCGTATCAATGCCCCCGACGTGTGTAAGCAAATATTTGTAAAATGTTATCCACATCGGGTAGAAGGGACCCCGACAAATTTTGATACAGGACCCGTTTAGGACAAGCTACGCCACTGCTTACGGTTATAGTTGAATTCGCTCAGTTTTAATTTAATGGGAAGTATAATACGACGCTGAAAAATCAAAAACATTGCTAGAAGTTGAAACGAGAAACAGTCGGTTTTTGAACTCTCATGTTTTTATCAGGAAAGTTTTGGGGTAGCTCTGTTTTTCTGCATATATATGTTTTTTCGGGCGCTGAATCCAAATCTGAAGTCTCCCACCAAAATTTTGTGACGCAACATTGTAGAAAATGCAAAAAAGTGAACATTTCCATTTTTTGGCGGTTTTTTGCTTATAACTCGAAAACTATCAACTTTTTGTAAATAATCTTCCTATTCAAAATGAAAGTTCATAAAATATCTTAAAAATTTTATTATTTAGGTTTTTTCTCCGACCAAACGTTCAGGCTCAAGCGCAAAATCCAAGTTTTCGACCTCGGCAAACCCCCCGGATCACCCAAAAACTCGCACTTTTTTCGATATTTTCCTATTTTGACCATGAAGAAGCACGTTTTGGACAAAGACTACTCTATACATTTTTAAACTAGATTAAATTTGCTACAATTCAAACAAAGTTTCATCTTAATTGGATAAATGGTAGTCTTTTTTTTGCAAAAATCGCAATCTTTCCTTCATAAAATAAAAACCCTCATCCTAGAAACTTGATTCCTATCTCATTCTCTAGGAAATTTTATTGACTTGAACGTTTATTGGACTGCTTTTTGATAAAGTCTTAGATTTTTAGATATCTATCATTTTCCATGACACTTTTGAGGATTCGGATCATATCCTGTCATGGAAAATGCTTGATATCTATAAATCTAAGAGTTTTATCAAAAAAGTTGTCCAAGTAAACGTTTAACTCAATAAAATTTCCTAGAGAATGAGATAGGAATCAAATTTATAGGCTGAGTGGTTTTCATTTTATGAAGGAAAAATTGCGTTCTTTACAAAAAATTACAGTTTTTCAAAACTTCAACCTCGTTACGGCACGGATTACCCATTTATCCATTTAAGATGAAACTTTATTTGAATTGTAGAAAATTTAATCTAGTTAAAAATGTATAAAGTGGTCTTTGTCGTAAACGTGCTACTTCATGATCAAAATGGGAAAATATCGAAAAAAAGTGCGAGTTTTGGGATGATCTGGGGAGGGGGGGGGGGCGAGGTCGAATACTTGTATTCCGCGCTTGAGACCGAACGGTTGGTCGGAGAAAAAACCTAAATAATGAAATTTGTAGGAAATTTTATGAACTTTCATTTTAAATAGGAAGGTTATTTACGAAAAGTTGATAGTTTTTGAGTTATAAGCGAAAAACTGCCAAAAAATTGAAATTTCCACATTTTTTTTTGCATTTTCTACAATGTTGCGTCACGAAATTTTGGTGGGAGACCTCAGATTTGGATTCAGTGCCCCAAAAAACATATATATGCCAAAAATCAGAACTATCCCAAAACTTTCTCCATAGGGGCCTCTTTGAGCACAATTTGACTGGACTAAACTACATACAATATTTTTTTATATTACCTATATTTATTGGATACAACTAATATAGAATATATAAAATTAATGAGTTCAGTTTTTAACTTTTTACTTTATCCAATGCGAAGCATGGGGAAAGTACTGTAATCGGTCTTGCGGCAAGCGTGACTTCAAAGGGTCCTCAGGTAAAGACTACGGAACCCATGGACTCAATTAAGGTCACAAATTGTATTATTCAATTAGATTGAATTTTAGCACGTGACGGTTTTGGCAAAAATTACATGGGTTCTCGTCGAGAGGCCAAAAAGTGCCATTTTTTCAGGAAGTGCGTGCGGATGTATGTTTGTATGTATGTATATAGTATGTATATGTTATCGTTTTTTTCGTCCACGATTTTTTCCACACCGTTGCACCGATTGAAATGAAATTGAAAACCTACCATTATTTTAACAAAATGAAGCGCTGATTAGTTTTTGGTACATATAGGCACACAAACATTAGTACTTTATATTTCAGCTTGAGTTGTTTATCATAAAAGAATTTAGTCTTTTTGATTTTAATTCGATTCTTCCATGTTTTCAGTAGAGGTTGCCATTAATAGTCAAAACATCAAAAATGGAATGCAATAAGGTTATTCCTCTAGTATTAGATAAGAATCGTTTGTTATTTTTGATTTTAAGTCGATTCCTCCATGTCTTCAGCAATGGTTACCAATAATAACCGAAACGTCAAAAATTCAATGTAGGATTGTTATTCCTCAAGTATTAGATGATGAGAATCGATGCCTATTTTTGATTTTAACTCGATTCCTTCAGCAATGGTTACTAATAATAACCGAAACGTTTAAAATCCAATGTGGAATGGTTATTCCTCTAGTATTAGATAAGAATCATGTCTTCAGCAATGGCTACCAATAATAACCGAAACGTCAAAAACCCAATGTAGGATTGTTATTCCTCGAGTAGGTATTAGATGAGAATCGATGCCTATTTTTGATTTTAACTCGATTCCTTCAGCAATGGTTACCAATAATAACCGAAACGTTTAAAATCCAATATGGAATGGTTATTCCTCAAGTAGGTATATTAGATGAGAATCGATACCTATTTTTGAATTAAAGTCAACATGAACTGCAAAAAACTTAGTGATATCTGATTAATAATAAAGGAATAAACATATTAATATTTCAAATGACTTTGGATAAAGTTTAGCAACGATTCGTTGAAGTTTATTTAAATTTGTATAAAAGAAATCATGTTCGGAATTATAACTTTGAATATTCCGCCTTTCTAATACTTGTCAATAAACTATTTTTGAGAGATCGTATCTGATATCAGCAGGAACTTCCAAGAACATTTCTCTTTCTTAAATTTTTTTCTTATTAATTCATTTCTTTTATAAATTAATGACTATTTTACTCTAGTCTTATGAACAATTCGACCATCATTTATGTTATAAATTAATTAATATGATATCCGATAAACAATTTTGAATCGAAATATTTGATGACATTGACATTTTAATTAATCCATTATACATTTGATTTTAATCACAAAATTAGAAGTATTATGGCTCTCATGGGAGGATTTATCAATGAAAATGAGCAAATTATTACAAAATTGGAACGAGGAACCTTGGTTATGAAATTTTATCCTAAAAGAAGGCCCGAGAGAAAAACTTTGGCTATTCGACGAGAAACAAGACAAATTCTTTGGTCCAAAGATAATATAAGAGCCTGGAGGAACATTGAAGGAGCAGGTATTTATTTTGGCATTTTTCTTTTTCTATTAAAAACTAATAAATTGTTCAAAAAAAAAGAAAAAACTAATTAAAATAATATAATTTGATTTTAGTTGATTTAAAAGAAATAAAGGAAATCAGAAAAGGCAAAAATTCCAAAGACTTTGAAAAATGGCCAGAAGAGGCCAAAAAATTAGAACAGGCCAGATGTTTTATTATTTATTATGGTTCTGAATTTAAACTAAAATCTTTATCAGTTGCAGGTAATAACTATTTCTATCTCTTAATATAGTAATTTAAGTTTTTAACATATACCTATATTAGGATGTCCCAAAAGTTTCTAGGGTCACGACTCCTCTGTAATGAGGATCTGACCAAAAACATAAATGTGAAAAAGGGGCTAAGTTCGGTACCAACGGCTTCGCCGACAAAAGAGTTGAGATCTAAACGAGTACCAAGTTCCATAGCAGTTGCTTAAATCATAACTATAGGGATGAATAACGATCTTCAATTGATTTAAAAGAAAATTTGTAACGTTCTTTGATATTAAATTTATAACTTGGCAAGTTATGATAGTCAATAAATTACGTTTAACATGATGATACTTAATAGGTACAAGCTTAAAATTTATCTAGTAGTTCTTATTTTATACTACAAACAATTTTCTTGGATGTAAAACTTGCCAAGTTATAAATTTAATATCAAAGAACGTAACAAATTTTCTTTTAAATCAATTGAAGATCGTTGTTTATCCCTATAGCTATGATTTAAGCAACTGCTATGGAACTTGGTACCCGTTTAGATCTCAACTCTTTTTCCGGCCAAGCCTTTTATACCGAACTTTGCCCATTTTTCACATTTATGTTTTTGGTCAGATATCATTAATTTTTGAAAAGTTTTATCCTTTAATTTATCTAAATAATTACATTTAAACATTTATATATATTAATAATTAAATATTTTTCATAAAATATCTGTTAAAAACCAGGTCGGTTTTTCATATATTTCACCCCTTCATTTCGGACCCCGAAGAAGGGAAAGTTTCGGTTTTTCAATTTCCTCCTTTATTAAAGTTCCAAGCTTTACCAGTATGCCAAATTTCAGAATTCTAGCTTGATTGTATTTTCACTATATGTTAATTAAGCCTATAATCAATTTCACCCCTTCATTTTAGGTCCTGAAAAAGGGAAAGTTTCTCTTTTTCGATTTTCCCTTTAATTGTAGCCCAAACTCTACCAGTATGTCAAATTTCAGCATTCTAGGATCAGCGGAAGTACTTTAGGTTTTTGATATGTCAGTCAGTGAGTGAGTCAGTGTTAAAAATGACACTTTTCAGAGCTTAATAATCCAAGAACTATATTAGATTTATTCATGAAATTTGGGATTCCAGGTGTTCTAGTGGGTCTTATTAGGCATGCAAAATTTAATGTGTCTAAATCTAATAGTTTTTGAGTAATGGGGGGGTCGAAAGTAGCTTGAAATGGTTCGTCTAAATATACACATGGCCGGTGCGTCGTCCGTTTTTCCGAACTTGGCTGACACACTGCCGTGTGTCTAGATTACGCCATTGAAGAAAAATAAGTTCATTCTTTTTTTTTGATGCGAAATGAATACACGATATTTCGTCGGCTTAGAGTGTAAACCTGCTAACTCCATTTTTTATCATATATCGTCGCCTTACAGTGTAAACCTACTAAATCCATTTTTTATCAAATATGACATATTAATACCCTTCGAAAGAAAAAGAGATGCAGCATCGTTCAAGTAAAACTGCTACTTAAAATTACGATCGTAAGTTTTAGAAAAAAATGTGAAAAATAGTTTCTTTCTATAACAACAATATTAAATTTTGTTTGTTTTTTCTCTGCCCTGTAAAATTTCCTTGTTGTGAGTTACCAGGTTTACACTCTAAGGCGACGATTTGTTGTTTAAGGTTGATTTATTGTGTTATATAGTATATGAATTGTTCTGCTCTATTACCTTTTGTCATCTCTCAGGAAGCCTCAATATGCCTTCTTTTCAAAAGAATTGAGGCTTACTTATATTCATCAAGGTGTGTTTTATTTCACTTACGGATTTGAGACATTTACCACGGAGAGAATTTTTTAATGAGAGAAACAAGTAATAATCGGATGGAGCAAGGTCTGGGGAATACGGAGGATGAAGTAGACGTCCCAATCAAACTGTAATAGTTTTCGTCTTACGACCAAAAACCGCATGTTGCGTTGGCCATAAGAAAAAACTATTATAGTTTGATTGGGACGTTCTGCCTCATCCTCCGTATTCCATCCGATTACTTGTTTCTCCCGTTAGACCTACTTTTCCTTTGTTTAAGGGTATTTGGGCAGTTTATTTTATTCTCTGTTGTATTCTCAAGCAAACAATACATACAAGTACAGTACTGTATTTTCTGAGGAAACAATCATACTTATTCTTTTTTCCAAATAACCCGGTATTTTCACAAACTCGACCACCCTTCGGTCCACATTGGGCTGAATTTTCGGGACTCTTTCTGTATTGGGTTTTCTGCTTTAATATAAATTTAATGCTCTAGTAACAAATAACTTCAAAACTTATTGTATGTAACCCACCCATGCCCCTTGATCTGAAACAAATTTCGTGCATTTACTTTTTAGTACACTGCTGAACTGTGTTCAAAAATCAACAAACCAAAATGGGGAGAGGGGTTCAAAAAATAAAATTAAGCACAGAAAACTAAAAAAAAGCTAAAATTTAATTATACAGTAGTCTAATAGAATATGTGACTATGTCTTGGTAGCCCGAATTGGGGGAAGCTTCAAAAAAAATTTAAATTATTGTGTGATTGAGGCTCGACGAGATTAATCCTTTTCAAAATATTTCTAAACAAAATTAATAAACAAATTGTTTTATACATGAAAACAACAATAGACAATAGACAACGATTTACGAAACACCTCGATTCAACAAATGAAGTTACAGTGCCACAAAAATCCGATGTAAAAGTTTTCAGAATACCACTTATCTTGTATCGATGTAAATCTGACACCTTTTATCGGAGAACCGCTTTTTCAGAATCGACTCTTTTATTTCACCCAAATATCGATTAAAACCTGAGCTAACCCACATTGCAACAGATAAGACTCATATTTAATACCCAGAAAAATAAATTTCAAAATTGCTGGTTGGTGAGGGTAAACTCTAATCAAAATAAGACCTGACATTATAAAAATTAATTTAAAAGCTCAATTTCTATTCCAATTTAGTAATTTTTAAATTTCTTCTTTAGCCTTTTCGGAAAAGGAATGTGAAATGTGGTTAAAAGGTTTGAGATACATGGTGGAAGATACCATTATTTCACCTTATCCGCTCCAAGTTGAACATTGGCTTCGAAAAGAATTTTATATGATGATGGGTTGTTCTCGAGATACTGTTTCTTTAAAGGATGTTAAAGAATTTCTACCTAGGATTCACTGTAAAATGTCGACTAGTCGATTACGTGAATTGTTTCAGGTATATTTCTCAAATTATTTTTTACATTTAAGATTACTCATTAAATATAATTTAATTTATTAATTTGATTTAATATTTCAAGTGAAAAATTAAGACATTACTTTTCAATAAATGATTTTATTTAGATATCATATTTTACTTAATTTCCCAAAAGTAATATGTATATTGATTTAGGTCTTTATATATATTAGCTTAATGAAGGAAAATCATTTAAGGAATTTAAAAAAAATTGGAAACGCAGATTTTTTTTTAATCACAGGAAAAAAATTTCTGGGTACGGGTCTGACATATATTACGATAAGCTCTAAAATTAGATTTCAAGCTATTAGGTAATATTAAAAATAAAGGAATTTAATGTTTTCTTAGAATTATATTAACAAATTTAATCTAAAGGCAATAACCCCTTAATAAATGAATTTAAGTAATTGGAAGAAAAAGTGAAAACATTAAAGAAAAGTTAATTTTTTATCACCGAACTCAAAAACTTGAAACTTGAACAATTTTTATAATACAAACACCTGTATCAAATTTTAGCTCATTAGTTACAATCGTTCCATAGCTTCCATATATATAGGGTGGGCCATTTATCTTTTGGAATTTGAATCGGCTATAAAAAAAAAAAAACTAATGAATATTTTTCAAAATTATGAGTTTAATAGAAAGATTGGACAATTTCATTTATGAATGAAACACAAAATCATTATTCCATTTCCAAAAACAGTGCGCAAAAGATCAATGGCTGTGTGGCAAGTGGGGGCCACGTCCTGTTGAAACCAAATGTCACCCATGTCATCCTTTTCAATTTTTGGAAACAAAAATGTTGTTTTTCATTAAAAAATGAAAATGTCCAAACTCATAATTTTGAAAAATATTCATTAGCTTTTTTATAGCTGATTCAAATTCCAAAAGCTGGAAGGCCCACCCTATATATATAATGCCACAGTCATTTGAATGATGTTGTGTTTCATTCTTAAATGAAAATGTCCAATCTTTCTAATAAACTTATAATTTTGAAAAAATATCCATTAGTTTTTTTTATAGCCGATTCAAATTCCAAAAGTTAATTGGCCCACCCTATATTACTCTTCGATTTTTTTCAGATTTTTTGCATTTTTGAACCGGAATTTCTTAAGCTAGAAGACCCAAATTCTATTTTGTTCTTCGTTTAGAAAACAAAACATTTCCTCAAACTAACTCTCAACGACTTCTCGTTTTTGAGTTATCGTTGGTATCTAAATCCAAACACTACACAGACTGAAAAAATCATTTATTAGAGAAATCAATAAGATTGTCCTCTGCTGCTCTGCTTGATGCAAATGAAAAAAATCATTCCTTTCAGACATTTCTAAAGACGATAAGCAAAAAACTTAAAAAACAAAACAAAAAAAAAACACCAATTTATTGTCCAACATGCATCATCCTAAGCATACCGAGTAAAATAAATTCAATTCTTTCTTGAAAAAAATCAATAATAACTTTGTAAATAATTTTCTAATTAATATATTAAAGAATAATTAACATTTTAAAGAGAATTTTTTTTTCATCGCGCTTTTAAACAAGATATATATACGCGAGACTACTGCTGATTGAGGCTATTGGAGTCTGCTGAATCTTAAGTCTGGACCAAGAGAGAATGAAAAAGATGTGATCCATTTAGTTATGATGCATCATCATTTCGCGAGGTTCACTACATAACTGTCTTTAGCACGCATGACGCCTTAATAACACGTGTGTTAACAGATCGAGCTCGTTGGACTGGGGGATTGAATATATAAACATCTCAGATTACAAATCCATTTGGTGATCCATTTCAGTGTTTGGTATAAAGACGTCATGCGGGCTAAAGACAGTATGTCGTGAGCCTCGCAAAATGATGCTTGATCATAGCTAAATGGATCACATCTTTTTCATTCTCTCTTGGTCCTGACTTAAGACTCAGCAGAGTCCAATAGCCTCAATCAGCAGTAGTCTCGCGATATATATATCTTGTTTAAAAGTTCGATCAAAAACAATTCTCTTTAATATGTTAATTATTCTTTAACATATTAATCAGAAAATTATTTAAAATATTCATTATTTCAACACAGAAATATATAAATTCGGATATTATTTTCACTTAATATCTGACAAAAATCACCTGCTTTCGATTCACGATCGAATCAAATACAGGAAACTTATGATTAATTAATAGCAAACACTTAACACATGTGTTAACAGATCGAGCGCGCTGGACTAGGAGATTGAATATATAACATCTCAGATTACAAATTCATTTGGTGATCCATATCAGTGTGCGTCATGCGGGCTAAACGCGAAATGATGCTGGATTATAGCTAAATGGATCATATCTTTCTTTTTCATTCTCTCTTGGTCCAGACTTAAGACTCAGCAGACTCCAATAGCCTCAACCAGCAGTAGTCTCACGATATATATCTTGTTTAAAAAGCGCGATCAAAAACAATTCTCGTTAATGTGTTAATTATTTTTTGATATATTAATGAGAAAATTATAAATTTAGATACATAGATAGATAGATACAGGTGAAGCTAATATAAAGGATGTAAATTTTTTTTTTATTAAATCCAATGCTCCATAATATTTATTTTTTCACCTCCGCAATCACCTTAAAAATTCTACCATTTTGCCTTTTTCATTATCCCCATAACTCCAATAATAACAAAGCTAGCGCTAATGCGGCTCTGATAAAGAACACCCGGTATAATAATTTATTTATAATTAATAAATTGATTTATATTTTTTAATTAAGAATTAATTATTCGAAGTGAGCGCAAATCTTGAGTCTCATATGACTTATTTTATTTATTTATGCACTGAAGCAATCCCTTAAAAATAAAACGAAAGTAAATTTAATTATTACATTTTTCTTTATTTTATTAGGAAGTTGATGTTCAACGTCGAACAGAATTAGGGTTTGATGACTTCGTGTCACTATTTAGGTAATTATCCAATTAAGTTCTAAAATAAATTTCTATTAATTAATATTATTATTTTATTTATTAATTTTTTAGACGCCTTATTTTGGACGAAGCTTCTTTCCGAGAAGAGAAATGTTTAAATGGCCCTGTTTCTTTGAAACAATTTCACGAATTTCTTATTATCCAACAAGATGAACAAGTAGATGACCGTACAGCTTCAAAAATAATGTTAGACTTTCTCCAGGATGCTTCTCGTAATGTACAAGAACCCAAGTTTACTGCTTCAGAATTTTTGGATTATCTATTCTCTAAAAAAAACGAAGTTTGGGATCAAAACCGATTTGGTAAAGTTTATCAGGTAACCATTAATTTTTTAAATTAATTCCTATTTATAATTTAGTCGCAAAAATAGCCAAATAATCCGCCACACTAATTTTTTTGTATATATTATTAGGAAAACATCTACTCTTCATTGAAAGGATGATCGCAAGATAAATGGTATTTTGTTAGAAATATCTGATTGTAGCTTTTCATATTGTAGTTGGTTTGGGTCAAACTCCATTAGATTTATGGTATTATTAGTCGATGAATGCGATAATTATTTAAATTTTCTTTGTAGTTCCCTTCATTAGATTTTTCCGTTTTATTTATTTATTTATTTATTTTTATCTTATATATCTTCTTTAGAAAAATAAGTTATATTTTGTAATATCCAATTTGTAAACTTTGTTCGCAATTATATATATTTTAAACATCAACCACTTCTATTTAAAATAAACTATTTGCTTTTAATTTTTTCAGGATATGTCTCGGCCTCTTTCCCATTATTGGATTGCTTCTTCTCATAATACTTATCTTACTGGAGATCAGTTCAGTAGTGAAAGTTCCATTGAGGCATATACTCGAGCTTTGAGACAGGTATTTTAATATTTTATTTGTGCTTTTCACCACTTAATATAATCAATATAGTAAGGTGACCAAAAGCACTCTTTTTTGTGAACCGTAATCCTTTTAAAACCTGTCCTCCTATTGTACTCCATTGCATTTTTTTCTACTCCTAAAAACATAAAAACTATAACAATTATTATACCTTTTATACGTTCGAGTGCTAATGTTGTCTATGATAATTTCTTAGACAACTTTATATCACTGATAATGTCTGTGTGCATATGACTGAGCTTTTTTTTTGAATTCAACTATCTGTAAAGGCGCTAGCTACAGTTTTAAGGGTTAAATTCAACATGGGGGATGCAAATTGTTCTGACATGAGTCAGTAATTCACAATTATCCAGAAAAATTCATACAACACAAAATTATGATTTCAAAAACGTCATTCGGCTCTCGGCTCAGAAATATTGAGACAGATTTTGAGAGGAAATCTTGGTCGGCGTACTCATTTTTTTTTTTTTTTTTTAATTATATTGATGTGAGAAGGAGATACACCAGAAGGTGCATCCCCTAAAGACCTGTATGGGATGGCCCCTCCATCGTGAAAAGAACAGAGTAGAAGGAAAGAAGCCGGGATCACGAGCCAAATCTCAGAAAGTTAGATACAATCCAATTTACTAAGTTTTTTAAGGGCTTCGAGCAGTGGTAAATTCTCGATAAATTAGGTTAAATTTATCTCCCACTTAATTTTTATTACCAGACCCTATACTTACAGAAAAAATGTCTGGGTATAGCCGGGAATCAAACCCGAGACCTCCGGGTTGCCAGCCAGACATTCTGACCATAACACCAAGGAGGCGGACAAAAATAATTGATCACCTTAATATAGAAAGTTTCACATTCTATCATGATATAAATCAAGTTATTAATGAAGGAATTTGTATTATATTGATTAAATATAAAATATGTATCTCTATGAAACCCTAAAAACTTGTCTTTAAAAATGGTCAATAGAGCACTATTTGTCATCACTTTTTATTTCTCAGTACCAGAACATGTTAAAATACTGTCATATAGTATCATTATTACAGTTTAAAGGGCGCCTCGACTGCGTGGTCATTTGCGAGTATCATTATTTTTTAAATATAATCCACAAATTATATTATCTTTAATAACAAATATAACATCTCTTAGTGAATGATAGCGGCAAAGCTTGGAAAATAATTCAAATTTCTTCAATTTTAAATATAATCCACAAATTATATTATCTTTAATAACAAATATAACATCTCTTAGTGAATGATAGCGGCAAAGCTTGGAAAATAATTTAAATTTCTTCAATTTTAAATATAATCCACAAATTATATTATCTTTAATAACAAATATAACATCTCTTAGTGAATGATAGCGGCAAAGCTTGGAAAATAATTCAAATTTCTTCAAAATCACCTTGCCAGATTGCAAATTAGGCCCTTTACAAAGGAAAACAATTTATTATAAATTCAAACTTTTATTTATTCTTGATTGAGATTTTTCAATAAAAATCAATCTTTTATTATTAGAAATGCCGTTTTTACATCAATTTTTTAATCAAACATGTTTCGACCATCGTTATTTACTCTACATAATTGTTTTAATAGACGATTCCGATTAGCATTAAAAAATACATAAAGAAAAGAAAAAAAAATGTAATGAAATACTATCTACATATAGATATTATATATTATTGAGATTGGTTGAAATTAGGTACTTGTACGGAGGATGATAGGGACTTTACACCGGATATCTCAGGTTCGAATTCCGACCGGTCCTTCTAATTATAAAAAATTTTTCTTTATTTTCTTATTTATATAAAAATAATGACATTGACATAACCATGTGCTTACATTTTTGGAAAAAAATATTTTTACCGATCAAATTTTTATGAATTGAATCTAAATACTTACGAAAATTTCAGGGTTGTCGTTGTGTGGAACTCGATTGTTGGGATGGTCCAGAGGGAATGCCATTTATTTATCATGGACACACACTTACCACAAAGATAAAATTTATGGATGCGGTTAAAGCGATTAATGAACATGCTTTTGCAACGTCAGAATATCCAGTTATTTTAAGTATTGAAGATAACTGTTCACTACCTCAACAACGGCGTATGGCTCATGCTCTTGCGGTATTTAATATTAAACTTGATTGGTAATATATTTCAAAATAAATTTATTTAATGAATATTATTATTTATAGGATGTTTTTGGAGAATCTCTTATTACATTGCCAATAGATAGAAATGAAACCATGTTGCCCTCACCACAAGCTCTTCAAAGAAAAATTATTATTAAACACAAGAAATTGCCTGACGGCATGGCGGAAGAAGGGGCAGCTCCTTTAGATGAACCCACTACACCTGGAGGGGATATGGATTTAAGAAATACCATTCGTAATGGCATTATACATCTTGAAGATCGAAGTGAAGGCGTCTGGAGGCCGCATTTTTTCGTTTTAACGGAAAATAAACTCTATTATACAGATACTTTTAATGGTTCTCCGGGAACTAATTCTGAAGAAGGAGATGTTAATGAGGATTGCGGAGAAATCATTTCTAGTGCTACAGGTGGTAATGAATTACATTATTCAGAAAGATGGTTTCATAAATTAAAAGGAAAACGGGTTGAAGCAGAGGCACTTCTTAGACGCCATGCTGCTTTAGGTGATGGTACCTTTCTTGTGAGAGAATCTGAGAATTTTGTTGGAGATTACACATTATCATTTTGGAGAGATGGAGAAGTGAAGCATTGTCGTATTCATCGAAAAAATTCAAATTATTATCTTGTAGATACAGCATTATTTGAATCTCTCTTAAGTTTAGTAGCTTATTATAGACAACATCCTATAAAAACTCCTGAATTTCAGGTATTCATTCAAATATAACGTGTTTTTGTTTTTATTTTTTTATTTAATTTGTACTTTTAATATTTTAGATAAAATTAGGAGAACCAGTTCCACAACCTTCTGAACACGAACGCCAGGATTGGTTTCATCCTAGAATGTCAAGAATGGAAGCTGAATCTGTTCTTCGCAGAAGATCTTCTGGAGCTTTTCTTGTCCGCCCTTCTGAAAATGATAAACAGACTTTTGCAATCAGCTTTAGGTAGTTTTTAATAAATAACACTATAAATATAAACTAATAATATTAATGTTTAAAATACTGTTTTTGATTTTTAGAACTCCTACTAAAATAAAACATTGTAGGATTCGAGTTGAAGATAGACTTTATACTCTTGGGGCTGCTACTTTTGAAAGTCTTGTTGAATTAGTAGCTTATTTTAGAGACCATCCGTTATATGAACGAGTAAAATTATCTGAACCAATTTCTCGAGAACAAGCAGCTGCTGATCATTCAAGATATGGAGATGATCATGACAATAATGTATTATCTACTCCTGGCTATATGGATATTTCTGGTTTTTCTACTGGAATAACAGTTAAAGCACAATATAATTATAGTGCTGTTAGACCAGATGAATTGAGTTTTTGTAAACATGCTATTATAACTAATGTTAAAAAATCAGATAGTGGCTGGTGGCTCGGTGATTATGGAGGACAAAGACAATTACTTTTTCCTAACAACTATGTAGTGGAAATTGAAACTGAAACAGAACAAGATGAATCAAGTTCTGACCAATTACTTCTGGGATCTCTTCAAAAAGGATGCGTTAACCTTCTAGACGCAGTTGTTGATTTAGATATCACTAATGTACCTACAAATACTTCAATTCCAACTTACATTATTCGTATTCAGATACCATATCAAACATCTAATTTTGAAGCAGGACTATTTTCGAAAGACGAAGCTATGCATTGGGTAAATAATAAATTGATATAATTTTTTACAAGATTTTATTAAATATTTAAAATCAAATTTATAAAAAAAAAAAAATAACCTCTTTCATAACTAAGTATCGCTTCGAAGTTTGAAGAGTGACAACCCGACTTTTCAAAAAAGGCAACAAATATATTTCTTTAAGAAACAAAATATAATAATAAAAAACGATCATTATAAACTATTAAAAATAAAAAATTTCATTAAGGACGTTTCCTAATATAGCTCAGATGCAGATCGCTCTTTTCGCTACTCTCACATACCCAAAAAGGAAAAAATATTTTCACTGCGTCGTTTCTCGGATCTGGCAACATTGATTCTTACCGACCCTAAAAGACAAAGAATAAAAAAAAAAAAAAAAAACACTTCATGAAACAACTCAATGTGAAATTCCAGATGAGAACAGTATAGTTAGGTTGAGAGAATTAGCTAAAAATCTTAAATGCACCAGGTGCAGAAGTTTTTTAGATATGGAAAAATTGAGTGATTTTAGTGTGACGTTGCCAAGTCGCCATCTCTCACTTGCCATGCCATGAGAGAAAAAACGAACACAATCAAAATTACCTAACTTTTAACATTTTTCATACAAAACGAATACTGCTTGATACAATTATTTTAACAGAAAAATATTTGTTATATGTTCAGTTAATGATTCTCAGTTTTTCAAAATAATTTCAAGAAAATTACGATTGTTATTTAATGAAACAGTCGCTTTAACATCAATCGGGATAGAGTTCGCGTGTTAAATATGCAAATTTCAAAGGTCAATATTTACAAATTTAGTGCCACAAGGACTATTGAAAAAATTTCTACGTATAAAGAACACTTATAAATATGTGTAATCAAAGTTTTAAAAGGATTGCAAGAAAATCGAAATATTAGGGAACGTCCTTAAGAACGTTACATTTCTATTTAAATCACTCATGGTTTATTATACATATTTGTTGTTATGTTTAATAAATAGTTATAATTAATTAAGTATGATTTTAATAAATATTTAATCTTCAATAAATTCAATCACAAAAATATAAGACTTAAAAATTTAAAGAAAGTAATTTAACGAAATTATTTCTTAGACTTTGTAAAGAAATTAAATAATTTTAATTTAATAATATATAATGGTATTTTAAAATAATACATTTTTCACCTATTTCAATATCCAATTTAATTATATCATTAAATTTTTTAAGGTCCTTGCTCTACGAGATGTTGCCCAAAAAGCAAGTGTGCAAGACTTTCAACATAAAGAAATGGAACGTGCTTGGAGAATTGCTAAAGAAATGTCGGCTCTTATTGTGTATTGTCGATCAGTAGCATTTACCCAAGATCGTCTTGAATGCACATCCCATTTTGCGGAAATGTCTAGTTTTGCTGAAAGTAAAGCAGACCGTCTAATCTGTCAAAATTCTGAAGCATTTATTCAATATCATAAACGTCACATAAGCCGAGTATATCCGAAAGGTAAAAAAAAAAAAAATTGGAAAAAATAAGTTTCTATTTTAAAACACAATTTAAAAATAAAGTCTGAGAAAATATAACTTGAATTATATAAAATTTTATAGGTCAACGATTGGATTCCTCAAATTATAATCCGGTACCTTTTTGGAATGCTGGCGTGCAAATGGCTGCTCTTAATTATCAAACACCTGACAAAGCCATGCAGCTTAATCAAGCACGTTTTCGAGATAATGGGGGTTGTGGTTACGTTTTACGACCTGATCATCCCGGAGAACTTACTATTGTTAATATAAGAGTTATAGCTGGGCGTCATTTAGTACGACCTGGCCGTCGTGGAATCGCATCTCCATATGTAGAAGTTGAACTTCTTGGTGCAGAATCTAAACAGGTATCTAAATTCATAATACTTTATAATTTTTTTATTTTTCGTTATATACATTTAGACTAAAATAATAGTGCGTATAGGAATTTGGATCCTAGTGCTTTTTATGGTTCCCTACAAAAATAATAACCCGGACAAGTGCCAATCGGGCTGTCTTACCTACCTAATATATGTATATGGAGCATTCCATGCCAAATCGACTACTTATGTCATATTAGAATGAAATATGAATCCACTTAAGTAATAATTTGATTAGGTTGAACACAATTAAAAATTTGATTGACATAAGATGAGGGAAGTACTGAAATATTAATAATGGGACAAAATTTGTATTTGAAATGATAAGAGCCAGGAGAACTCGCATCACAGTCAAGTTGACCGCAAGTGTCTGGGTTCTAGCTGGATTTTCATTGACGCGTGTTCTGATTCAAGTGAATATTTATTTTATTATTCCAAAGTATTTCTATTAAATTTATTTAAAACAGTCCAAAAATCTTAATTATTAATCAAGTTATGATTATAAGCAAAGCATAAAATATTATGGATTAAGATATGTATATTTGATTAAAAAAACAATGTTGGATTGCGAAAAAATAAGAAAAATATTTTTCAATTAAACAAAAAAAATAGAAAGAAAAATCCGACTAAATGGGGTTTGGGGCATTCTACGCAGAATAAATCAAAGTTTAAAAAAAAAAAAAAAAAAAAAACATTTTAAATGTCAAACTTCTAAAAATCATTGATTTTTTTAGAAAAACTGAAAAAATGTTATTGAATATGAAGTTGAATATTTTTTTTGTATTTTTTTCTGAAAAACACGTTTAAAAACGAAAAAAACAAAAACAAAAAAAACGTCCCGATTAGTCAATTTTTGAAATAGTTATGAGGATTTTAATAAGAATGGAGTAATTTTTGGAGACGGAACTGATAAGTGAAATTGACTGGATATTGATAAGGCAGTTCAAAAAAGAAGATAATTTATACTATCTTGTTATTCATAAAAAATTATGAATAAAAAGATAGTATAAATTATCTTCTTTTTTTGAACTGTCATAAAAAATTATGAATAAAAAGATAGTATAAATTATCTTCTTTTTTGAACTGCCTCATCAATATCCACTCAATAGTTATAAGCGTTTGAAAGAAAAAACACCATTTTTTTTTTAAATAACTTTTTTTCGGTTGAGTAGGAAAATTTGAAAAAATTCTCAAAAATGTTTTCGATAGAGTAGAAAAAGATAAAAAAACTTTCAACCAAATCGAAAGGGGTCGGGATCAAAAGTGGTCGATTTGGTATTGAATGACCCATATGTATATTATAATTGATGATGATTAACAGATTCTTATTTAAATCTAGTTTAAAAAGTTTTTTAAGTGCTACTCTCGATAGAATACCGAATTAATATTATAATTATTATTATTTAATTAGATAAATTTATTTTTTAAACATTAGTTTCAATTTTTATTTTCAAGTAAGTGAACCGCAAAAGTTAAATAATTTATTCATTGATTTCGGACTCTTAATTCTACAGTTCTAGAAATTATTTATTATTTTTGAAATAGGAAAAATGAAATAGACCACCCGACAAGATTCGAACCTGTGTCTTTCTTCTATAGCCGAAGAAGTTTGGAGCTCTCACAAAACGTCATTTTAAATTAAAATAAATTAAAAAAAAATCCAACCTAATTCTACTTAAATAGATTTTAACAGGGATACCTGACACTCAATGATACATTTTTTTTTATTTTTGACCCCAGATAAAATTCGGCCCTACCCTAAATAATCTTTCCTTTATAATTGTAATGATTTTTGTTTTGTGTGAAAATGAATAAATACATATAACTTCTAAATTTCAAGTTTTTATTCTATTTACTTTACGAACTACAACATAGCGTAGTGCTCTGATAGACAGTTAAGACATTGTGGGGATAGCAATAGGGTTCCGTACGGGTTCCGTACGATGTACGGAACCCTATTAGTGTCGGTGTCTTTTTCTCTGTCCGTCTAAGAGCATTGTAGCTTGTAAACTAAATACGATATAAACTTAAAATGTAAGTTATTTATTTTCCCCGGAATTAAAATTGTATTAAAATCTTAATTATATAATTATTTTGGGAGGGGTCGAAAATATTTTTTTATCATGGGAATGAATATCTCCTTAACTAGAATTAAGATAATTTTTTTAAAATTGAATTCACTTTAAAATGATAGTATGATAGAGCTCCAAAGTAGCCATTTTTAGAAAATATTTGTAAATCTGGCGTTCTGAAGTGGCTTAACTTTGAATTTTCAAGACCTTCCATAAATTTACTCATTCTCTCCTTATCAACAAAAAATAAAAATTAATTTGATATCTCAAGTATTTTAGAAGATATAATCGTTTTTCTTATTTGTTTAAAGTATCTTCTGACTAGTTTCCTGTTTCAATTCTGATGCAAATCAAATTTTTTTTCAGCTAAAACTTTTTAAACTAGATTTAAATAAGATTATGTTATTCATCATTAATTATAATATATAAGTTACGGAACCCGAGCCTGACTCACAATTGTCCGGCTTATTATTTATTCTTCAACGTCGAAATTCTTTTTCCAGAGGAGTCGTGACCCTCATTTCCTCCAGATTCTAACAGCCCCAGTCTTTCTAATCGCAACCCTCCAGCGTGGTCTGTTTCTGACCATCGCCGTAGCAGCAGCATGAACCGTTATTTATGAACCGCCTTTATTTGATCCGTCCATCTTGCTGGTGATCTGCCTCTTATTCTTTTGCCCTCCACCTTACCCTTCACGATGATTCCCTCCACTCCTGCGTCTGAGCGGGTGAGGTGGCCGAAGTACTTGATCACTCTCTCGAGTATCATTATTAATAATTACTATGTTTATATTTTATTTAAAAAAAATATTTATATATATTAGGGTGGTCCTTATTTTGGGTATTTTCGAATTTTTACGCTGACAAGGGCTCCATATGGTTCGAAATAAATAAAAAAAAAATATCCCCCAAGTTTCAAGTCTCTATCTCAATTATAACCTGTGCCCCCAACGATGCAAGTTTCTCATCTAAATAACATGTGGTTTTTGGCATTAAAATATCAATTTTTTATTCCGGCCAAAATAATGGTTCAAAAAATTTGAAACTCTGTAGACTTTATCTTTATAATAGTAGCTATCCCTCAGAATTTTTACAGATTTTTAGCTATTATAATTTTGGAGTCTATAACTTGGTAAAACTAAGATATAGCAGTATTTTATCTAGCTGTAACTCCAAAATTATAATAGCTAAAAATCTGTAATAGTATTATAAGGATAAAGTCTACAGAGTTTCAAATTTTTTGAACCATTACTTTGGCCGGAATAAAAAATTGATATTTTAATGCCAAAAAACCCATGTTATTTAGATGAGAAACTTACATCGGTTGGGTTTGAGGGCACAGGTTATAATTGAGATAGAGACTTGAAACTTGGGGGATATTTTTTTTATTTATTTCGAACCATATGAGCTCTTGTGATCCTAAAAATTCTAAAATACCCAAAATAAGGACCACCTTAATAAATATATATCTACATATTTTCTTTTACAAACTTATAGAAATACAATTTATAATTCATTAAACTTGAAGTATTTATTTTATTTTATTATTTTTAAAATTTAGCTTGAATAAGTATAAAGGTATCACATCATTAATCTAATATACATTTTTAAATTAATTATAGGGTGTTAAACTACGAACAAAAGTCGTCCCAGACAATGGATTAAACCCTTTCTGGAATGAAATTTGTGTATTTCAAGTTCAATTTCCAAATATGGCCTTACTTCGTTTTACCGTCTTTGATGAGGATATGTTTGGTGACGCCACTTTGATTGGCCAAGCAACCTATCCCTTGACGACAGTTCGTCAAGGATATCGCAGCGTCCCTCTACGGAACGGTTATAGCGAAGAACTCGGCTTGTCTGCTCTTCTCATTCATTTACATATTAAGAAACATTCAGACTGAATGCAGCAAGCTTCGAGCTACTTGACTGAATCTCTTCATTGAATATCCAAAGTGCATTTATTTAATTATTATTCAGCTCTCTAGTGGTAAAGGTATATGAAATAATGTTTTACTCAAAAAATTAAATTTTTTAAGATTTTAAGATTTGAATTTTTAAATTTTACTTCGACATTTTGATCATGAAAAAAAAATATGATAAATTATAATTTTAAAGACAAATTTATAGTAATATTTTAGGGTTTAATTATAGGATACGCTCACCTGGCTGGGTTTATATAAAATGCTGACGGTTTTGGAATAAAATGATCAATGTTTGCAGGCGGTTCAATTTTATTCTCCATTTAATTTAAATAAATTTTCTTAGTATTCCATGAAATGTTACTCATTTCTGATACGATTATAATGTGTTTTTGGGAGAATCAAAAAAGAAAAGCTGTAAATCAGTTATTCCAAAGAGTATATTAACTAAATAACATATCAGAAAAAGCCTTGCTTTTATGATTCTCCCAAAAACACATGATAACCTCTTTAGGAATAAAGATCGAAACATCTTAAGAAAATTGATTTCGGGTTGGCCGAGAGTATATAAGATTAAATGCTTCTTTAGCACAAGACACAAGCCCTATACAATAAAAGTACCATAGGTTCTGGCTAAATGGTTTATTATCTATTGCCACAAAAGAATTCGGATGAACCTTGGTTTCTCAAAGATAGAGCATTTTATTTCAAAGACGTCAGTAATCTTAAAAAAAATTTCACGATTTTCCAATCAAATAACTTGTTTCTAAATAGAAGATAAAATTCTAAAGAAATTATAGTTAAATTAATAATTAAATAATCATTTCAAATATACTGTTTGTCATTAATACAATTTAATAGAGGTAAATTTTAAATATTCTTATTTATGCATTTATTTATATAAAGATAAGGAAGTTAATTAAATATTTATATATATACACATTCTTTTTGATAATTAGTAATATATCTGATAGGGATTATCAAAACTTTTTGTTAAAAATCTATACCGAAAAGTAAAATTAATAGCAATATTGAGTAAAAACTATTATGTTTCATTCATTTGATTTATATGAATCTAAAGAAGGCTGTGTTTAAAACACAATGTGCATTAAATTAAGTAAAAGAAGAGATATGCTATATTTTTAGAAATAGTTTTATTTGTATACATTTATGAAATATTTATAGAATATGTACGACATTTATATTCAACTAAATGAAATCATTTTTTAACAAGTTTTATTGGTTTATTTGTCCTTGTACATTTTATTGTTAAAAATTTACCATCATATTAAAATATTCTGGAGATTTGAAGTATTTGTACATCAGTATTAATTTTCTATTTCCCGAAGAAAATTGAATTTGACTCCATGGTAGCATCTTCCAAGAAGGAGAAGGCCGAAGAGAGTTTGGTTTGAAAAATAGTTTTTCTTTTATCCAAGGTATTTTCCCTATGAATATTCCACAAAATTCTTGATTTTTTTCATTCCTGAAATAACAATTTTTAATTTGTCAAAATTATCTTTTTACATTGGTTCTGATAAAATGTTTATCCAATTTTAAGAAAATTTTTTATGGAATAATTTTATTTTTTATTAATAATTCTCTGAAACTTGGACTTCGGGAAAAAATCAAATTAAAAATTAATTCAAAAGTGACGAATTAATTTTTGTTTTAATTTTTCACAAAGTCCATCAACCTAAGAACCCATATTTAAATTAAATTTATAATTTTCTCATTAATATATCAAAAGAATAATTAACATATTAACGAGAATTGTTTTTGATCGCGCTTTTTAAACAAGATATATATCGCGAGACTATTGCTGGTTGAGGCTATTGGATGGAGTCTGCTGAGTCTGGACCAAGAGAGAATGAAAAAGATGTGATCCACTTAGCTATGATCCAGCATCATTTCGCGATTATCCCGCATGACGCTTTTTATATCAAACACTGATATGGATCACCAAATAGATTTGTAATCTGAGATGTTATATATTCAATAGATCTAGCGCGCTGGACTGGGAGATAGAATATATAACATCTCAGATTATAAAATCTATTTGGTGATCCATATCAGTGTTTGATATAAAAAGCGTCATGCGGGCTAAACGCGAAATGATGCTGGATTATAGCTAAATGGATCATATCTTTTTATTCTCTCTTGGTCCAGACTTAAGACTCAGCAGACTCCAATAGCCTCAATCAGCAGTAGTCTCGCAATTATATCTTGTTTAAAAAGCGCGATCAAAACAATTCTCGTTAATTTGTTAATTATTCTTTGATATATTAATGAGAAAATTATAAATTTATTTAACTTCATTATTTCAAGTTAGAAATTTATAAATTCGGATATTATTTTCACTTAATATTTGACATAAATCACCTGCATTCCATTCGCGATCGAATCAGATACAGGAAACTTATGATTCATAATTAAATTATAAACAAAAGATGGACACAAATCATATCATAGAATTTTTATTAATTTAGGGATGAAAATGTAGAAGGGTAGGTTTGAATGTATTGGAATATTTCAATTCAGACAGAACATAAGTTAAGTATTTTTAAGACTTGATTAGCTTTAAAAGTATTTGTGAAACCAAACTCAAGGTTTAAAGTTTCTAGAATTCGGAGATTAGAATTCCAAGAGGATAGACGCATTCGATTTCTCTCAATTTGATAAGATGTGTTTTTTTTAAGACAGATACGAAAAGAGGCAATACTTTTAAATACCTGTAAACTAAAGAAGATAAAAACTTGAAATTTAAAAGTTATATAGTATTCGTTTTTTTGGCCTCGGGAACAATGTCCATTTAGACAGAACCTAAGTTAAGTATTTTTCATATTTTCATATAATATGCATTCATGTCACAGCAAATCAAAATCCTATAAAAATTTTAATTAAATGATTATATTGTGAAGAGTTTAATTTTATATGGGGATAAAATAAAAAACATATTTTTATCATATTGTGAAGAATCCCTGTAGAGATCACTTTAAGTAGAAATGTTTGATTTTTTACTTTTTATGGAATGATAGTGTGAGAGAACGGAAAATAGGCCGTTTTAGATGATTTTTGAACCGATTGGCGTTTAGAAACGGGTTATGTTAAAATTATGAATATAGTCCAACCTCTGTCATTTTCTCCTTATCAACGACAAATAAAGAATTTGATATCTCAAGTATTTTTAGAGTTATTAGGTACAGAACCCTAGGTATGCGATTCGACTTGCACTTGGCCGGCCTATTGGCTCTTTTCCGAATTTCTAGGAAGGGAAAAAATAATCTCTTTTTTAAAGTAAATCCTTATCAAAATATATTATTCCTACACCTCATTGATATGATGTAGGTAAAAATGAATTTAGCAGTTTGTGATTAGTATTAAATTTAGAAAATATCTTACTATTAGTAAACCGCAACCTCTTATTTTGGGGATCTCAAGATGCAGCAGGTAGTATTTTAATATTATATCATTTAGTAACTGTCTACTAGGTAAAAATTCTCTATCTTTTCTTAATCCTCTTTAGTTCATTAAAATATAAATTTCCTTATTATTATTTTCAAGACAAAGCCTAATTTCTGAATAAGTACCGGGATGTCTTGCCTCTCAGGATGACAAGGCCCAGTTTTTGAAAAAAAGTTTTAAGCGCTAAAAATAGTACGATGAAGTAGAACCTGAGTCGCTCAATCCACATGATACAAACTGGCAGATGTAACCTTCCGTCTCTAAAGTTTTGGGAGCCTAGTCTTAGTTTATCAGTTCAAACAGGATTTGTTGTTACAACAGTTGATCAAAGAAATTTGTGTTTAGTGATACTTCTGACAGTGCAGACTTTTACAGCGAAAGATAAGTCAAAGAGGCTGCATTATCTAATGAGGAATATAATATTGAACAACCACATATTAGCTATATTCGTTTTGGACGCCTTGGGCGGCCATATGTCTGCCCCAAGTCACTGTGACAAAGAAAACCATATTCTTTTTGTTTACCAACCGAGTTTGTGTGCCTCAGTGCTATTCGTTTTGAGATCGTTATACCCCCATGTTTCTTGTTGAGCTGTGCCTAGAGTGCACAGCTAAAAAAAGTGACACCAGATGGACACTTGACGCAACTTAAGGCACACACGCCAATTCCAAAACGAATATAGCTATTGTTGTTTTATTTTTTGTACTTAAGTTAAGAAAAAAATGAAGGTGGGCAAAGTAGCCCTGTGGTTCAAGAAAAAAACAGACTGACTTTATCCAGCCCATTTTTTTACTTTAAATCACAAATAATCACTCACTACTGAATATTTTATTAGGTGTGCGCTGATTGGGGAATGTCACTGGACTCATTGGATTTCAGAATTATCGTACGAGATTTTCTAAACCAGCTTGGACAACTAAATTCAACAACAATATGCCAGAGCATTTCCAGGACGAGAGCCAGCGTAGGGGTGGATTTGCTTAAAACTTATTTTCACTATTTGCATCAGTCAAGGATTGATTGGTGTACCACCAGAAATTATATTGTATTATGACGAAACCAATCTAACAAACGATCTCGTCCCTAAGCGTATGGGGTTTTGGCGAGGAGTGAACTATTCTGAGCGGACCATGAACTCATCAAAAGGTAGCATCTCCCTTATAATGACAGTACAGGCAACGGTGTACTTAAGGATTGCAATCCCGCAGTGTTTTCAATCCCGCAGGATTATTGCGAGATTGGTGCTAATCCCGCGGGATCTCGCGTCGGTACATTTTAAGTAATTCAATAAATAAAACGTTTATTTTGTCAATAATCAAACCAAGTTTAATAAAAAGTACAAAAATCAACAATTGGTAGTACTCTAGTTAACAAAATTATTTTAGAGTTTGGCTTTTTATTAGTTAACTTCACAACCCATCACATAATATGTTTAATGACTATTATGACTTTGTTAGCTTTTTAAATGCAAATAACTTTGGGCGAATTAACTTATTTATTTTTTTATATATCTAATATTCTCTATCTAGTCTATAACTTGTCTAAAAGAGATAATTATAATAAATTTTAATAGTTACAAAAGTAAATCACTACAATTATCACATTAATTTGTATGTAAGTAGAATTTGGATAACTAAACAGTCTTTTCAATCTCCTTATTTATAGTATTAAATAATTTAACATCAAATTTGAAAATAATTATAAAAGTATTTTAAATAATTAAGACACACCTCTTTTTGGAAAAATGAACTTAAAAAACAAATAATATCAATTGTGACTACTCTACATAAATTTTGACGACCAATTTAAAGGGCTGCAAGCTGTCAATTATTTCTTTGATTTGACTGGATTTTGGGCCATTCGTCGACGAGTTCACGACTTGGGCAAGCTGGTGCGGGATCACGCAGGCCTTCAAAAGATTGTAATCCCAAGGTGTATTGTTACCTTGCCAAGTTGTTTATAAATCAGACAACCTGTGGTCTTCTTGGTTTGTAGAGCCTCCTAACACTTGTTATGGCCGCAAAAATAAATATTTACTTTAGCGATTAAGCGAATTTTTATTATTTATTATTCTATTCTGGTTTTACTTAGGGATGTGATTGCCCAGAAACGGCTTTTTCACATTGAAACAAAAAATGGAGGTGGGCAAGTTACCCCTTTAGTAGATGTGACTTTGTCAACCCTTTTTTAAATTTTCGGATCGTGTAATTAATTTTTCAAAACTAAAAATCACTTAAATCATATACATACTAACAATCGTAAAAGTGGAAAAAATTATTACTAACAGGAAATTTTCTCTGGAGGGAGACGAACTGGTAGAACTTTTAATTGAAAGTAATGGAAGGCAGCCCAGGGGTAGAAAGGAAAGAAAAAATTAACACATATCCAAATAAGGTGTAATTTATTATTATTTCCTCCTTTCATTTCAAACCGACGTTTCGGAGGATTCTTCCCTCTTTTTTCAGGGTTTCAAAGGGTCAATGAAGGAAACAAATAAAATGCTGTGGAGAGAGTAAGAAAGCATTTTTATGTGAAACAAGTGACCAAGAATCCTTAACTCATAGTAAATGAATATTACATATAATATTTATTTTACTCTTATCTTTATTAAAGATGTTTCACCTTGCACTAACCCCACAATCTCTACTAATTAGAAAGCATTTTATTTGTTTCCTTCATTGACCCTTTAAAACCCTGAAGAAGGAGGGAAGAATCTTCCGAAACGTTGGTTTGAAATGAAAGGATGTGGAGAGAGGAAGGAAGCATTTTATTTGTTTCCTTCATTGACCCTTTAAAACCCTGAAGAAGGAGGGAAGAATCCTCCGAAACGTCGGTTTGAAATGAAAGGAGGAAGGAATCCTATAAACCCACCTTATTTGGATATGTGATAATTTTTTTCTTTCCTCACTACCCCTGGGCTGCCTTCCATTACTTTCAATTAATTATTACTAACCCAAGGGTTCCGAAATCAAGTTTAGAAGTTGAAAAGATGGCAAAGACACCCGGCTTTACGGTACTTCAAATCTATTAATGAATATATATTAATAAAATAGGATCTCACCAATATATTCGAACAGGCAATCTTTTGATTAAGACATTAATTGCAATATTTGTTAATATGAAAGAAAATAGGCAAATGTAGACTTCGTAATCATGGTTGAAGAGTGGCATATTTAATAAAATTGGTGTTGATTCTTGTTCTTGTCTGCGATTAAAAAAGAAAAAATATGATATTCCTCCTATCGCGCAAAGAGAAACTGATGAAAAAATTTGTATAATTGGAATTCCAGTATTCAATTTACTATTATAGACAAGTTCATAATTTTCAAGCAAATTATCCCCTTTCTTTAATTTGAATTCAGTTTTTGGTGATATCCAATTATATTCACGATAGTTCACTTTACTTGATGATCTTATATATTTGAAAGTTCTTGAACATCTTAAAATCGGCATAAACATTTTAATTTGATTCATTAAAAGGTGAAATATAGAAAATTAAGACTGATGACAATTAAATATAAATAGCAAATCTTTAACCTCACTATTAAATAAATGTTTAAATTTGACACAAAGTGTAGACTGCCCCCTATACTTCTCTTTCATCTATGACTTCAGAGCGGCACTTTTTGAGATTGGCATTTTAATATATCCCTAAATGCATTTGAACAAACATGTTTGCAAATAAAATATTAAGTGGGTACGCCCAAGGGCGAAGTCAGAAAAAAGTTACGGGCCCTGGGACAAAATCAAACTAGAGGGCCTTTCGATGCTGGGACAAATAAAAATACTACATTTTTCAATTTGTAAAATATTTTATTATTTAACAAATAAATAAATCCGTAACCTAATATGCTTTGCTACCTAATTTTGCTATTTTATATTTTTACCAGCTGCAAGGCCTGCCATCGGTGGCCCTCTTGCTAGCCAGGGGGCATACCCCTGGATTCCCACCCCCATACAAAATTTGGTTGAGTTTGCTCCAAGGGCAAGAATTTACATTTTTAACCCTCTCCCCCTTTTTGGGTGGGTTTTGGGGGGAATTTTTTAAAACACAAGTTGTCAGAAATCACATTCCCTATAACTTTGCTCATTACAAAATTTGCCGTAGAGTCAATAGTTTAGGAGCTATTTAATAATTTCCATTAGTGTGTCCCCCAAACCCCCTTTTGGGGTCAAAATATCAAAGCGTTATATAGCAATAAACGTAAGTTAGAAGATATTTGATCCAAATATGAAATTTCATAATAATCCTTGTAGCCGTTTTTACGTGAGTAACTTTTTGCGGAACCCACGGAAACAAGAATAAAAGAACATATGTGTCATCGATCAATGGGAACAAGCTGGTCCCCGCTTTGCCTATATTCATGCTATCGACAACAAAATAGTTTCTATTTTGAGGGTGTGGAAATTCTAGATTATAAGATAAATAGGACTAAGAGGAAGATAAAAGAATCGCTTTATATTTTGAAAAATATTGATGAATGTGTGAATTTTAAAATGGATTCAAAAAACATATCAAAATTCTACAGTCTTATAGTGTCATTTTTTTTAAATGAAAATGATGAGAGACTGAGTTACACCAAAAAGGTGCACCCCCTAGAGGTCTGAGTTGGCCCCTCCATCGTGAAAAGAATTTCTTCGGTGAGCCAGGGAGTCGAGTGAGTTAGTTAGGGCCGGGTGGTATAATTGCTCGCTTCTGAATTGCATCCAGTGTGGCAAGAGAATGCTTGGAGGCCCCTCTCCACAAATGAGAGCCATATTCAAGACAGGGACGAATTTGAGCCTTATACAGTGTAAGAAATTGACTGGGAGTATAATAGCGTCTAAACCTAAATAGGAGACCAAGCTTGTGCGCTGCAGCTTTAGCAGTGGTTGAGATATGGTCATTCCATGAAAGGTCAGACCCTATAGCGTGACGCTTAGCATTAAAATTTTATTCCTGAATTCCAGTGAGTTTGAATCGAATGATATGTCTGGGAGGTTTCTATCGACGCGCCTAGAAATAAAGTAACACTGCGAGTTTTCACTGCATTGAAGTTAACTAATTGCTGTGTGAATGTGGTTGTTTTGTTTAATTGTACCTATTGTTTGGGCAGGTATTAATATTTATATATAAGAAAAATTTAATGAGGTGTATATATTGATATGTATTTTATCAAAATGAATTGACTATTAATGAGTTTCTAGAATAGATTTGTTTGTAACGATGATTTTATTTAATTGAGGATTGATTGTCTAATATGATAATTAAGAAAAAATAAAAATAAATATAATATTTCAATTGGTCATCAGTTTAAAATTGATTCTAGTCAATGATAAATGTTTTTTATGATTTATTGCTATATATACGAATGATATAAATATGTGTGAAATATCTATGATGTAAATCCTCGAAAGTTTTAAGGATGATTTATGTATACAAAGTGACAATTTCCAGATCATGAACGAAATTGTATGTATTTATGAATTCACACTTCTCTAATTGTTGTAGTACTACTGAAGATTGTCAACCAGTGGTGACCGAAGCTTTTTAGTGAATTAATGTAGGATTTGATTAATTAAGCATTTAATTTAGTAATTCTTGATTTCTGTTTAAAATCATGTGTTCGACAGATGTTTGGGCTTTCTGCCCTTGCGAAGGCCGCATTCTTTCTTTGTAGCGAGCCTTTTGTGTTCGAGAAGGCTGGTCGGCTGACACTCATATGCATGTGTGTGGGTGTACGTGTTTCAGCTGGGAGGCAGTCGTTGACAAGGGCTGTAAGCTGCCGACACCCTCACCCCACTTATATGCATGTGTGTGTATAAGTGTATATGTGCGCTGCTAAATATTGGTTGCAACGGCAAGTTAGTGCAGTTGAAGTCGAGAGCCGCTTAAGATGACACATTAATTTTAAGACGAGGTGTATTACGATGTTTTCACGATGACCCCCTAGACACGAATATGTATATAACCCCTTTTTTTGTAAATAAATATATATATAAAGAAGTGAATGTGTGTTATTGTTTATTTCACCCCTATGAGCGAAGAGGGTGAAACCCGCGCCTTCTACAAGTGGAGGCCTGTCCGGGATAAATCGTAGGGGGTGAAACCCCCCGCCCCCTACAAATGGGTGCTCGCGTCCGGGATGAATCATAAAAAGTTTATCTTACCGGAGACGATTTGATGACGAAATGACGGAACGTGACGTGGAATCTTGTTGATATTCTGGTGAAAAATTGTGCCCTAGAAGAATGAAGAATCTTGGCCAGCATATCAATATTGAGAGAAACTTGACAGACTTCGATTTTGAGGACGTCAAAAAGCTTTTTAAACTTATTTTTGACGAAGAAGGCAATCGACACACGAGGCGAAAATTGAAGCTTTTCGAAGGCTTTAATTTTGACTCTTTTAGTCGAGAGCGCAAAGCAAAAGCCGTTTGCAGTGACTTCTCTCAATCGGACCTGGTAATTATCTCTTCGATATTAGGCTTGCCCACAGACTCCGACAAGAAGTGTCTTGCCAGAAATCTCGTGGTAAGCTTGTCCGATTTTGGCCATCTGAAAAGGGTGCACGGGACTTCATCATCAAAAGACACGCGCGTGGACGACGGACAACCAGCTAAACAGCTGGGGGAGATGAATTCTCTCGGAGCTTCTGCGAAGCCAGGAATTCGATTGAAAAGTTCGACGGAACGGGGAGCGTTTCAATCGAACAGTGGATCAAAGAGATTCAGGATTTAGTTGAAGAATCCGGATGGGGTTCGACGGAACTATTTTTTCTGGTGAAGATGTCGCTAGCAGGCTATGCGAAAGATTATATTCAAAGCGAAAGAGGTTTGACTTCTTGGAGTTTGCTCGAAACAGCTCTGAAAGAGGAATTCTCTCAAAAAGATGAAAAAGACGACGAGGACGACGACGACGATGTTGAACAAAGCAAAGAGGATTGCTTTGTCCATAGCGAGGTCTACGAAGAAGATGTATCATTTTGCGAGAAAGTCCCCTTTCAGGACGCCTACGAGGACGACGCCGATGACGACGGCAACGAGGAGAGGTTCAAAGAAGAAATCGCCGATGTCGATTTGGATGAAAACGAAGATGTTGACGAGGAGGACGTAGTTGATTTGGGTGAAAGTGGTGTGAAAGAAATTGCCTACTTGGCAGATGAGCTGAAAGAAGAATTTGAAGAATTAACGCCAAGGAAAATACTTGAAAAAGGTGAATTGTTTGAGGATGAGAGCCAAGACAGAGAAATAGAAAAAAACAATTTAATTATGGATTTGCGAGAAGAAAGAAGAGTCAACAAAGAGATGAAAGAGTGCTCTTTGTTAGAAACAAGAGATAAAGAAAAAGATACGCAACGAAGGATGAATAATAACCGCCCAGGTATAGCAACAAAAGGTGTGACGCATACTAGTGTAAGTGATATTTCAAAAATCATTTATAATAAACGCTATTTTGTGAAAAATATTGGTGAATATATACGTTTGAGGTGTTCTGAAAATAATTTTATTTTTGATCGAGGAAAGATGTCACGCGATTTTTGCGCCAGGTGCGCGGTTCGTGGGTTCACGGGTGTGTGTTTGCGCGTATGTGTTTGTGAAAAAGTGTCTTTCAGTGAGTGCCAAAAGTTATTCGAGACCCGACTTGAAAATGAACACGTGTTTGAACAATACGAGACGTAGAAAAATGGATAAAGGTTTTCTTGAATAATTATTGTAGCTAGATTAAAATTTATAATTTAATTTAAATTATGAGGACGAAATTTTTGATTAAGATTGAAGTTTGAGCAATCAATCGTTCTTAAATTTTTTTGGTTTTTGTTTAAAAAATTAGTTTGTTTTTATGAAGTATAATTTTGTTTTGAACGTTGAATGATTAATTTTAGATTTCAAATTTTGAAAGAGAGAAATTAAGTTCAGAGTTAAATAGGTAGATTTTAATAAAAGAATTTAATTTGAAGACGAGATATTCAATTCAATTCAAAATTTAAATTCGAAGAAATTTTAAAATTAAAGATGGGAATCTTGAGAAATTTTATATTTGATTCGGGTTAAATTTTAATGAGATCATTTGAAAAGAGAATTTAAATTTAAATTTTTATGATTATTAATTAAATTTAAATTAAACGTGGAAGAATTTGATTTTTGAATTGAAGGAATGAAACAATTTTAGATATAAGAGGAAGTCTAATACTTTATTATTCTTATAGATGTGGAGATCATCATTTTTGTTAAAATGATCTTCTTTTAAAATTAAGTTACATATTATTTCTATATAATTATTATGTTTAAGACGTTGAAAATTGCTTTATGTGTTAAGAGTGATTTGATTTAGATTGTATCGAGTGATTTTTCATACGATTTTTGTGTACTTTAGTATAATTTGTTTTTCTATACAAGATTGAGATTATTTTGTTTTAACGGGGCGTTAAAAGTTTTAGAATGGCCGATTTGTAGGATTTGATTAATTAAGCATTTAATTTAGTAATTCTTGATTTCTGTTTAAAATCATGTGTTCGACAGATGTTTGGGCTTTCTGCCCTTGCGAAGGCCGCATTCTTTCTTTGTAGCGAGCCTTTTGTGTTCGAGAAGGCTGGTCGGCTGACACTCATATGCATGTGTGTGGGTGTACGTGTTTCAGCTGGGAGGCAGTCGTTGACAAGGGCTGTAAGCTGCCGACACCCTCACCCCACTTATATGCATGTGTGTGTATAAGTGTATATGTGCGCTGCTAAATATTGGTTGCAACGGCAAGTTAGTGCAGTTGAAGTCGAGAGCCGCTTAAGATGACACATTAATTTTAAGACGAGGTGTATTACGATGTTTTCACGATGACCCCCTAGACACGAATATGTATATAACCCCTTTTTTTGTAAATAAATATATATATAAAGAAGTGAATGTGTGTTATTGTTTATTTCACCCCTATGAGCGAAGAGGGTGAAACCCGCGCCTTCTACAAGTGGAGGCCTGTCCAGAGATGAATCGTAGGGGGTGAAACCCCCCCCCGCCCCCTACATTAATAAAATAAATAATAATAATTAAGGTAGTTGTTTCGCAACAATACTAGCAAAAAGTTAATGCTAGACTATAGGTATATAGAAAAGACAATAAGGATTCATAATTCATAAGCTCAAAACTTTTTGTTGTTTATGTACCGATTCTACCCAATCCCGTGCTCGTTTTGACAAATCTGGCAACATTGTAAGAGATTGAATATTTTTATATTAAAATGGCAGATAAAATACATTTTAAATTTCTTTAAAAATCGTTTTGTTATTTTTTAACAAATGTAATCAACACCTACGTTACACCTTATGAAAATTATAATTTTGAAAAAATCTAGCGCATGTGCACTTTATACATCTTTCGCTGGTTAAATACATGCGCTGTTGCCAAATTGTTTTTAGTGTAAATTATTTTTTTAAACATTTTTCAATATTTATTCATTATTATCTCAGAAACTGAGTTGTAACTATGAATCAAAATTTTCTTAAAATATGTATTGATAATTGTTTATTGTTGGTTTAGTTTTTTATAAAAATGCTAAGAAGGGTTTCTTTTAATTATAATTAAATATGTATGTAAATTTTCCGATATCCCGTATAGTCCAATGTGTGAGTCTAAAAAACTCTATTTTTGAAATTTAATATCTCCGGAACTGTATTGTTCATAAATTTCGTTTTGCCACCAATCGATACAGAAGTATTTAAATAATAATCTATCTAAATTTCAAAAAATCCTAAGAAAACCCATTTGATGGCGGAACAACTAACTTAAATAAAATTATTGTCTTTTATTTTAGTTTGTGACTATAAAAGCCTTTCAATTTAAAAATTATTTAAAAATTATTAATTCACCAAAACCAAAGTCTTGAAAAAATTTCACTTTTTCCTTCAATTACCTTTTAATTTAGTTTTATATTATTAAAGGTATGGAAAAGGTATTACTCAAATTTTTAATAAATAAACCTTTTTTTAAATGTTAATGTGCGTCCAGGTCCACTAGAGTGAAGCGCCCCCCCACGTGGCATTCTCGCGGATTTTTGACTGACATTAGAAGCAAATAATAACACTTGCACTTGCAGCAATTTGTTGCACTTTATACGGCTATTCTCAAAAAGTCTGGAATGTGATCGATTTATTTCGGAAATCATCATGCATGAACTCTTTACACAGGTTCTATCAAATAAAGATCTTTCCAAGGTATCATTTTAATTAAAGAGCTATTTCAATAAATAATAAGTATAATATATATTTTTTTAATATTCATTTTAATAATAATAATTTATTGCATAGTATTTATATAAAAAATATAGGTATATATAAGAATAAGTCGATCGAAATGTCGTATTTATATTGTATTTATTTGTTTCAATAAGTAATTATAATTAATCATGTGTGATTTAAATAAAAATTCAAATTTTAATAAATTAATCACAAAAATAAAATCTTCAACAGCTTCATTACTAATAATATTTTATTTATTTAAAAATTAAATAATTATTTGGATTTAATAAAACAATTGTATTTTTTTAAATCTCAGCATTTCTTGAAGGAACTTTAGAATTGTGAGATTATTTGTGTTTTATACGTCCTGTGCTGTAAATATGACACTTACTCAGCACAAGTGCTGGTAAAATTTCACCTACCACTAGTTGGTGTCCGAGCCTAACCCCATAAGAACTATGGGGTTAGACTCGGACGCCGTGGGAAGGAAATTCACCCTAGCCTACAGTCACTCTTCTTTTGTTTCAGTTCATTTAATGGGTAGGAATCTTCTTACTATGTAGCAGGTCTGTAAAACGACAGCCTTTTGCACGAGTGGTGTTATTTCGTCTGATATCCCTAGCTATCTGATGTTCTTTTTCAAGTTGTTGCTGGACACTCCCTCCACAGACATCACAATCGGAATAATTTTCACCTCGTTGAGCTTCCACAGTCGCTTCAGCTCGAACGCAAGGTTTTGATATTTGGAGATCTTTTCCCGCTCTGTCTTTGCCAGGTTATGCGTTAATGGGACCGCAATGTCAATGATAATAGCCCTCTTCTCATGTATGTTTATTAATATTATTATATCAGGTCTAATATGATCAATTGTTCTATCCGTCAACACTGGTCGGTCCCAATAGAGAATTAGACCATTGATTTCTAAAACAGATGGAGAGGCGTACTTGTAATAAGGCTCTGGGTCTTGGATAAGCTTCCTTTTAAGAGCAAGCTCCCGATGGATAATTTTTGCTACTTGGTTGTGTCGGCTTGTGTATTCATTATCGGCTAATGCCCCACATCTGCCGGTTATATGCTCTATTGTTTCGCCCACACTTCCACACCTTCTGCATCTGTCCTCCACTTTGAATTTTAAGATGTTCTTTTCATAATTTCTCGTTCTCACTATTTTATCTTGGATGGCGGTGATAAATCCTTCTGTTGCGGGATAAAGATGATCTTTTTGGAATATCATAGTCGAGGTGCTTTTATCAACGTTAGCGTCAATATATTATTATTATTATTTATTCCATTTGACAAAGGTACATACCCATTTTGGGCTTTGGTACAAATTATACATACAGTTTTATTAACACAATCTAATTCCTCTTTTCTTTTGCGACCTCCATCGAATATTTCTTTTCTTCGTGCTTCAGGAATTCCATGATTTCTCTCCCCATCGTTCTCTTAAGGTGTATTTTTCCAATTCTTTAATCATATCTCTCATTCCATCTTCGGTATCTGCCACTATAGTCACATCGTCCGCGTATTTTAAACAGAATATCTTCTCTGATCCAATCCCTGTGCCTCCTAGATTTTTTCTTTACCACTGTGCTGTAAATAGAAAAGAATAATAAATTGAAGAAAAAAGTGATAACTTTTACTACACTCTCCATAAAGTTTCAGGATCAGACAACTTTTTTTGTATTTGAATGGTTTGAACTAAAAAGTTGATTCTTGACACAAAGAAAGCAGCTTTTGTGCCAAAGGCCATAGGGGATAAGCAGGGTAAAAATGCCTTTTGTAAATACATAAATGGATCTATGGATATGTAGATACTATTGAAATATAAAGATCCTGAAAATTTCAGACCTTAATCTATATCGGTATCTTCAAAAAGTAAAAGTTGGAAAATAATTTTTTCTTTGAATTGAGTGAACCGATTTCTTTGAAAATTTACTATGTTATGCAGGCGATAGAGAGCTTTTACGGACACCATGGAGCAATTTTTTAGCTTAATAAATTGATGATTAAAAAAATTATTTTCTCTTACTTTTTCAATTTATTTTATGTTACTTTTTGTGCAAAATTATGATTCTATCATTTTTACATTTCTTATAAGACTTTAATGACTCAGAATTTTTTCAAAATTTTCTTAATGGTACGCCATAGTTAAAAAAAAATAAAAACTATTTTTATTAGCAAAAAATAGAATTTTTCAACAAATTTCTATAGTATCTACATATCCATAGAATATTATTAAGATTTTACAAAAGGCATTTTTACCATACTTATCCCCCTATGGCTTTTTAGCCCAATAAAATTCATCCGGATTATGTATGGGGGGATCGAGACCCTCACAGAAAAATTATCTACAAGAGCTCCATAAAACAATTCCATGTTTGTTTCTAATTTTTTCAACCCAAGTTCTTAAAATAGAAAGTTTGAAATCTCTTCGTTTTGAAAATTCAAACATTTTGGTGCGATAACAAACTTTATACGACCTTTCGTAATTGAGTCATCGAGGCTCTTGTAATCCAGTCAGACAAAAAAATTATGTATGAAAATGATTTTTATCCATGGTTCGGAAATTAGAAACACAAATAAGAAAATTTTAAATGAATTCAATATTCTATCCATCCAGAAAACGTATCGAGAAAAAAATTCATCGTGGAAACTGCTAATTTCCTCTTCTTGTCATTTCCGCTACTCAATTTGCAGACCAAGAGTCTCGCATGAAATTACCTGCAACACTACTACTACTAGTCACAAAATATACTATTCTTTTGATACATTATTTTTCCTTTTCAGAATCTTTATCTACTATTAGTGGATGCTCCAATCAATTTATCTAACGTATTTTTTATCGCTCTGGATCTATCTGAGTTGATAAGGCGCTAGGCCACCAGGCTTGATTGATATTTTATCCCCTGAATCCCCCCCCCTTCTCATCTTCCCCGCTATACATTCGAAACACAAGTAATATATGTTTAACATACATGATATTTTAAAACCTGAAAATTAACGATATTGATATGCAAGACAAAAATTTGAAATTTGAAATTTGAAATCAAAGTAAATTTGACTAGAAGTTTCTTGTTATATTGATAAAATTGCAATCTTAGATAACTTAAGGTAGTTCTTTCACAAATGCAAAAATTCAAGAAGTCTTTGAAACTTGGAATATAAGTCATTAAAAGCATAATAAACACACTGTTAAAATTTCAAGACGATTTATCACACCAAACATGAAATAATTGCAATTAAAATTGAATTTTTTTACATATGGTAGTTTGGGAAAGGGTGGGAAAATGATCATTATTTTATTTTTTTCATTGAAGGACTTTCACCATCTTGATGAAAAACTAATATTTGTTAGAATAATAAATTCGGAGTAACTTAAAAAAAAATGAAATTATTTACCTCGTAGTTTTGAAAAAAAAACAACATATTTGGGCTATTATTTTTAGTGGAGGGGATATAAGATCAATGGCTTGGGAACGATCCATTCATAAACAGGATATAGTAGTGTGAGAAGTACATTCACGTTAAAAAAACATAACCTAAAATTTTAGCATCGTTCATATTTATAGTGGTTACGAGGCTAAAACTTTGTGTGGAATGTCTCGAAATAACTACCTTAACTGCATGATTATGCTACCAGATTTACTCAGGGCTGATGCACCCTAAGCTAACCATATTAGCGCCACTTTCACAAAATATTTACATTAAAAAAAAATTGGAATTAGTAAAAAAAAAGAAAACAATCATTTAAATAGACATTTATTAAAAATTACGAGTTAAATTTAATTTTTCTTTTGCAATTGTTGTTAAGAAGTCTCTGTTTTGCGACAGTGTTGAGCTCATTTTAAACGTTTTAATAAGTTATAATTTTGAGAAACTCTTTTCCCCACTATCCACTGATACTGGAAGTTTCAGGAGTTAAAGTCCGGTAATTTATTTACCTTTAATAAAGCTGACGTAGTTAAAGTGAAGAAGGACCAGGGGCTCAAAACTTCTCAACCAAGCTTAAAAATAATATTAACAAAGAATCAGCTATTTTACCACATAATACGATAATATAGTTCCTATAAATAATATTTACTACTATATTTTTTTCAAAGGGGTCTTATTAAGTCTTACTAAGTCTTACTGGTTGCATTTATCTTCCAAATCACAAAAAATGTTATACATGTATTATGTGTGACAACGATAGAAGGGCCGATCTGAAAAGCGATGGCTCTAAATTCCCAAATGAAATTTTGAAAAAAAATCAAAATTTTGACTCTATCTAAAAGCCTAGAATTTTTATAAGGCTGAAATTTCTCAAAGGCTTAGACAAAAAAAAAAAAGTGTTAATTTATTTTCTTATTAAACACCAAATTTATATGCATTTTTTAGCAAAAAATTTAATTTTCATCTAAAATTCCTCAACTTTTAATAAAATATTTTTTTCTTGGTGAGCTCTGAGTGGTCGAAATATTGAATTCATCATAATATTTTCATTTTTTTTTCGTCGACATGATAACTCGATAACAGAATTTCAACTTTCTAGCTCAAACCGTTCACAGACAAAAATTGACCAGACGTTTCGTCGATTTATTTCGACTTCATCAGTGGCCCATTTCATCACTCTTTGTCAAAAGACAATTCCACTATGCGACGAAACATCTTTAATCTTTTTTATTATAACTACAATACATTCTTGGCTTCAATTATTCAACAATCTTGAACCTTTTGTTTTTTTTATTTTTTATAAGAATTTTGATTTTTTAATTGTTAAAAGGAGAAAAAAGGTTCAAGATTGATGAATAATTGAGGCCAAGAATGTATTGTAGTTATAATAAAAAAGATTAAAGATGTTTCGTCGCATAGTGGAATTGTCTTTTGACAAAGAGTGATAAAATGGGCCACTGAGGAAGTCGAAATAAATCGACGAAACGTCTGGCCCATTTAATAAAAACTCTGTTTTTTATTTATTGTCCAATTCCCTGCTATTCCTGTTTTAATTAATACTTATTATGGATGCGAGTGATATACCGTTATATAATTAGTATATTCAATTATTAAGTATTTGGTATCAATCGAGGGTGAACCGCGATTGGAATTAGAAGTATAACGTCTTTGGAATTATTTGGAATTACTTTGGAATTCATTAGATAATCTATTGTCATCTACTTGGAAATGAAAGTGGAAGTGGAAGTAGGTGTACACGATTTTAGGTCGCGATTCACCCCTCAGTATCAATTATTTTTATTTTATTATAAATTAACATTATATTATTTAAATAGATCTATTTCTAATCAGGTATTTGCTTAGGCAGGAGATCTTTTTTCTGTATCCGATCATGCTATTGAGCCAGATCTCACTGAAGTTTTAAAAACGATAATAGAAATATCTAGCATACCAGATTATGTTAACAATGATAATGACCAAAGTGTTGTTGAGATATGTATCACTAGAGTGACTTCCGCTATCAGGTATTCAATCTTTTTGTTCCTAATATCTAAATTTAGTGTTTGAATTATCAAAAATCTTCAATTATAACTCTTAAATGATTGAATTAACTAATTATCTACTTGATTTATTATATTCCAGGGAAACTGATTCAATTGAAAACCACACTCAAGCACTTGTTTCTTTACTTGAATCTTGTTTGAATCACAATTTGCAACCATTAAATAAAGATGAAGATTCTCCACATGCCAAAATAGCCTCAGACATAATATCATGTATTTTCTTGGTAAATTTTTAATTGATTTTTTGTTATTTAATTATATATATAAAATTTTATTTATAAATCTATATGTTATAAAATCATGTTCTTAATTGTATTATTTAAATATTTTGAAGCATCTTGAGAATGGTACTAATTGCCTTGAAGACAGGGGCGCCAAGAACTTATCCGAGCTTGGATCTTAACGCGGGGACCTTTTCATCCCTTCTTATTAAATATTTGTTAAAATATATTTTTTATATAAATATAAATATTTATTACAGTGTAAAAAAATGTTTTGGTCTTATGATCTGGACACAAAAGGCCTGAAAACGATTGTACTCAGATAAATATATAATTCTCTCATTGATATATCAAAGAATAATTAACATATTAACGAGAATTGTTTTTGATCGCGGTTTTTAAACAAGATATATATCGTGAGACTACTGATGGTTGAGGCTATTGGAGTCTGCTGAGTCTTAAGTCTGTAATCTGAGATGTTATATATTCAATCTCTCAGTCCAGCGCGCTCGATCTGTTAATACGTGTGTTAGGTGTTTGCTATTAATTAATCATAAGTTTCGTGTATTTGATTCGATCGTGAATCGAATGCAGGTGATTTTTGTCAAATATTAAGTAAAATAATATCCGAATTTATATATTTCTAACTTGAAATAATGAAGTTAAATAAATTTATAATTTTCTCATTAATATATCAAAGAATAATTAAGATATTAACGAGAATTGTTTTTGATCGCGCTGGATTATAGCTAAATGGATCACATCTTTTTCATTCTCTCTTGGTCCAGACTTAAGACTCAGCAGACTCCAATAGCTTCAACCAGCAGTAGTCTCGCGATATATACCTTGAAGGAGATTAATAAAAGAGTGTGTCTTCTGCTGGAATTATAAATTTTATTTATTTATAACGTTATAAATAAATAAAATTTATAATTCCAGCAGAAGACACACTACTTTTATTGTCTCCTTCAATATATAAAAATTCTGCTACTCTCGGCAAAAACTTTCAATTTGATATATATCTTGTTTAAAAATCGCGATCAAAAACAATTCTCGTTAATATGTTAATTGTTCTTTGATATATTAATGAGAAAATTATAAATTTTTTTAACTTCATTATTACAAGTTAGAAATATATAAACTCGGATATTATTTTCACTTAATTTTTGACAAAAATTATCTGAATTCGATTCGCGATCGAATCAAATACACGAAACTTATGATTGTACTCAGTTTAGGCCCTTCATGTAGGAAACAGCCCTTTCCGATTTTATTTAGTGACTCTCTGAGCACTCTTAAAAGGCCAAATCCCGGGGCTCCACCCTCTCAACGCCCCTGCTTGGAGATAAAGATTAGCTTAGAATAATAAAAAATTTATGAAAAATGTTTCTATTCTAAACAAATTTTGATAAATTTCTGACTATATATATCTGCTCCTTGGTTAAATGAGTTTTTATTATTTAAAATAAATATTTTTATAAACTAGCTTTTTCTTTATCAATAATTTTGTGATTAGGGAAATCATATCATTGTTCAACTTTTATATAGCATGGTACAATGTACATTCTGAAAAACTACCCCTAAATTCTTTTTATTGATAAAAGAAACATTCCTAAATCGATTGAAATTTCGAATGTTTTTTATTCAAGAGTTTATCTATTTCTTTATTTACCATGTTTATAAATCATTGGCAGCTAGTAAATACGTGAAAATTTTAGAATTACAGCAAGAAATCCGTAATGAATCTAGCTCTTCCAGTAGCAGTAAAGTTTTTACACAAAGGAAATCGGGAACTTTCAAGAAATATGTCATCATATTTATCTTTAGCTGCAATCGAAAGTGCCCCATTGCTTGCTAAACATACACAAATTATTATTGATTCAATTTTATCAGGTAATTCGAATTTGAATAATAATATCTTACAAATGAAATGACGTATACTTTTACTAATAATTTTTTTATTTAATATAAATATATATTGTTAAAATTAAAAATTTAATTTCTTAAAGTTTTTCTATTATTAAAAAAATACTCTATAACAAAATAGTTTGATGCACATATATAATTAAATTTTTTTATTCACTAGTAATTTTTGTATAGGAAACTATCCACTTTGTCGGGTACTGCCTCAAATTTATGCAATGAACAAAAATATTGTTGATGATCATGCAATGGCTTTAGTTTCCCTTCTTCCTCATTGCCCCAATACGGAAAAACTTGCTCTTCTTCAAGTTTTTGTGCTTGTTGCAGCTAATAATCCAGGAGTAAGTATTTATTTAATTTATTTATTTTCTTAGAAAGAAGGACTGGTAAGCAAATAAGTAGGTTATAATGATAGGCAGTCAAATTATTTAAATCTTTTTATTAAAATACCGACGTTTCAGAGAGCTTTTCTCTCCTTCTTCAGGTAATGAATAGTTATTGATGGGCGAGTATAACTCGGCTCCCATTTGTCTTTTCAGTGAATACAACACATTACAATACTTTTCACCATTATACTGTCAGTTGACTAAGTACACTTGTGATATAATGGTGAAAAGTATTGTAATATTGTTGTATTCACTGAAAAGAGAGACAAATGGGAGCCGAGTTATACTCATCCATCAATAACTATTCATTACCCTGAAGAAGGAGAGAAAAGCTCTCCGAAACGTCGGTATTTTAATAAAAAAATTTAAACAATTTGGATTGCCTTTCATTATAACCTATTTAGTAAGTATTTATGATTTGATTTTGCAAAGCAAACCATATTTATATAGAAAATAAAGTAAAAATATATTTATAATTGCACATTTTTGCATTATAAAGTATTTTATTATCTAGTTTCCTTTTGGCAACATTTAAAATATGTAGAAAAAAATATTTTTAGATTCTCAAGAATAAATTTGATTTTCAGCTTCTTGAACCCTCTCTTCCTCAACTCTGTGAATATTTGGGCCCAAGCGGAACAGTTTCGGCTACAATGCAAATTCTAGTTAATATAGCAAATAGAAACCCCCAATTATTGGTAGACCATATTGGGAAAATCAAGCAAGCTGCTCGAGCTCATCCTTCTTCAATTTGTTTAGCAACCCATGTTATTGCTCGAATGGGTCGCCTTAGTCAGGTAACTGTTTTACCTATCTTACCTTCAGATAGATTTTAAAGTTTAAAGACAATTTTGAACAAAAGCATGAATTTTTCTATGCGTTTTCTATGCTTACAGTACATTTACAGTTAAGCAAAAATAATTTCTAATATTTTTTATATATGTAAAACATACTTTAAGCCTGCTAATCTGCTATCATACAAGAGATTAAGGCTAGTTGTATGTCGGTTGGTAAACTCTTTTAAACGTTGGCAAAGGGTAAAGCCTTAGAATTCACTTGTGCTCGATGGGATGGCCAATCAGATGACAGGCACTTTCATCTGATTGGCCATCCCATCGGGAACAAGGTGAATTTTAAGGTTTTACCCTTTGTCAACGTTTAAAAAGAGTTTACCAACTGACATACAACTGGCCCTAAGAGATCGATGCCAACAGCGTATACCAAAAAAAACCTGTCATCTGATTGGCCATCCCATCGGGCACAAGGTGAATTTTAAGGTTTTACCCTTTGTCAACGTTTAAAAAGAGTTTACCAACCGACATACAACCGGCCCTAAGAGGTCGATGCCAACAGCGTATACCAAAAGTAATAGGATCCATTTGGGCTCCATCAGAAATGATTTGGAGAACATACTTCACAAAATTATCAAAATACAGATATTTTTGTGTCAAGACATTTGAAATATCATAGAGCACAGCGTGCGCAGGTCTATTTACAATTTCGAGCCACTTTTGACCCCCTGCAGCCCAGAACCCATTTATACAAATCTGAAATTATACCCATATCATTATGTAATCCATCTTGAAAAGAGTACCAAATTTCAGTAGTATAGCTTAAATAGATTCTGAAATATGGAGTTGAGAAAATGGCCAATTTTGGCACTGGCTGACTCCATCACTCACAAGTCTTAGAGTACTTCTAATCATTCCAGCATCATTAAATTTCGTATGAGCAGTAGAGTGTGGGACACAAATTAAGTAAAAATTCGAAAAACACAAATTTTCTCTTATTTCAACCTCTAAAATGAAGGGGTGAAGATTGTAGGGGTAAATTTGCATCTATTCTTATATGAAATGAATCTAGGAATGGAAAGTTTGCTAGAATTTGGGGTAATAATGGAGAAAAAATACGAAACAGACTTTCTCTTTCAACCCCTAAAATGAAAGGTGGAGATAGTAGGGTAAATTTTCATCATTTTTAAATATGTAATGACCCTAGGATGCTATTTGACAGTTTCATAGAGTTTGAGTGATTAATAAAAGTGAATGTTAATCTCAAAAACTTTACTACTTTTAATCTCTAAAATGAAGAGGTAAAATTTGTAAGGTGAATTAAGCCTCTTCAAAAAAGAAATATATAAATAAAAATAAAAGCTACATATTAGGTAACAAAAAGAAAAGAAATCACACCCAAAACATTTCAGTGAAAAAACTGGCTAAGTTTGAAAAAGTAGTGAAATCTAGAATGCAGCCAAGTTAAATTCACCAAGAATATTTAAGTTGAGAAAATAGCACTTTCATTTAAAATGCATTCTTTCCATTTTGAATGACAATTTAGATTTGTGGATTTTAAATTTTAAATTTAAATTATTTTCATAATATTTAGCTGTTATGCGAAAATGACCTCCCATTCCCAAGTTTTCCTATGAACTTGCTGATTTGATATAACAGTTTTAACTTTGTGTGGCAGCTCATAATCTCTCGTCTGAAAGCGGCCTAAGTAGAATCTAAGAAAATAAGGCAGTTTCAAAGTATATTAATATTTCATATTCCATGTAAAATCAATAAAAATAATTTGTCATTTTAGGAATTTGCTCAAGAAGCTCTTAATTTCGTCCTTGAAAATCTTTCGAAAGCTGATCGAACTAGTCAATCATTTCTTCTTAGAGAGACGTCTTTTCTTTGTTCTACATATCCGGGCCTCATTACCGATAAAATTTTACAGGAGATTCGTCATTCTAGTGAAGGTGGAAAATCACTTTCTCATGTAAAACAATCTCATGGAGTAACTATTGTTAAAGTAGGTGGCACCTTAAATGGTACATCAACTTCTATAGGAGTCCCACCTTTTCTAAATAGGTATAAACAATCAATCCTAATTCCAAAATCTAACAATTACCTAATGAGCTTTAATATTTTTTTCAAATTGTAAATTTTTTAATTTTTTTATTGACAATTAAAACTTTTATTTTCACTTACATTTAAGGTAAACGATCCAGTTGTGGGCCTGTAGCCTGTAGTGGGCCAGATGCAAGAAAAGTGCAAAAATTAGCTTATTCAACTTTGAAAAATAACGTTATATATAGCATGAGCTATATATAGCACTATTTTTCTTCGTTGGATAAGCTAATTTTTGCACTTTTCTTGCATCTGGCCCACTTCAGGTACAGGCCCACTACTGGATCGTTTACCTTAAATACCAATTTCAATATAATATATTAATTACAATAATAGTGTATAAGAACACTTGATAATAAATAATTAAATAACATGAATATTGAGGAAATAACTACCCTCTCTTGTTAATTTTAATTGAATTTTAGGCAAGAAGTAAACAAGCAAATTTCACGTCCTCGATTAATGGGAGACACTCGGAGTACAGCAAGACTTCATTCCGCACATCGATCTATGTCAAGACTAAATTTTGGTAAGTTTTAATCTAATTTTAACATTTATTTTAATATATAAACAAATTCACAAATTGCATTTGGAACTCGCATCCCGAGAGTTCCTTACCTAATAAATAAATAGTACCTGGAGCCACCAAGCGATGAACGGTAACCAAATTAAAAAAAATACAAATATATATAATACACGCCCCCTGAACCCCCCCCCCCGAAACAACGCACCTCGCCCCTACTACTGCATCCCCACCTCCCACATCCACCCCACCCCGCACCCAGTTTTTGCATTTCTAGCTTTCTAGTGGTCCACATATATGTGTATATTTGTTTACTCGTACACCAATTTGCCTACATTCGTTCATATTGATAAACATTATAAAAAATAAATAGGAAAATAATAATAAAAAAAAAAAAAATTGTATAGGATCGGAAATAAAAACATAAAATTAAATAGATTTGTTTCCAAGTTATATAAAAAAAGCCTTTCAACCACTTTATTTGTAAACACACCTGTTTTGTTATGAATCCACCTGTAATGTTATGATTTAGACACCTGTTAATTAAAAACAAAAAATTCCTAATTTTAATATAATATAATAATATTTGTTATAACCTATTAGTGGGTTTTAAAATTGAAAAAATGTAAACAAACTTTTTTATTGAGATTTTCATCTATAAATAATTACTTTAATTAAGAAAAGATCAATTAAGATAAAATTTGTCGAGGTTTGTCTAGACCTAGCCAGATCGTTTTCTGATCCTCAAAACTTGTTAAAAATCGGTAGAGCCGTTTTCAAAATAGAACTAAGATACAAATATATAAATATATATATATATATACAATTTTTGCTCTTTTAATAATAGTAGATAGATAGATAGATATTAGAAGAATTATTTATAAATAAACCTAATTTAAGAAACTTTAAATGATTGCTGGATATCAGCTATTGTGTAGTTCAAAAAATGCTACTCGGCAAAATACCAATTTAATATTCTTTAAAAAGATTTTTTTCTTTTCTATCCACATAGACAATGAGTTAAAACAGGTCGTTTCCTCAAAGACCAATTTTAACCGATTTATCATTTTGAAAAATACTATAAATACTTAGGTATCTCCTTTTCTCCCGAAATGTTTCAATTATTCATAAAAGTCTTATGATTGTTTTTATAAAGAAATATATTAATTTATTAGAATAAAAAATTTATTTCAAATATATACATATTATATAACCAGGTCTCAATTTTTGGAAAAAGGTTTTTTTAATTAAACTAATAATTAACAAGTGGTTGAAAAAAATGAATCATGTGGTTGATTCAACTATGGATCTTTAAAATATTAGACCTCCTTTCTACCGATTTCGCTACGATTTTCATAATTTAATTTAGAACATAGCCCGTGGTTTTAAAATCTCCTCAGATACAAAAATAATGTAAAAATAATTGAATTTTAAAAAATTCAGGCTTATTCAATTTAATGACATCTTTATAGGGATATCTCAAACTTTATGATAAAAAATAAAAATATTCGATTAATATTTTAATACAATTTTTGATTTTGGGTAAAATAAATACATATACTTGTAAATTTTAAGTTTATAATCTTATTTAGCTTACGCGATCCAATAATTTAACAGTCGGAAAGACAGACATTGTATCGACACTAAATGAGTATCGTTATTCATTAATACGGAACCCTAAAAATGAAGACATTTCTTTTCTAATCTCTTTTTTTAATTTTTCAAAATTAACCATAGGAGGAAGTAGAACTGGATCTGTAGGAGGGCTACATAAAAGTATGACAAGACTTACATCTATTTCGCAAATCAATCCAGTATCTACAGTTAATTCTTCAAATACAACAACATTGGCACCCATAAGTCCCAGAACAATAACCTCGGTTACAGCTTTACCAGGAGGTAAACCCTGGACCTCTGTGGCACCAGCTAATATATCATCTTCAACATATACTACATCCAAGGGAAACATATCCAATAATATTTCTGGACCAGGGCATGTCTCTTGTGGAGGAGTTACTGTTCTTACAACCAAAGATCTAAATATTAAGTATATAAATAAATTTAAGCTATTTTTTAATGATTTAATATCATATTATATAATGTTATATATCTTTTAGTACCATTAGCGACCGGGAATCAAATTATTCACAACTTTCTGTTGCAATAGCTTCTAAAGATTCAAGTAAGCTTTTTTTTAATTTTAATTCAAAATATATCTTTCAGATTTTAAATTTCCTTCTCATCAGATATTTCGCATATGGCCACCTCATCTATCAAAATGAATTCAACCGCAGCCCCTGTACCATCTGTAGCTCCAAGACGAGCCCACAACAGAAGTGTTACTTTGCTAGACTCAGCAGGAAATTCTATCATTTCTCAACGAATTTCAGTTTTCGAACCCTATCCTATGCGAGACACTATTCAACATTTTTGTGAAAAACATTTAGATAAAATAAAAATATATATGGAGAAAGTATCCGTTCGAATTCCACCTCCGGCTAAATGCACTATAGAAGGTTAAAATATTAAAAAATAAATATATATTATTTTATTCATCAAAGGTTTTTTAAATAATTCTAATTCCAATAATGCAAATTAATTTATTTTTAGAACATCGAGCAAAAAAAATGGTAAAACTTCATTTTGCCTGTCAAGGTCGCGGTGAACATTGCCTATATAATAGAACATTTTTTACTATGAAAACACGCAATCCTAGAGTATGGATCCACATAATGTTTTTAGCACTTCAGGTACAGGTTTTATTTACTTTTTTTTGTAATGTTATTCATACAAGAAGGAGTTGCACCAAAAAGGTAGAACCCATAGAATAATATAGAGTGGAATGTATTTTAGCGTATACGATTTACAGAGCTCTCTGGCGAGACCAGGGCTAAACCATTGGGTAATAAAAGGGCGGAAACCGCTCTCTTCAGGGCAAATTTTGGTGACATTATCAAGAGTAAAAAATACGCCTATATATACACATAAAGGGTATGTATCCTTTATCTATGACAAAGGCTTTGAATGTTCTATGATCTTTGGATAGCTCTTAAGAACTAAGAGTTTGCTAAGTGCAGTCGCTAGAGAGCGCTTTTTCTATATACGGTAGCCTTCCACTCTATATTACTCTATGGTATAACCTCTATAGTCCGTGGTATCCGGGCCTTATATCGTGAAAAGAAGAAGAAAAGCAGTTTTTACTACTGAAAAAATGTGGTCATTCCAAGAAAGGTCAGACCCCTAGTCCAAGAGCTGGTGACACATTTTTGAGAACCGATTTGACCCAACTAGAAATAATGCGTAGTAGTACCGTCTATGATGGTTGTATAAGGAATGGCCAGTCTGGCTGGTCTAAGCAGGTGGACCAGGTACCTGCGCATGGTGTGAGTGCAGTTAAAATATACATATGTGTTAAAAAATATTTTTGACCCACAATGAAATTATAAAAATTATAATTTATAGTCAATTATAAACATAATATATTCACCCCAGACCATTTTAGTGATGGGACGTGGAACCAGACCACACCAAAGTGTATTTTTACAACATGAAGCATCATGCCAGACTGGCCATTCCTTGTACAGCTATCATGTAGACGGTACTATTATTCATTATTTCTAGTTGGGTCAAATCCGTACTCAAAAATGTGTTACCAGCTCTTGGACTACCCAGGGTGACATCCAACATTGATATTTTGTCACAAAATCGAATCAAAGGAATTGCCAGAAAGGACCCTATTTACGAAATTAGGCAACATTGTGTCTTGCTCACATTAAAGTTTACCAAGCTGTGAGATCCCCAATTTTTAAGTTTGCTTAAATCTAAATTTATCGTGGAAGCGATGTCTAGCTTTCAACCATTCAATCACCTCTTATCTAAAAAAGAAAATGAGGAAATATTTTTTTTTATTTTTAGAAATTGTAACCTGTGGTTAGAAATTTAAAGAATATATTTTTAAATCATGACATTGATTCATATTTCAGAAGTCATTTATCAAACAATAAAATGAAGTGTTAACTGAAAGTCCATTTCCGAACCTTACTGGTCTATTACCCTCCACGTCATCATATAAAAAACAATGAGGTAACAATGTAGTCGAAATACTTAGCTCAGTGGTTCTCAACCACTGTGCCGCGAGATTCTTGAAGTGTGCCGCCACAGCTAGGCAGTGGTCCCACGCTATATTTTGATCCAAATATTTATTTGATCATTTGAACTAAAGAGGTAGTAATAGTAACATTTTACAGGATGCAGAATGTCCTATGATAATTTTATACGTACATCAATCAATTATATTAATTTATTTTATTCTTAGTGTGACGTCAAATTTTTAAATTACTAAAAGTGTGCCGTGACGAAAAAAGGTTGAGAATCACTGACTTAGCTTCTCTTTGTGAAGATAAAAAAAACAAAACTTGACAAAAAAGTTGATGATTTCATATTTTTTGTATTTTATCTATAAAAGAAAATAGGATTCAATTATTCACTTAGGTAAATAGCTATTTAATTAAAAAATTGCATGTACAACATACCTTAGAGGCTTTAAAAATTCTTCAACACTAGAACACACCAACTTGAGTTGACAATTCCCAACAAAAAACAAACAAAGAAAACAAAACTTGAAATCTTGATTTTTATTAAAAGAAAAAAAAGCATATGAAAAGGATAGACTCAATACGACGTTAAATGAATAAAAACATTCAGCCGATCTATTTGAACGATAATATTTAATTAAACTATTTTAAAACTCTTTCTTAAACTGCTAATCTAAAATCTTAAATTGCCTGGAAAATATAATATTGTGCAAAATAATCTGATTTAAAGTATAAAGAAATGCCGAATAACTAATGTTATCTACTAAGCGGTCAAAGTGCCTACAAATCGACAAGCGGGGTAGCGAAGTGTTTTTTTTAGTAGAATTGAATGAACCGGAAGATGCAGCCCCTATAAAGACCCTTGCATTACCGAAGAGAAGGGAAAATTGATTAGGTGAAAGGGTGGAGGCGTAGGTTTTTGTGCATCCGGTTTTTGAAGGTTTGAAGATTATAAGTCATACTCTGATTTTTTAATGATTCTGGAAAAAGCTGTCAAAATGTCATATTTACTTTTTAAGAGAATATACATCAATTTAAACAATATAAAAATAGAACTCTTAAATAGTGATTTACATTTTTTTAGGCTCGTTCTGATTGTGCCTTGAGTTCTCGTGATGTTTCTGTTTCAAGTCTTAAAAATTGCTGGGATATTTTAAAATGTGATAATAAAACATTTCTAACTCTAGTTACCTCGTCTTTCCCCTGTACAAAAGTAAGTAAATTTAAAATTAAATGTCTTTAGACACTGGCGGATTAACTAAATTAAGGACCCTAGGCACAATATAATTTGGGGATATTTATCTCTCCTTACTTAGCTTGCATGAACCATTTCGTACTCTCCTAAACAATTAATTTTCATTAGATTCTTCGATGGTATTATTTTGGAAATAAAAATAATAGAAAACCTAGAGAAATTAATTAATAAATTAACTAACCCATTACATTTTGGAAACCTCAAGCTCCTACTGCACCTAAAGGGTAATCCGCCACGAGATAAATATGCTATAATGATAATCTAACTAAACCAAAGCTTGAACAAAAAAATAAAAGGGAATTATTAAAATTTTCAATTCAAATTTCAATTTTAATAGAAACATTTAATTTAAATCCTAAACTTTGGTTCGAAAATTCTTCTTGAATAAAAAACCAATTAAAAATATAATAAGTAATTTCTCATAGCTTGTTTGTATTTTATTTTTTTAGGATCAAGAAAATTTGCTGAATGAATTACGCCATTCTGGATTTTTTGAAGTTTTTGAATGTCGTGCCGTAAAAGAATGGGGCTGTTTTCTTTGCAATCACCCTGAACGAGCAGTTGGATTTCTCCAAGATTCAGAACCTGTAATTGAAGGCCAACTTCAAGAAAAAAAAGGTCGATGGAAGATTTTTAAACGATGGCGAACTCGTTATTTCACACTTTCTGGCGCCCATTTGTCCTATAAGGATGATGTGAGCATTTTTTTTTCTTTTAATCAATTTTTTTTTATTGATAGAGTTTTTCTTTAGGAGACGGACTGGTATAAATATGCAATTGGATGTTGATGAAAGCAGTCCACGGTGGTTGTAAAAAAAATAAGACTATAGAGGTTTTATTATTTTACATTTATTTGTTAAACCGACGTTTCGGAGATTTATTCTCTCCTTCTTCTCTGTTACCCTGAAGAAGGAGAGAATAAATCTCCGAAACGTCGGTTTAACAAATAAATGTAAAATAATAAAACCCTCTATAGTCTTATTTTTTTGCAACCAGTGGACTGCTCTCATCAACATCAATTAATTTTTTTATATTTACAAGCAAAATAAATTATGAACCATAGTAAACTTTAATATATAATACCTATATTTCGCATAATCTAAATATTTTCTAATTTCTAAGAAAATGATCATCTAGTAAATCCTAGGTATTATGGATTATTTTTATTATGTCAGAAGGGTTGTTCCCCCCTTCAGGAAACGAACTCGAATGCCAAAAAATGACAACTTAGCTTACCAACAGAGATTACATATAGCAGGCGAAAAAAAAATTCATCCAAAGAATCGATCTTCATCATTAAAAAATTTCGACATCATCTGATTCTAAATCTTAAGATTCAGTCAAACGCCAAACCATATATTTTGATTAGAATATTTTGAATTTCGATTTTCGAAAATCGCATGCCGATGGAACGACTATTCAAAATCTATATATAAAAGACAATGATATAGTACCTAGTAGTTTTAAAATTTCTAAAGAAAATAAAAAATAATTCATAACACTTCGTAGAGCAGGCGCTGGATGGAAGTGAGTATGCAAAATGTGAGGACCACACTTTATCAACGAATATTAACTGAGAATAGCTCAAAGATTAATAATCCGGATCTTGCCGGCCCATTTTTTGGTCCAATTTTTTTTTTATCGGGGGGCTCTTACCTATAAAGGAAATTGATGGAGTGCATGCTATGGAGCCATTTTAACGGCTATTTTAATTATAATTTATAATTTTTTATAATAAAAGTGATATATAGGTTGTTAAATGAAGTGGAAAACAAAAATTACTTATAGTTGAAAAAAATTATTTATTATTAATAAAACATAATATATAATAAGAAACAGAGAATCCCAATAGAAATACACGAAAGCGACTGAAATATTTATTCTTTTTTATTCTGACAATCATTATTTATACATAAGATTGGAGTAATTTTTGGAGACGGACTGATAAGTGAGTTGAGTGGATGATGAGGCAGTCCAAAAAAATAAAATAATTTTTACTATCTTTTTTATTTTTATTCATAAACAGACGTTTAGAGCCTATTCCCTCTTTCTTCAGCGTTTTGAAAAGACAGTTATATTAAATTATAGTCTACATTATAATTCTGCTGAGAATGAAATACAATATATTATTGTTACTGCCACTGAAAGAGGAGACAGAGGGGAATGTCGCATTGGATTTCCTTCACTGACTTTTCAAAACCCTGAAGAAGGAGGAAATAACCTCCGAAACGTCTGTTTATGAATAAAAATAAAAAGATAGTATAAATTATCTTATTTTTTTGGACTGCCTCAATATCCACTCAATTATTTATACATTTACACAATGAAATACAAGGTAATTCTGACTTTTTGCTACTACAAGAGATTGTTTTAAAATTAGACGTACATTTGAACAAGGTTGAATCAATGACTCAGGCAAAGATGTCTTTGTCAGTAGATCATTATTGTGCTCTTCATAGCCAAATAAACAGTAATATATCATTTCCAATTGTGTTCTGAGGGCATTTTTCCAAATAAATATTTGTACATTAGCCCTTAACAAATGGAAACGTAATGCATCTGATGTGCATATCACTTTCATTAAATTAAAGCTAAAACCTATGTTTTGAAAAATTAGTTTATATCGAAGTGTATCGGCAGTTAACTTTTTTTTTGAAAAAATATATGTGCAAACTATTTCTAACTGGTCTAATTGTTCGCTATTTAGGTGAAGGTTCCTCAAACATAGAAGGGCTGTTTGTACAAATACCTCCGATGCAACTTTCAAACTTTGTTTTACTCCCTAATCTACTAGTAGAATCACAACCACTCACAGCATGTAATGCTGGCAAAATATTACATATTTATTCACCATGTCTCTTGCTTTTCTTTAGAAATTGTAAAACTACTATTATGAGCATTTGTCTTTTATACATAAACTAGGTGTAAAGCCAGCCTCCGGCAATAATTATTTTCAGTTCAGTAATAAATAAGATTTCAATTAAGGCAGAGAACTATATTAAAAAACTCATCTAATATTTGTCAAACTTTTCAATATATTTGAAATCCTGTCATTAGCCTTCATATTTAAAATAAGCTGACATGTTCTGATGTGGCCATCCACTTGACTTTACCATACAACCTGGCCCCTCACTTTATATTTAATATTTAATAAAATTATTTATAATCATGTAGGGGAGGGGGTTAGTTTTTCCATTTTTGACTACCCCTCCCAACAGGGCCGTGGCAAGGCACGGCGCGAAGGATGAGCGACCGCTCCAGGCGCCGGTTGAAAAAAGGCGATAAAACCACTAACTTTTACTGAGTTATAAAAAGGCGCCAAAACTTTGTTGGTGACCGCCCCCCCCCCCCCCCAAAGCATTGGAGATCAACATTTTTTATATGTTTATTTAATTTTTTTTTATAACATTAAATTTTAAAATTGAAGAAAATAAAGGCGTCTCTGTACCCCCCGCTTGGACAATTCGATCGAGACACACTTCCGAGATCAAAAGTAGATCTTATATACCGGCGACCAAATCAGAGGTCTGGAACCGCGCCTAGTTCGCGCCAGGCGCCAAAACCCTACGGCCCTGCCTCCCAATTTTGGGCGGTTAGTTTTTGCATTTTTAGACTTCTGTGGTCCCACTGATTACGTATACAAAATTTGGTTAAGTTTGCTCAAATAGCCTAGATTTTTAATATTTAACCCCCCCTTCACCCCCCTTAATTTTGGGTCCATATGCACCAAAATCTAATCAGCTCTTAATCTCAATGGACCAAAACTACGTGTGAAATTTGGTTTCGATATTTACACTAGTTTTTGAGCTAGCTCGTCCACAAAAATTTGGTAACGCACAGACTAACAGACTAACTATAGTAACTAACAGACTAACAGACATTTTGACAAAACAATTATTATCTCAAAAAATATAATTTTTTTGATGTTCACTTATTAGAACTTTTTGTAGAGCGAAATGCCATGGTTTCGCTCAATTTTTTTTAACTAAAATAGTTTCAGCCGTTTTTGAGATATTTCGAAAAAAGAAGTTAAAAACACTTTTTTCATGCACGATTACAATACTTGACCATAACCTGCATGGCAAAGTAAAAGAAATAAAAATTACAAGCATGCTGTTTTTAATAACTATAACTTTTATAGAAAGTATTATTTTTTAAATCCTTTTTTCAGGATTCAAAGGATGTTCGTCCTATATCAGTGAACCAAATTCGTTCCGTGAAAGTATCTCGTGGAGCTCGTAATATTCCTAAAGCTTTTGAAATTTTCACTGGCTCTCAGTCTTTAATCTTAAAGCCAACAAGAGGGAAGAACGCAGAAGAATGGGTACAGTGCCTTTCTATCGTCGTGGCTCATTCACAAACTCGAGAGCCCACGGTTCGAATTGGAAAACTTGTATCTGGACTCTCAAATTTACCTTCTCATTCTCATAATTCTTGTTATAAGAAGATAACTGCACTAACGACAATATAAATTAGGCCTTTTATTAGGAAAACATATAAGACTGACAACACTGCCCTGTACATTAAAATATTGATTTTAATTAACAAATAGAATATTAGAAAAAAAAACACATGTATTGAAATAACCTAAATATTTAAGTTTTTTACAAAATCTTTATTTTAAAATAATTTACGAAGAAGCTGTCTTATTGCTATTGATCCCGTTTTTATTTACACTTTCTATAATATATTAGGTCATTCAATAAGTCCGTAGGATGACACATAGATGGCGTTACTATAATTTTTTCCATATGATTTTTATTTAGTACTAACCTTCAAACGATACGTGTATAAATTTGACAGCAATCTGACTATTGATTCGTGAGTTATAGCATTTTGTGTGAAGCAACTTTTGTTATTGAAAAAAAAGTGAATTTCGAGTTTTAATAAAGCATTGCTTTTTGATGAAAAAAATACAGTGGAAACCAAACAATGGCTTGATAAACATTATCCGAACTCTGCTCCATCGAGACAAATGGTAGAGAAGTGGATTGCTGAATTTAAACGTGGTCGTACCAGCACAAATGATGCAGAGCGCAGTGAACGCCCAAAAGAGGCTGTTATTCCAGAAAACATAAAAAAATCCACAAATTGGTTATGAACGATCGCAAATTGAAGGTGCACGAGCTAGCTGACATTGTAAAGATATCAGATGGTAGTGTTTTTACCATTTTACACGAACATTTGGGTATGCGAAAGCTCTGTGCAAAGTGGGTGCCGCGTGAGCTCACAGTCGACCAAAAACAACAACGAATCGATGCTTCAGAGGAGTGTTTGGCGCTGTTAAACCGCAATAAAATGGAATTCTATCGTCGATATGTGACAATGGATGAGACATGGCTTCACTATTACACACCAGAATCCAAAAGAAGTCCAATGATGAAGTAATCGCTGAAACTGAGGCCTATTTTGACGAGAAAGAGAAATCGTACTATAAAAGTGGTATAGAAAAGTTGGAAAATCGCTATACTCGTTGTATCGCCCTCGAAGGCAACTATGTTGAATAATAAAATCGAGTTTTGTCAAAATTTTGTTTTTTTCTTACTTATCCTACGGACTTATTGAATGACCTGTTAAATACAAGCACTAAATTTATGTTAAAAGATATGTCAAAACTTAGTAGAATTAATATTTAAGGCTTCTTAATCTAATCCTCCTGCCTGGGAATAATTTTTATAACTTGTTTTATAAAACGTTATTGTGTACCATGTTATTTGCTATATATATACTTATATACTATTTATTATTTTTAATTTTCTTTTGTTTAATCCATAAATCAATGGTGAAAAACAAATATGGTTGATTCGTAAGCTATCATTCATTTTTAAAAGCATCTAAATATACGAGGATAAGTCAAAAATTACCTACTCTTTTTGTTCTTCAACTTTATTAAACTAAGATACTAGGAGGCGGCCGCATGCGCATGCGTTGAGTGGTCACGTGTACGGAATTTAATCACGATCGCGTCAGTTGTCGTCTAGCTACAACAACATAAGCATGAGAGCTCCGCTATCAGATTGCACCAAAGAGGAGCAACGAAGTGTGGTCAGAGGGTGTGAAAGGTGCTGAAATCCACCGGAGACTTTTGTCACAATACGAGTAAAGTGCTTTATCTCGTAAAAGCGTTTTTTTATGGATCGAAATGTTTAAAAGCGGCCGAACAAGCGTAATACAAAAAGAGGGAGCTGGGCGACCGTCAACTTCGACCACTGTCGACAACATTCAGCAAGCTCAAGAGATGATTACAGCAGATAGGCGAGTTAGCATAAATAAGGTAGCATCTTCTTTAAACATTAGTCACGGTTCTGCCTATCACATTATCCACGACGAACTCAAATTCAGTAAAGTGTGTACACGAACGCTTACCGCAGCAAACAAAACCAAACGTTTGGACATCTGCCAACGAACCTGGAACACCCTCCCTACAACCCAGATCTCGCTCCCTCAGACTTTCATCTCTTTGGACCGCTCAAGGAAGCTTTGAGAGGTCGTCAATTTGCCTCAGACATGGACGTTCGGGATGCGGTGTAAAAGTGGCTTCATGACCAACCGAAAACCTTCTACCAGGAAGGCATCCGAAAGCTTGTGGCTCGCTGGACCAAGTGCATTGCTAAAGGTGGAGACTATATACATATAAAATAATGTATCTGTTGTACACCTATCTTAGTTTAATAAAGTTGTAGAACGAAAGGTGTAGGTGATTTTTGACTTATCCTCGTAGATACATGCCCTTGTGAAAATGTATTTAGATACAGATTCAAATTTTCCAAAACTTCTATATAGAGACAGACGCCTAGAAAAATTTTGGGCCTTTGGGCAATTGTGAGTATGGGTCCCTTCACCCCTTATTCTAGCTAGTTACTTAACAATACCTACTGATAACTATTTTAAATGTTTTAAAATATGAATTTTATATTTCATTTCTAGTCTAATTAAAATAAAAGATTTTTTATAAATATTAATTTTTTTAAACATATAATCATTTTTTGTAATTTTCTATTTAAATATAGTCATGAATTTCTTGGAATTATACCTACACTAAGTCTGGTCACTAGTTGATTTCTGAATTTCCTTCAGAAAATCGAATGTATATTTAGATACAATAGTCTTATTTATTTTCTTTGTTACAATACCTATATTTCTCTCCTTCTCTTTAATTTCTATCCAGATTGTTTTTTAGTTTACACTTGTAAAAGATTTGATATAAATTGAGCTTTTTTAATAAATAACAATACTTTTTCTTAAAATTAGGAACTCGGGTTGAAAACGCCTTAAAAAAGACTCCATATTAAAACAAACTAATATCATAAATTTATTATGATACCAAAAAATTTATTAATTTATTATTTCTTACAATCTTACAAATTAAATGTATTGTACCAAGTACCTAAGACTAGAGGCGTAACTAGGTGTTCGAGGGCCCCAGTGCAAAAAAACATGGACCCTTTAACCAATATTATTTTTATCAAATAAAATATAAATATAGCTAAACTGAAAAATAATTTGTGGGGGGTACATTTTACTTCATTTTGCCCCGGGTCCCGCAAGTGATTGGACCCCCCCTCGCGTGAATGTTTTGTATTGTTATTGTATTGAATCTTGAAAATTGAACAAAATTTATAAAAATTTCAATATATTAATTTTGCTCAACTATTATTTAATTTAGGAGAAGCATTCTAAGCGTTAGTTTGGGGTCCCCAGTGACCTGCACTGCCTTGCTTGCCCGCCCCTATTCTAGTTACGTCTCTACCTACGAAAATCCTTTTCAAAATGTACTTAATTTAAAAATAATACCTTAATATATTTTTTGAAGTTTTTTATATTTTTTAAACATACTTCACAATCAGAAATTAAACTATAACAAAATTTTTTCGGGAGCGTTCAAGTATTATGAAACATGGGGACGGGGACGGGGCTATTCAATTTTGTTATGGTGTGGCTGGTTATTTATTCCGTTATTCGTTACATTTGGGGGTTCAAAAAACTTCCAAAACGCGTTATGCAATATTTGAAACAGAAAATATTTTATCGATATTACAATGTTATTTTATAATTTATCAATAATGTGAAAAAACAAAGTCAAAATAAAATTAAAATAGAACCATTTTTGTTGTATTTTAAAGTTATTTAAAGTTGTATTAAAATAATAAAATATTTTTTTATATTTGAACAAATTTATTTTATTTCTACAGTTTTTTAACCCTTAAAATAATATTTTTAATAACAAAGGTGAAATTTTTCATTTCATTTTCCTTTAATACTTTTTAAAACCTTTGATTTGGTGAGCTGATTACCATTTATATTTACCATTTTCAGTACTAACTTTTGGAAATCGTTTTTTTCCTCTAGAACAGGGGTGTCTAGGATGTCCTTACGTCCCGGTTTTAACTTTCTGGTCCCGGTGTACCAGACAAATTCAGTTAATTGATCCGGTTTAAGTTTAACAGAAAGAAAAGATTGACTTTTCCAGATGGATTGAACTATTGAACCAATTTTCGTTCCTGCAATGGATGTTATTAGAAGAAAAGTTCCGGGATGGGATGAGGAATCGACATGGGCTGGAAAATATCGATGGAATTTGACTGAGTGGTACCCTAGAATAATGAAAAGAAATGTTATTTTCAACCTTTAAAAAAATATAATAATTTTTCCGAGGAACTTCTATCCTTTTTCAGGTTAAAACTGCAAATGAAGAAATCTTGTAACCAAAAAATATTTTGATGAATGACTGAAATCAAAAGACTGAAAGACGAGACAAGAAGTTTTGTGTTGCCTGATTCCTTTATTGACTCTTTTAAGTCCTTAAGAAGGAGGAAAGATTCTTAGAAATGTCTTTTAGAAATTAGAAAATGGAATTTCAATAAATTTTCATGTTTGTAAATTGGTTGTTTTCGTTATCTTGGACTACCTCTCCATCAAATTTAATTTAATCTTAACTTTGTTAAAATACAGTTCTACTAATACTTATGACATAGTAACCATTAGCGAGAAAGGATGATAATTTTGCAGTATTTTTTTTTCTCCAAAAGGGCTGAAACCATTTTGAAAAATAAGTTAAAACCCGAGTTCTTTACCTAGAAAGAAAGATTTACATGTTATACAACAAAAAAATAATATTATTAGAATATTAATTTTTTTTAATGTCTGAGAGTAAATGAGTGAGTGTGGTCAAATTATTATCTTTAGGCTGTGGACGCTTTTTTCTTTCTTTATTTTCATTTAAAATAATTCAACTCAAAAAATATTTGGGATACTAAAACACCGTTAGGATATTCCTCTAAATAGATATATTATAGTATATAGATATAAACAGGTATGTATGAATTAGCTCGACTTAAGGTAGTTGTTCCGCCAAATGGTTTTTTTGGATTTCTTTGAAATTTAGATAGATTATTATTTAAATACTTCTGCATCGATTGGTGGCAAAACGAAATTTATGAACAATATAGTTCCGGAGATATTAAATTTCAAAAATAGAGTTTTTCAGACTCTTATACATTGCACTATACGGGATATCGGAAAATTTACATACATATTTAATTATAATTAAGAAACCCTTCTTACCATTTTTATAAAAAATAAACCATTATTAAATAATAACCAATACATATTTTAAGACAATTTTGATTCATAGTTACAATACAGTTTCTGAGATAATAATAAATAAATAATGAAAAATGTATACAAAAAATTTACACTAAAAACAATTTGGCAACAGCGCATTTATTTAACCAGCGAAAGATGTATAAAGCGCGCATGCGCTAGATTTTTTCAAAATTATAATTTTCATAAGGTGTAACGTAGGCATTGATTACATTTGTTAAAAAATAACAAAACAAGTTTTATGAAAATAAATCGACCTTAAAAATTTATTTTATCTGTCATTTTAATATAAAAATATTCAATCTCTTACAATGGTGCCAGATTTGTCAAAACAAGCACGGGATTGGCTAGAATCGGTACATAAACAGCAAAAAGTTTTGGGCTTATGAATTATGAATCCTTATTGTCTGTTCTATATACTCTAGCATTAACTTTTTGCTCGTATTGTCGCGAAACAACTACATTAAAGAGTAGGTTATAAGTTTGCCTGATACGTAGGCAACTCTACTGGAAAGTATGAAGTTCATAATTATTTCGCTAGGGGTAATGTTTATTTATATTAATATTAAATTATCTCAGATATTAAAATCAGATATCTGTTTTCTTCCCTACACTAGGTATTTCGACTTAAATAACATGGGTGATTTTTTTAAAAGCTGTTTGGGCCTCTTTCGTCAAAATTTCTCGCTATGTGCCTTATCTACTATGTAATGATTTATTTATTAAAAACATTGTATCTGTAGGGCCTTTAATGTACAATTTCAGACCAATTTAATTACAAAAAATTACATCTTTTAATACACAAGAAAGAAAACGAGAAAAAAACAGCTAAAATAATTAACAAAAATGAGAAAATGAAAAACATAATTTACAAAAAATATTTGATACAAATATAATTTAGATATAAAAACAAAGAGAAAATATACACACTATGTATTATTTACTCTTTAAATAAATTATAATTGATATATAATGATATTGAATTATATAAGATACTAGCTGACGACCGTTACTTCGGCCCGTCGTCACCTAGCCTAGATTAGTTTTTGGTATATATCGGCCTACAAACATTAGTACTTTATCCCAGTACTTTTTTAGTTTTTTCTAAATATCTTGAAAATGGTTAAACCAATTTGATCAAATTTAATATTCTAATTAAGTACCTCGAGGACATAAAAAAAGGTTATATGAAATAAGATTGGAGTAATTTTTGGAGACGGACTGATAAGTAAATTGAGTGGATATCGAATGAGGCAGTCAAAAAAAAGAAGAAGATAATTTACACTATCTTTTTATTCATAAAACCGACGTTTCGGAGGCTATTCCCTCCTTCTTCAGGGTTCCTTTCCTTCCTTCATTGACTTTTCAAAACCCTGAAGAAGGAGGGAATAGCCTCCGAAACGTCAATTTTATGAATAAAAAGATAGTGTAAATTATCTTCTTCTTTTTTGGACTGCCTCATCGATATCCACTTTAGTTATATGAAATTTTTAGGAAAATCACATTTTAAAGTATGTAATTTACGCTACATTAGGCAAGGACTTTACAAAAAGACCAAATTCTTTTTTCAGATTAATAAGGAATAAACATATTAAAATTTTAAATGGCTGTAGATAAATTCTAGCAACGATCCGTTGCCATTTATTTATTTTGTTATCACCTCTATGGCTACTAGTCATAAATATTTCTTGTGTTAATTTTTTCCGATTTTATATATTGAGAGTTCTTATAAATGGATTAGTCCAAAGATTCTCGAATCATCTTTATTTATTCCTTTTTTGGATTATTACTATTTTAATAGTCCTCAGCGAGAACAATTTTTATTCGACTAAAACTCGTGTGAATTTGTCTTTGACATGCTTGAACTGGAAGATATACCAGGCAGTAATTTCAAACCTTCTATCCACACCCCTTTCCCTTTTCATTTTAATTGCCGATTGAAACTATGCAACAATTTTATTTCATTTCGAAACCAACATACTTACATACTTTTCAAAAGAAAAAAATGTTTTCTATAGAAATATTTGAAATAACGGATAATAATTTGAAAATTTAAAGATTATCCTGAAATTGTGAAGTCGACCTAAGATATTTACGAAAATACTGTACCTTTTTGAAATTTTAGGGATGCGTTCATAGCATCACTGGTACACAAAAATACAATAATTTTATCATTACAATTTTAAGTCTATAAAAAATGTTTAATATTTAAAATGTGAATTTTATAACAAATGACTCTGTGCTCTTTTGAATTAATATTTGAAAAAATTTCTATTTCTTAATTAAATAACTTTTTAAAATTCCCTTATAAAAACAATGAAAACTAGAAAAATTAAAAAAGTTTTAAATATATTTATTTTTATCTAAGTATTATATTTTTAACCGACTTCAAAAAAGGAGGAGGTTCTTTATTCAACTGAATTTTTTTTTGTGTCTATGTTACCTCATATTTCCGCCAATTGTGAACCGATTTTGAAATTTTTTTGCATTGGGTCCAGTCTACCTTCCGATTGGTCCCATTTTTTTTCATAGGTATTAGACCTTTTTTGTTAGGTTTGTTCAGGACTAACTTCTTTGTTTATGAACCGATTTCGATGATTCTTTTTTTATTGGAAAGGGGTTATCTTAGGGATGGTGCCATATTAATTTGGTCAAGTTCTGATCATATGATCACTATCAATAACTTCACTAATAAAAATAATTTTTAAGAAAAAAATAAAACCGACTTCAAAAATTAAATGCAACAAATAAAATACAATAAAAGGTATAAAATAATTATTATCTTATTTAGTTACAACTAAACTACGAAATATTAACATGAAATTACTTTTTGAAGTCGGTGCCAAACATATACCTTTTATGAATCGCATTCGACGGATCTTACTTAGTACGTTTGGCGAATACGCTCGCTTATAGGTATAGTTTGTTTGGCACCGACTTCAAAAAGTAATTTCATGTTAATATTTCGTCGTTTAGTTGTAACTAAATAAGATAATAATTATTTTATACCTTTTAGTGTATTTATTTGTTGCATTTAATTTTTTTGTAGTCGGTTTTATTTTTTTCTTAAAAATCATTTTAGAATAAACATTCCTTATTAAATAATTTTTTAATTTTTACTTTCAACTTTTTTTTTAAATATTTACAAAAAATTTCGCGAGCTACCGGTAGCTCGCGAATGACGAGATTGATCTAATGTGTTAGCGAAAAAAATAGGTGGATCTAATGGAACTTATTTCAATTAATTTTTAATGAGCTGAGATAAATCTATTTGAAGTTGAAGGTCATAAACCAATTATTTCTTTCCGACCTAGATTGCATTTTATTTTCGTCTTTTAAAATTTTTAGAGAAAATGTCATAACATATGGATTTTTTAAAAGTATAAAAAGTGAATAAAGTACATCTTAATGTTTGTTTAAAATTCGAAACAAATGAATTTTAAAAAATATAGTCAAAAATTATAGAATGTAATTTAGAAAATAAACTAATGTAAAATGCCCTTAAACTGAAACGCAATCTAGCGGTTGCGATAGGAAATAATATCTCCTCCACCCCCGAAGTTAGGGTTCATCAGAGGCGATCCGGGACGCTGCGAGAGGATCCAGTTGCTATCGATTGGGGGCATCTGGTATCAGTGGTGCAGAGGTGTGGCACCATGTCCTCTGGTTGCCCGCATGTTTTTTGCAATTTAATAACAGTACAGCGGCAAGTTTGAAAGAAATCCGTAAGTGGCAATATATTAGAAATTAGGCAAAACCTATTTCCTAATCCTTTGACAAAAATATAATTTATTTACTCTAAAATAAGTAATTTAAATAAATTCTTTTAGTTTTGATTTTAAAAATTTTAAATTAAAATAATTCAAAATTTTAAATTAAACATTCTAAATGACAAATTAATATATATATATAAAAATAAAAAATAAATAAAAAATATATTAAACTTAATAAATAGCCCCCCCAAAAAACAACATACCTTTGTGTACCTATTATGGTTACATTTTACGGTTCTAGTAATGATTTTAGATAAATTATTTATTCTTTCTAAAAAATGTATTGGAAATTACAAATGATAAGAATTTAAATGGATAAAATTAAATTATTTTTCTAAAATTCTAACTAACACGGTGAATTATGAACACTCCAGGGTAAATGTTCGCCCACTCCTCGTGAACTAAAAATACTTCTCCGGCTGTCAGGCCTTGAGATCGATACGCACGGTGCCGACAACGGGAGTAGTTTCAAAACGGGTTCGCCAATTCATCTTCTCGACTCTATTTTATTTTATGACATTTCATATCTAATAATCTAATTAATATGTAGATTTCCAACTATTCTAATTCAAAATCAATAAACTATATCTTAAGACTACCTATATTATTGTTCCAATAATTGTTTACATTGGCAAAAGCTCATAGTTCTATAAACTCATCTAACCAATGATAACAATTTAATATGATAATTACTCAGCTTCCTTACCAAAGGACATAATTAATCGACTATGCCAAAACCTATACAGTATCTTGGTCCAGATGTGTAGATGTATTTATTGTTAGGAGGGATGTTTTAGTTCTCAAGGTCACTGACCCTCCCCCTCTTCCTAAAATAAAGTATATTATTTTTTTTATAAACACATAATTTTTGATTGAATAAGAATTTTGCATTAAATTAAATATTAAAGCATTTGTTAACAAAAATTTGTTCCACGAACCACGACAACCCCAATTTTGGAATAGTAATGTAATTTGTTTATTTTTTTCCACATAAGGTACATATTCCAAAAAAGCATGTAATCTATAAAAAATAAGCTGACGTATTCTGATGTGGCCATCCACTTGACTTTACCATACAACCTGGCCCCTCGCTTACCATATATTTAATATTTAATAAAATTATTTATAATCATGTAGGGAGGGGGGTTAGTTTTTGCATTTTTAGACTTCTGTAGTCCCACTGATTATGTATACAAAATTTGGTTGAGTTTGCTCAAATGGCCTAGATTTTTAATTTTTAGTCCCCCCTCTACCTCCCTTAATTGTGGTCGATATGCACCAAAATCTAATCAGCTCTTAATCTCAATGGACCAAAACTACGTGTGAAATTTGGTTTCGATATTCACACTAGTTTTTGAGCCTAGCTCATCCACAAAAATTTGGTAACGCACAGACTAACTAACGGACAACCAGACAGACTAACAGACATTTTGACAAAACAATTATTATCTTGAAAAATATAATTTTTTCGATGTTCACTTATTAGAGCTTTTTTGTAGAGCGAAATGCCATGGTTTCGCTCAATTTTTTTAATCAAAATAGTTTTAGCCGTTTTTTGAGATATTTTGAAAAAAAGAAGCAAAAAAAACACACTTTTTTTCATGCACCATTACAATACTTGACCATACCCTGCATGGTAAAGTAATTAAACAAAAGGCATGAGAAAATGTCTTGAGTACCTAATAAACAAAGAAATAGTAATATTTTTCTCCATGTTTGTGATTTCTTGAGTGGGTTTTTGAGTTTGTGGCTTAATTTGGTGTGCACTCTACTTCAACAAGCAATAGAGAGAATAGAATAAATAATAAATAAACTTCATTTATTTCCGGCATTTTGGAAAAAATTATTAGGTGCTGCCTCGGCAAAGTTAATTGTGAACTACATTTTAAAGTGGATTTCTCGACGCGATTAAAAATACAAAGAAATAGAAGAAAAAATAAAAATTTTTTCCAAGACTCGCTCGGTATCCTTGCTAGTTATAGCCGCAACAAGTAATTTCTTTTATACATTTTTCTCTGAATTTTAATGAAGTCCTATTGAATATATTCTCTCTCTATAACGAGTATCGTTTTGGACAGAGTGCAAAATGACATTCCTAGAATAATAGAAATTAAGAAATTAATCTCTACTAGTCTGAAACAGGTTTGAACTTGTATTTGGCATCCTTGCAATACATCTTGGCTCTAAAAATAGATCATTCTGTCAGCGCTCTTTCTTGTTAATTTCATCGATCAGATTCTAATGAAAGAATCGCTAACCCTCACATTAAATAATAAAGAAGTTAGAGTATTTACTTTTTCCTCCAATTTTAATTGAATATTCAATTTCGAAAAGGGCACATGTCTGAAAATTGAAAATGTTTCAGGAATGAAAAAAAAACTAATTATTTTCCAAAGTAGTGTAAAATTTATGAAATTTATTTTTGAGTTACATTTTGGGGCAGTAAAATTAATACCGGAGTTGTGCCTTTTTCGACCATGGTAGGTGCAGATGATGAAGTGCTTTTAGATTACATTTATTTGAAAAAGTGTATTTGAATATCCCTTTTCGAAATTGCATATTCAATTGATATCGTAACATAATTTGTTGGTTTAGAACCCGCAAAGATCAAGAGATGAAATTGGTCGTGTGTTTGCTCACTTGCCCTTAATAGATGTTGAATAAATTTGGAAGCGGGGGTGTCTGAGCCGTTCAAGTGAGCTTCCAAATTAGGGTTAAAACGGACTTGGTTATCTTTCATTTGACGCTTTGAGGTTTCTTATGGCTTTACCCATTTCGAGCCCAAAACTAAGGTGAGAGTGGCGGGATTACACAGGGTTACACAAAAAAATAATGTTCACTAACTTCAATTAATTTTATGACCAAAAGAAATTTTATTGATTTAAAAGAAAAAGAAAAATAAATTTTTACGTTACAAATTTGAATTTTGATTAAGACTTTAATTTAAAGTTAATTTGAAATTTGAATATTGAATTTTAATTTTATTTAAATTTGAATGAAGTTAATATTTTAAGTTGATTAATTAATTTGGTTTATATCTGATATTGGGCTTCAAGGGTCGCTTTCACCTCGAATGCCTTTGGATTTACAAAATTTGGTGGGGTCCTCTTGATGTGATTCTATACAAGACAATGATAACAAAAGAATTTGTATTATTTGTTATTTTTATAATCTATAATTTACTTTTTAATTATAATATTCAATTCAACGTTTTTACTTGATTTCTTTAACTTAATTATTCAATTTTTTTATAATCTATATTTTTGTTAATTTAATTCATTTAATTTATTTATTTTAATTGTATTTTCTTTAATTATTAACTATTTATTTATTTAACAAAATTATTATTGAGCACATGAATCCATTTTCTACCTTGCTTGATTAATTGGAGAAAGTTTTTAATTTAATTTGGGACTTAGGCCTATATAGATTCGTTCAACCACTTTTATTTTATCTTTTTCTAATTTTTATCTATTACTGATGGTCCGATCATCTATCTGTTTTGCCTTTTTTGCCCAAATTATTTATTCTCTCGAATTCATCAAGCTGTTAATTCGTAGAATCTAAATTCATGCCTTTGAAAATCTTTTTAAATTAACATTAATTATTAATTATATAACTGTTTTTTTAAATAATATTATTACTTAGACTACACTAACAGTTCATGTTTGGTTTATTCTTAAAAATTGTCCTTTTAACTGCAGTTATTTTTATGGTTAGAATCATTGGTTAAGAGAGGAGATATTTTTTTGCTTATCTTTTTATCGATCACTATGGGCTTGTCCCGACGGCTTCGAGTTCCAGGACTCCAACTTCTCCAGAAGGTTAGTTAATCTGGCGTCCCAAGATTTCTTTAAACGCTCCAGTATAATAACTTCCAGTTGGTTTAGTCGTCATAGTTCTGCAGTCTGGAGTGAGCCGGATAAAGCCTCTTTGTAGGTCTTCTTATTTTTGTTTCATGTTGAACAATTTCAATTTAGATGTTTATTATTTGGCATTTTAAGATGGACTGCCTGTATCATTCAGTATTTCAATTTAAACCCAGGTGTTTATTATTTTGAATCTTAAGATCAACTTAGGTGTTTATTGTATAAGGTTTTAAAATCTACTGCCTTCTTTGGTGTTTTTCTTAATCAGCTCAGCTGGACTTTTGATAGGAGAATCTTCTCTCCCACTCTTAATCTTTCTTTCTCTCCTCATCCTTTTTAAAGTTATTTTAACAAACTTTATATTAAAAACAAAACACATTTGAATTTTAAAATTAGCATTCACTCTTTTTCTATTTTAAATTTCTTTTTCCAAAGCATTCAATTTCGATTCGAGCCTTAATCCTTTTCCAGTTAACTTTATTTCAAAACATTACTTATTTTCTATTATTTGCATTTATTATGAAAACTATTTGTTTTAAATTCTTAATCTTTTTTACCTCTGAATTTGATTTATTAAACTATTCCTTTTTTAAACTTAGTAAATGTATTGAATATTAATAAAATTTCTTTTTAATCCTTTTGCAAAATAACCCCCTATTTAATTTTTAAATAAAATATTAGCCCCAATTCAAAAAATGCCCCAAAAATTGTTTATTTTTCAAAATTTTTGCCATTTAAGGAGGGCCAAAACAGCTGAAAACTTGGATAGATTTCAGGTTGTGTACAATATATATACAATATATATATTATTTTTACGATGTTTAACTAAATAGGCAGTGTTCCCGGTGACAATAAAAATAAAATAACTACTATTCAAAGTTATTTTTGTATGTCTAAACGCCTTTATATCTATACATATTTTGTAACCAAGTTATTTCACCCGCTATTAAGATATTTCGAAAAACAGCAATTGATTTCACATACGTCTTAAGCGGCAATCAAAATCTTACAAATTTTTATGCATTAAAACCTTGTTTTCATAAGTTTTTTTATCAACAATTTTTCGTCTTTTTTAAGAAATTTGAACATACTAATTAAATACACTAATTAAGTAACTAAAGGGTTACAAATTTTACTGCGAAAAAGATTTAAAGACATTTTTAAAAAACACTTCATCAGACTTAAAGAAAATGTTTTTTTTTCAGGAATAAACTATTTCGATTAATACATATATTTATTTATTGGGTAATATACATAAAATTATGTGCAATATATTATATAGTATATTCAAGTGAATAGTGAAATCACATAGTGTGTTTAGGTCCCGCTAGATTATTTATCTCTGAAGTTACTCCAAGGTTAAATATGGTATTATATATTATTATTTTAATTCATTTGACATCATGTTTCATTTTTTGAAATATTCTGAAGAATTAATATATTGCTATAGGTAATAATGATAAAATGGGGAAATAAGGTTAAGTGAAGTAAATGATATTTGAAAGTGGGTAATTACACCATTAGGGAGAACAGACTCACTTAAGAGAATTAGCGACACTCGTGAGCTCTTGCTTTTACATTACTGCAGTGGTAAAATCATAGATCTTACCGATCCTACCCAAGTCACTACCTAAAATATCCTTGATAACGGCCTATGTCCAGCAGTCCACGTAATAGGCTAATCAAATAACCTGACGTGTTCTGATGTGGCCATCCACTTAACTTTACCATACAACCTGGCCCCTCACTTATATTTAATATTTAATAAAATTATTTATAATCGTGTAGGGAAAGGGGATTAGTTTTTGCATTTTTAGACTCCTGGAGGCCCACTGATTATGTATACAAAATTTGGTTGAGTTTGGTACGAGAGCCTATATTTTCATTTTTTGACCCTACAACCCCCCTTTTTTTGGGCGGTTAGTTTTTGCATTTTTAGACTTCTGGGGTCACAGTGATTATGTATACAAAATTTGTTTGAGTGCTCAAATGGTCTAGATTTTTTATTTTTAACCCCCCCCCCTCCACCCCCTTAATTTTGGGTTGATATGCTCCAAAATCTAATCAGCTCTTAATCTCAATGGAACAAAACTACGTGTAAAATTTGGTTTCGATATACACACTAGTTTTTGAGCTAGCTCGTCCACGAAAATTGGTAACGCACAGACTAACAGACAGACTCACTAACTAACAATAAAATTTAGGGAACGCGGTGTTGGTTTATAGTGAAACATCGTTAAAATTAAATTAGGTTGGAGTTGGTGGTGTTTCACAAGGAGTATCACTAACTAACAGACATTTTGACAAAACAATTATTATCTCTAAAAATATAAGTTTTTCGATGTTCACTTATTAGCGCTTTTTTGAAGAGCGAAATACCATGGTTTCGCTCAATTTTTTTAATCAAAGTAGTTTCAGCCGTTTTTTAGATATTTCGAAAAAATGAAGGAAAAAAAAACCTTTTTTCATGCACGATTACAATACTTGACCATACCCTGTATGGTAAAGTAAAATTAATATCTATTCTTCTATTTCACAGATTTCCGAAAAAATGGCTATCATTATATTAGATGAGAGGCACCTGGCCATTAGTGCCATCGTCACTGTGTCATTGCAGATGATGTTCTTTGGCATTGCAGCAGGTTTTCAATTTGACAAAATTACAGACTTTGCAGGAGGGGTAAACTTTATAATTATAGCGCTTCTCACATTTTTCTTGGGCCAGGTTTGTTTTTTAATGATAAATATTCTTTTCACAAGAATTTTTTAACAATTTTATTTTTTCAGACATATGATAGTCGACAATTAATGGTAACTGCGTTTGTATGTGTTTGGGGTGTTAGACTCTCTGGTTATCTTCTATATCGTATTATGAAAATAGGAAGAGATAAACGTTTCGAAGATAGGAAACGTAATATAATACGTTTCGCGGTATTTTGGACATTTCAGGTACTTTTTATCTCTATCTTAATTTGAGTTTATTTTTATTTTTTCTAAAACACTGAATTAAGTTAGATTTCTCTTAAAATGAATTTCGAAGTTATTATCTTCTTTCCATTAAAATTAATTATTTTATTATTCATTTAAGGTAGTTGTATCGCGAAAGTATAGCAAAAAGCTAATGCTAGAGTATATATTATATACGACATAGAAGTAAATTATAAAGGGATATTTATTAAACAAAAATCTTAATAAGCGATCGAAAGCTGTTGCGGCAATGGCTGAAGCGAAAAAACGTCAAAAAGTGTACTAAAGTGGGTTAAATAAATACGTTGTTGCCAGGTTGTTTTTAGTGTAAATTTTTCATTATTTATTAATTATTATCTCAGAAACTGTGTTGTAACTATGAATTAAAATTTTCTTAAAAGATTTATTAGTTATTGTTTAATGTTGGTTTAGTTATTTATAACAATGGTAAGAAGCGAGTTTCTTAATTATAATTAAATATGTATGTAAACTTTCCGGTATCCCGTATAGTGCAATGTATAAGAGTCTGAAAAACTCTATCTTGGGAATTTAATATCTTCGGAACTATATTGTTCATAAATTTCGTTTTGCACCAATCGATGCAGAATTATTTAAATAATAATCTCTCTAAATTTAAAAAAAATCCTAAAAAAATGCTTTTGCTGATACAACTACCTTAATCACTATTATTATAAAACTTGTAACAATGTATATTATTTTTAGGCCATTTGGGTATTCGTGGTCTCATTACCAGTTATTTTAATCAATTCACCTCGACACGGCTTTCCACGTTCTCCGCCAACAATGACAACCCTAGATTCTGCTGGTGCTGGAATATTTGTAACAGGACTTCTTGCAGAAACATATGCAGATCTTCAAAAATTTGCATTCCGACAGGATCCTATAAATAAAGGACGTTGGTGTAATGATGGTTTGTGGCGTCTTTCAAGACATCCAAATTATTTTGGAGAAATTCTTCTCTGGTGGGGTATATTTGTGATTTCACTTAATGTTATAGAAGGTCCTGAGTGGACAGCAATACTTTCTCCTATTTTCACTACACTCATTTTACTTTTTGTGAGCGGTGTACCTCTCCTTGAACGTTCTAGTGATGAAAAATTTCATGATAATAATGAATATCGGTATTATAAAGCGTCCACTTCACCATTAATCCCTATTCCCCCCAATATTTACGTAGAGGTGCCTTCCTTCTTGAAGCTTATCTTATGTTGTGAGTATCCAATGTATGATTCATTGGATGCAAATTTCGCTAGTGCCGTAACCGAATCTACCACTGTGACTCCGAGTCAATCTCATACGTAGCTACCGTTCGGGGCGGCTGCGGCAGCGGCAGTTACTGCGGCTGTTCCTCTCGGCCAGTGTCAAACTACTGCTCTCTAGCACCTAGACCTGCCTCGAACCCGCCCCCAGGAGCCACGGAGTCTCTAAGATGAAATCTCTTCTGTAGTGCCTGAACATATCCAGTTAATTCATTACAAAACAAAAAAACATCGACTTTTAATCTATCTTCAACAGTGCTTTCTTTTGGGCGATTCAGGGCAACTTTCCAGCATTCAGTGTAACGGTTGCCTTAGAAACCTAACTAAGCCTTACTAGGAGCGCGACGCCACCATTTTGGTGCATTAGAGTTCAACAGAAAATGTTTTAAATGAAACATCCAAAACTTTAAATACAATTAAGTTAATAATGAAAATAATGAAAAAGAAAATAATTTTTTCTTCTGTTAAATTTTCAAAGAATTATTTTTTTATATTTTAAACATATTCATTAAATCAAAATTATATTTATTTTACGGAAAATCATAATAATATGATGATACTAGGCCTATGACGATTTGCCTGTTTCTAACAATTTATTCCCCCCCAAACAATACCATTACTATAGTGAATCATAAGTATTATTATCCTTAGCTGATAAAGCATAAATAACAACTACTTTATTTTTTTCTAATTCAAATAAAGTTAGGAGACCAGTTTGGCTGAGATTAGTGTTTGTGCTCGAGGAGTCTCGAATTCAAGCCTACACACGATTAAAATTTAACAGGCTGTAATCTGCCTCATACGCTCATACAACACACACACACACACTCAAACTCACAAACACATAAAAGTAAACTACCAGATAAGATCTGGCTACATGGACTAGTATCCCAGGCCATAAAAATAGAAATCAGCTAAAAAATCAATTGATTTAATTTTATGGTCTATTTAAATATTCAATCGAAATATTATTTATTCTAATATTTTTTCACAAAAATAATATAGGTAATAAGAGTTTCCTAAAGCATTTATCAAAGCAATACAAGTATAATATAAAGTACTAATATATTAAATTATAGAATATTAAAGCTCATTGAAATATAGACATGGTTCTTTGATCCAGTGGCTCTTAATATTTTTGTCACACCCAGTTAAATAAAAAGTGTATTTAACAATGTTATTTAATAAAACTATTTTAGGGGCGGGTTGGCCGAGAGTGTAGTTTTACCAAATGTAGCGATTCAAGTTTAAATCTCTTGCTTAATATTTACTAATTTAATCAGTAATAATATGACTGCTGTAATTAATTAGTTAAATACACAGACAAAAGACAACATTGATCATGGCCAGAATGGACAAGAATCCAAAGGCCTAAAAAATATAACAAAAGTATTGTCATAAATACACCTTCATTGTTGAGTGCACCACGACTAGCTAGAGTAAAGAAAAATAATATATTAAATCTTATCTCTCAAATATAGAAGATAATTTGAAGCTAATTTGACTAACTAATGATCAATCATAGAAAATATCGATTTTAAAAAATTAATAGAAACATAAATCATAAATTTTCATTTTTGACGCTATCTAAGCCTAATAAATTTTTAATGGAATAAGAAAGTTGAAAAACTTGATACACAAAAGAAGGTAAATAAATTGCTATTTATTCAGGTCAATATATCAAAATCAAACAATTCAAATGAAAAAGAAAATAAATAATCATATTCGTCTAAATTAGACTGGTAACCTGGTAACATTTATAGCATAACATTAGAAAAAATCAATAATATCAACTACATGATTAGGAGTTAATTTTTGTATAAAAAAAATATTATTACCAACAGTGGCGTGCGGTCCATGGATGCTATGGATGCGGAGCATCCCTAGAATTTTAAACATTTAAATCATAAATATAAAAGGTCGACTTAAAATTTCAAGAAGAACTTAAAATTTTCAAATTATTATCCGTTATTTCAAATATTTCTATGAAAAACCTGTTTTGTTTTGAAAAGTATTTTGTTTCTCGAAATGAAATGAAATTGTTGCATAGTTTCAAGGGGCAATTAAAATGAATGATTTTTTCGAAAAGGGTGTCGAGATAGAAGGTTTAAACTCCCTGTCTGGTATATCTTCCAGTTCAAGCATGTCAAAAACAAGTCTAGACGAGTTTTAGTCGAATAAAAATTGTTATCCCTGAGGAACTATTAAAATAGAAATAATACAAAAAAATGAATAAAGATGAATCGAGAATCTTTGGAATAATCCATTTCTAAGAACTCTCAATATATGTACATAAAAAATCGGAAATAACCAAGAGTGCTATATTATAAAATACAAATCTTTAACAAAACAATCTAGAAATTTTCAACCAAATGTTTCGGGAGAATTTCTCCCTTTTTCATTGGTAAATTTTCAAAAAAAAGTTGCTTCCTCTAAAATTTAGAAAGCAACACTAAGGTATTAAATATTTAAAAATTTAAATATTTTTTCTTTTTTTGAAAGTTTACCATTAAAAAAGGGAGAAATTCTCCTGAAACGTTTGTTGAAAATAAACGTGTTCTGGATTGTTATGTTGAAGATTTGTATTTTTTAATAAGAGTGCTATTATAGACAAGTCATAGCTTGCTTATAGCAATAGAATTGGGAGAAATTTAAAATGGACAGGCTGATTCATTGTGGAAGATTGTCGATTTCCATCTCAGGGACTGTGGAGTTTAAGTCATAAGAATTAATTTCTGACTCCTACCCTCACTTACACAAAGCAGTTTAGGGTGAAGGTCCCAAAATATATTTTTAAAAATCTAATGTTTAATTTGAAAAATAACGAAAATGATGCCGTATTCGATGAATTTTGCAAAAAAAAAAAAAAAATAAAAATAAAATTTCAAAAAATGAAGGGTACTTTTTTGGATAGCATCCCTCTGGTTGAAAAGTCACCAACCGCCACTGATTACTAAGTATATAGATTTGATTGAAATGCGGAAGTATCGAGCAAACTTGAAAAATATCCATCTAGTAATTACACTTTTTCAGAAATACCTAATTTAACTATTTCTAAATTTGCTTAAAACTAAAAATAAATAAGTACTAGATTAATAATTTCACGTTTATTTGAATTTTAATGGTATTAAAATGCGTCATAAAGATGATTTGGAATGGTGAAATTAGAATATTAATTTTAGTTGACTACAATCTCGTCAATTAATACTTCTAACAGCTCCAGAATTAGGAGCCGAATGATAGAAGAAAACACTAGAAATTTTAACCATTTTCTAATTTTATCTACCTGGGCGTTTTTCCCAGATCAAATTTCATTAATTTTAAGTAGTCGATATGCTCATATTTGCTTAAATCAAATTTTTCTTGCTTTGAATTATTTAAGTATGTATTCTTATTCTTAAAATCAAAGATAAGTAAAATTATTCCTAGATGATAAATAACTGGGTCTGAGTTTCTTTCGTCCATCATTCGAAAATCAAGAAAATTTGTCACTTGTTTATTTTACTTAATGCTTTTTAAATCTGCCAAGAAGTTCTTTCGGAGCCATTTTAAATCCGAGGCGTCTTTAGAAATTCGGAATAGTTTACCGCTCTAAATGAGTTAATACAAGACAACAATAGTCAATAGGTATACGTAATTATAGTTATAATTCTTTCAAAAAAACATTTTTAAATTCTATAATTTAAGAATCATTAAATGTAAAATGAGGTATTATTATTCAAATTGAATAATTTAAACTAAAATAAATTTTAATGATATTTTCTAAATATTTCATCATAATAAGAATTTTCTATGCTTCTAGAACTTAGAAAATCATAAAGTAATTTTAACATATTTATACATTTACAAATAATAAGCTGTATTGAAATAATTAATGTACATATATTAATCTTGTTATTTACTTAATAGTTTACTAATAGATGAATAGATTTATTATCCATAAATGACCAATTTAATTTAGATTCACGATCAAATCGATTATATTATATATTTGTTTTATATTTTTATATATTTATAACTTGCATTATATGCATATTGTTATTGATAAAGTTTTGTTAATTTTTTATTTTATTTTATTTCTTAATAAGTACCTACTCAAAAACTGATTTAGAATTTCGGATAAAATCAAAACCTATACACTTTTACACTCATAAATGTTTGAGGGAAATATTTCATTAAAAAATTTGATTTCGGTTGTTTTAGACGAAATTCTTCAACTTTTAAACAAGTATCAAAATTTCAATTAATATGCTCAAAAAACTACAACTATTAAATAAAAATGTAGTCTTAAACATTATTATTAAATATTGATCATGGAAATGCAATAACTAATTAAAAACAAAATAATTTTAAGTGAAAAAGGGTGTGCCATTCCCCGGATTTGTTTATTACTGTGGTAAATTTGAAAATAAAAGCATCTGCGTGAAAGCACGGGCTCACTAATGTAGAGAAAATCACAATATATGGTATGTAAAGTGTATATAAGAGATAATGCATTCCCTCCAACGATATTTTGCTTTAGATTAAAAAAATATTACTAAATTATGTTCTTTGATCTCAGTGATATATTATTAGACTCCTATACATGACCCAATCTGGGATTGGTAATTAGATGGTGTCTAGACCAGGGCTGTCCAACCCGCGGCCCAGCACTGCAATGAACGTGGCTCGAAATAAAATTATAAACTTAAAATTTTTTATGTACTTACTGGAAAACATATCTGATACAATTTGAGCTTATATATATATATATATATATATATATTTTTATTCTTTTTCAAATAAGAAGAAATGGAAAATCTCCCCAAAAGTTTTTTACGAATAAAGACAGATTTCAATTTTGAATGTGAAAAAATATATCAAGATTTTCAAAAAAATAATCCCAATTTTGGCATATTTTGAATACATTTTTATTAGATATAAATATTTTACCCGCAGACTATATTAAGGAACTGCAATCAGACATTGAACTGAAAGAAAAATGTAAAAATGCTCTATTAGAATTATACAAAAATTATCTACCCAGAAACAAATACTCCTGGCTTCACAATATTTATTCCCCTTTTAGAAATATGTATTTATATATTACAGGTACGTACGTGAAGCTATTTTAAAGAATTAAATTCACTAAAATTATTCTTCATCTCATATTTCCATTTACTAAAATACTCTTATTTATTAGTCCAGTAATTAAAATTTTTGAAGGAAAAGAACTCAAAGATTGTTATGCTATGCCATTTTTGCTATTTTGTCATGGTGAATATCATTTTTCTACATTATTAACTTTCTTTTTTGATTAACAAATATCAATAGAATTAGTATATATGTGCGGCCCGAGACAATTTTATTTCCTCAAATGTGGCCCGTGTAGGCCAAAAGGTTGGACACCTCTGGTCTAGACAATCAGAAAACCCTGGACATCAACAACCCATTTTACTCTTTTGGACTCTCTTGTGTGGAGATGAGACAGGCCTTTAGCAGTCTCCCAATAATTGCAAATAATGGTCACTCTAATTTTGCCTCTTCCTCATGATTCGGGCGTTTTGAAAAATAAATATAAAAAAACTTATAAGCATTGGCGTATGTATAGATTTTTATTGGGGGTGCGTGGATTGAGTGAGCGGCTCATTTGTTCAGGGGGGGAGTGTGTTGAACCCCTTAGGGGCGTCCATAAATTACGTCACACAGTAAGAGTGAGAGGGGGCATCTCAGATTTGTGACAAAATGTGGGATTTTAAAAATTGATGATGTCATAAAAGTCAAATTAAATTTTTTTTAAAATATTCAATTATATTTTTTTAGATTTTATTTTATTATTATTTTAACCTGAAAATGTTGGTAAAATAAAATCTAAATAGATAAAAAAATTACGTCTGGACTTGCCTAGCTCTTACGCAGCTTTCAATCTTCTACGTGCAATCGGTTGCCTAAATACAGGCGCACCAACGTCATAAACCAAGTTCAAATTCAGACTACACTTTGAGGATTTTAATCCATACAGTTATTTATTTATATTTTTTAATTCAATATTTTTCTTATACATGCCAAAAAAATTTATTTATATTTTATTAAAAACACTTAAAAATTTTTTTTTCCAAATAAATAAACCCATTTTCTTATAATTAAGGTTTCATTTCCCGAAGAATAATAGTAATAGTGAATAATGTGTTAAATGATATGAATAATAATATAATAAAGAATAATAAAGTTTTTTTGGCTTTTCGGCCTTTCTAGCTATAAGCCTATTTACGAAACTACTTATTTTTTCAAATTTGTCCCTACCCCCGGGGTCAGATTATAGCCTGATGCCTTGAGTCAGATTCGAACCCGGGTCCACTTGGTTAGCAGGCTGGCACGCTAACCCCTAGCCTATCTGACCCCCCCAATAATAAAGTTATAAAATAAATTAAATCCCTTTTGTTGAGTTTAATTTAGAAAAAAAATTCTACAATTATTAAATTATAGGGTATAAAAGTGATTGTGTGACGTCACAATACAGAAGGGGTCAAATGAAAATGTGACAGAATGTGACACAGGGGGAGAGGGAGGGGTATACAAATCTTGAAATTCGTGTGACGTAATTTATGGACGTTCTCTTAACCCTCTTAGCCCTAAGCCACTGCAGGATATTTAATATATATTAATCTTATTTCAACACTTACATTTTTTGTGTGAGTTAACACAATTTAAATTTTCTGTAACTTCGAAGTATTCATTACGGAAAAAGTGAAAATGCCTATTTGCAATCCACCCTGCTAATCGGGCCCCGTAAATTAAGATGCATGGTTCTACAACCTAACACCATCCACACTCAAAATTTGTCTCTTCAGATAGGGTCTTGTGTAGAGGTCTTAATAAATAATCAATGTCGAATTTAAGAAAAGAGGCGTGCCATGGACCCTTTTCTAAGGGGTGGAATTTAAGCTATCAATTTTTTTTAGCATGGGCTTCCCCATTTCCCCTGATGAAAATGCTGAATACACCATGAGTAAAGAATAATTATATTTAAAAAAAACTTAGAATTGTACCTAACATTTAAGAAATATTCAATTAGGTATTGCTTCAACACGAACGTTTGTTTTAAATAGATTTCTTATTTGTACTTTTCAAATTCTTCTTAACTATAGGTATATATTAAAAGATGATAAGAAATAAGAATAGTATTGTATTTTTATAATTTATTTTATTCTAAAAAAAATAAATATATTTCCGCTGGCGGATAAATTACTTCAAATTATTTATTCTAACTTAGTAGTCACTACCTACACAACCTTCGTTAACAAGCCAATTGACATTAATTAATAATTAATAAAATTTCCGAAACTCTTCGATTGAAGAATTTGAAAGATTATATTAAAATCTATTTTAGGCTTTTTAAATAAAACATTTTTTTTTACCACGATATTGGGCCGCATTAATTAAAAACAAGGGTTCTACCCTATTCTGTGTAACAAACAACATCAACGAATTTCGATCCTATTGTCGATTTTACAAAAAAAAGTTTTTCTTCCTCTTTGACTAGAATTTCTCCCTATATCAATGAAATTTCAAATTATAAATTGAAAAAAAGTTGCTTTATCTAATGAATTTATATATAATAATATAATAGGTATATTTATATAGAGTGTTGCAATTTGAAATTCCATTGATAAAGGGAGAAATTTTCCCGAAATGTTTGGGCTTTAACGACGGGTGAACCGCGATTGGAATTAAGTGCACACCGTCTTTGGAATTATTTGGAATTACTTTGGAATTCATTAGATAATCTATTGTCATCTACTTGGAAATGAAAGTGGAAGTGGAAGTAGGTATACACGATTTTAGGTAGCGGTTCACCCCTCGGGTTTTAATAAACGTTTGAAGATTGTTTATTAAAAAATTTATATAGTATATATATATATATATATATATATAAATTATTTTTGTTTTTCCTCTAAAAAATTTTCAGACTCATTATTTCTTAAGTTGAGCCCACAAGGCACAGACTTTGCCCTAAGCCACAGAGTAGATAATAAACTCTATGGAAGAGACCTGTAAATTTTATACTTTTACTTAATAATATAGGTAGGTAGATATGGATTCATATGTCTGGGAAGAGGCTTATTTATTCTTATGTATAAACGAGCAGACAAACAGCTGTGTCAGGGCCGGATTTAAGATCTATGGGCCCCTAGGTGGATCTGTGGTACGGGCCATACCGGGGAAAATATTTTTTTAAAATTAACCTACAAAAACCGAATTTTCAGCAATTATCCAATTAAAAATTTAAAAATAAACGTACATGACTCTATTGAAAACCATATGCTTCAGCCTGCGTAGCCTGTGCTTAAATCCGGCCCTGAGCTGAGGTGTTAATCTGTGGCATGTTTTCAGGGCTTTACATTCATAAAAATATAACAGACAATATAATTATGAAATTATCCACCATTATGTGATGGAAAAAGGCTCAAAAATTAGGAGGGAAACAAAAATTTAAGCCGATTTATTATAATTATACATATCAGAATACAAAAGTTTTATTTTTTTTACAAAATAATCATTTCAAAATTTTCAATTTGAATTTTATATTTCTAAGGATGAAGCTGTGTTAAAGGATAAGAGCGTTATTAGGTCATATGTATTACATTTTAAGAAAAAATTATAAAATAAACGATTCTGCAGAAAATATATAGTTCTTCAAGTGCTATACATTTTGATAAATTACACAAAATATATCCACAAAACCCATACGCAAAGATACAAGTTTGGAAAGTTTCATCAACTTTCTGAAGATTTAAGGCCAATAAAATTTATTGAATGTATATGAGAATTACGTTAAAAAAATTTCATTAAACAATATGGTGTGATTTTGATTTATCTTATCCCATAAGGGAAACCTGAAATACATTTTACTGAAAAAGGTATCGACTTGCATATTTGACAAGAATTAAGAAAATTAATGATTCTATTAAAGAAGCCGTGTCGTTGCTCGGCTAAAAATCGTGGCTCTGCTTCTTAGTCCAATAGAAACACTTTCATAAAGAGAAACAAAGAGGTTGTCCTCTGCTTGATGCAAATAAGGATACACACATATATATATTGAACACGATTTTCGACCAATCCACCTCGAAATCGTGCAGTTCTTCGTGGTTTAGAACCCGCACAGATCCAGAGATGAATTAATTAAATATGCAATTCTCTTTTTTTCTATTTAAATTTCTTTTTCCAAAAGCATTTCAAGATCGATTCGACTATCTTATTCTTTTCAACTTATATCTTTATTTTAACACATTAATTATATGATATTTTTAAAATTTAATATGAAAACTATTTTTTTTTTAAATTCTTATTCTTTTTTTCTTCTCAATTTTTTTATTTATTAAACTATGTTTTCCTTTAAATTAGGTAAATGTATGAAATGCTAATAAAATTTATTTTTAATACTTTTTCGAAATAATAAAATTATTTAGAATTTTCTTAGTTATTAAAATAATTCAAAAAAACGAAAACCATTAAAAATATCTAATCCCAATATAGAGACAGAATTTACTTAAATTGAATTATTTATAACTAAACCCCTATTTAATTAATTTGATAAAATATTAGCCCCAATTATTTCAAAAATTCTAAAATAAATGCCCTGAAAATGTTATTTATTCAAAATTTTGCCCCTTAAGAAGGGCCAAAACGGCAAAAAAATTAGGTAGATTTCCGGTTGTGTACAATAATTATGTATAATTGTATATATAATATTTATTTGTTTGAGACTATAGTTTCGAAGACTTGGCCTTCATCATTAGTCTTTTTTAATTATAAATATTATTTTTCATGGGATCAGTATCGCGTGGGTATTGAATTTTTTTTTTTGCTCTTTACTTAACCGAAAGCCAGTTAGACTAAAAACTTTTCAATTAGAAACACTTTCACATAAAAGTACATGTGTTTTGATTTTCAGCAAATCACTAGTATCGTCGCTCTTATACTTTATCACAGCTCCAACATAAACGCTTCCTAATACTATACAAAGTATCTTAAGTGCCAATATTTTACCTGAGAGAGCTATGATTTATAATTCAAAATCAAATATTGGCGAAAATCACGATAGGCGTGATATCTCTGTTATTTAATTACATGTGATGTAATAGCGAATCCACCCCTTTTGACATCTAGTATAGAAATGAAAGTTTTCTGCTATTATTGAGCTCTCCCATAAGAATAAACCATTTACTTCCACATTAACTAGCGCTTCTGATTTTCGCCATTTATATTCCAAAATCATTTAAATAGCTCTTTCTGATCTGGTCATAGATTTAAAAAGGCCTTTTAACTCTCATTAATAAAAATGATAAAAATTATATAAATGCATGACGTTTTTAATATTCAGGTCGGGTCGAATTTATTGATTTATTTAAGTCAAACAAATCGAAATAATCACAAAACAAAATAATAATCATTAAAAAAAAGGTCAATATTTGTCATGAATATTAATCTCCTAGATCAGGAGTCGGCAACCAGAGACCCACCATGTTTCTTGAAGCGGCCCACCGAGTAATCGAGTAATAATTATATTTATTTAACACAATATTCATAAGTAAAACACTAAATACACTAGAAATCATTAGAAAATTTTGTTTTAAATTTTATTTTAAAACAAGAATCGAGCATTTATTTTGTGCTTTATTTAGCATATAAAAAAAAGCACGTTACTAAACCATAACATATTTGCGGGCCTCCTGAAAATTACTCTATAATTGGGCTTTGATCTAAAAAATAGTTGCCGATCCCTACATATTTGACCAAGTTAGGTAATTATTTCTATTTGTTATAACAAAACTAATATAGCTGATTTCGATAGCTATTAGAAATCAATTAATTATAGATAAAGTATATTGTGATGAATTTCAATAAATCTAAACTATTTTTGAACTTCAATATTAATTAAAGAGCTAGATTTAAAAAATAAATTTTAACTTAACTAATTCGTCCACTGTATGTAATGCAACTCATCGATCGGCAACCTATGGCACGAGTGTCACGAGCGAACAGCTAAGTTTATCCAGAAATACACCACGAATTTTTTTATATTATTATTATAGGATCTCTAGTTATCAAGCGTATCAAAATACTCAGGATTTTTTCGATTTGCCAAATTTAAGAGCTGAAGAGTTCGAATTATCGAGATTCGACTGTATTTTTTTTTTTATTTCAATCAAATGTAAGAAAGGACGCACCAGTAAGATGCATTCCATATTGATGTTGAAAGACTCTTGCATTACCGAAGAGAGGGGAAAGTTGATCAAGTGAATATTTTTATTTCCGGACTCATTCTCAATTCTTCATTTAATAGAGTAATAAACGAATTAAAAACAACACTTGAACGGAGCAGTTTCGATTTTCAGTAGACATTTTTCAAAAATACTAAATACATATAAAAGGAGAAAACAGTAGCGTGATTTATTAGAAGAGCTATTTTTTAACCTTCATTAAGTCAAATAAATACCAAATGCTATTCCGAAAAGAAGTAAATGCAGCGCTGCTAAGCATTTCAATTTACTACTCCGCTAGTTTTACTAATCTTTTCATTCATTCTTGTTGAGTTACAGACGTGTAAACATGTCTAATATAATCGAAGCGCCTGACAAGGGTGCACTGCTTTGCTGTCTTCTGGCTGAAGGGCATAAACAGTCAAAATTCATCGTAGGATGAGAAATGTTTAAATAACAAGTTCATAAGTAGGCTTAAATTCGAAAATCCTGAATGCATTTCTAGAGCCATTTAATTTGATTTACTTTTTATTTGTTCACTAACGTCTTCCCTTCCTCGAGTTTCTCTCTTGACCTCGTGAAAGTCGATTCTTCTTCAAAATTTCTACACCATCCTCACACATAGTCAAACCGTAAACCATTGTAACCATAAAGAATTCTCATCCGACGATAAATTTCTGCAACATTATGCCCTTTAGCCAGAAGAAAGTCAATTACTGCGCGCATTACAGAAAAACTTACCGGACGCTTAAATTATATTGGACATGTTTATTAGCATGGTTCTTATTATGGGTATTTTCGAATTTTTACGCTGACAGAAGCTCATATGGTTCGAAATAAATAATAAAAAAATATTCCCAAAGTTTCAAGTCTCTATCTCAATTTTAACCTTTGCCTCACAGCGATGCAAGTTTCCTATCTTAAATAACATGGGGTCGAAATATCAATTTTTTTATTCCGGTTCAAAAAATTTGAAACTCTGTAGAGTTTATCCTTGTAATAGTGGCTATCCCTCAGGATTTTTACAGATTTTTACCTATTATAATTTTAGAGTCTATAACTTACTAACACTATGATGTAGCAGTAATTTATCTAGCTCTAGCTCCAAAATAATATTAGCTAAATATCTGTAAAAATTCTGAAGGATGGCTACTATGATAAGGATAAAGTTTACAGAGTTTCACATTTTTTGAACTATTGCTTAGCCCGGAATAAAAAAATTGATATTTCAATGCCAAAGACCCCATGTTATTTGGATGGGAAACTTGTATCGCTGTGCAACACTTGTTGGGATTGAGATAGAGACTTGAAACTTGGGGGATATTTTTTTACTTTATTTCAAACCATATGAGACTCTGCCAGCGTAAAAATTCGAAAATACCCAAAATAAATTGTGTTGTGTTCGTGATTGCTATCATTACAAATTTTATTTTATAAAAACTGAAAAGTAAAATAAGTACTTATCATCAAATAAAATTAGTTACACCGATGATAGATATAATATATAATTTTAATTAAAAGTGGCACTCGAGTTCATTCAAGTTGCTGACCGCTGATATTAGTGACTATATAGTATAGACTAATAGACTATATCTAAAAATACATAATTTTCTATTAGGGAAATTTATTCCATAGTGCCTAAATACAATGTTTTCACTAAACTTAATTGCAGGCAAATATCATATACATATCGATATCTTCCTCCAAATATACTATGAATAGCAATTAATTGCTAATGTCTCTTTTATGCGTTTATAAATTATTATGCAATTATTGTTATTAGAATTATTTTAGCACAAAATTTCTTGAAATATACTTTTGTAAATGAATTAATGTTTTACTATTAACAAATAAAATCTACTCTACAGAATTAATTTTATTAATTAAAAGTTAAATGAAGTAAAAAATTAAAGTTATAAATTAGTCATTATCTAAATATTTTATTAGTACTTTTATAATATACACCTTTCTTTTAATTATCCTTTTCCTTTTAATTATACATAATTAGACTCACTCATATTGTAAGTTCCAATCATGAACGTAGTTAGAGGGGAGCAAGCGGGGCAGTGCCACCTAAGAAAAATCAAAACTTCATTATGAAGTCAATTCTAATAAAAAGTTAGTTATTTTTTAGAGGGGGGGGGTAATTTATTTTGTATGCGGGGGTACTGCCCCATTGCCCCCCCCCCTAACTACGCCCATGATTACAGTAAACTATTGGTTATCTGCGAGGGTCGGAGAAAAATAGAAAAAAATAGACTATTGACCTATTAACAAATACAAATATTTGCTACTAATATGTTTATCTTTTAATAAAAAATTATTTTATTTAATAACATTTTATTAACACATGTTAGTAAAATAAGTTTGGTATTGTATATGAATAGTTTTAAAATAAGTGTAATAACATTACAAGTTGACTATGCTAGAGTCTCTGGTGAACTGATTCTCCTGGTTCAATGGAATTTTTTAAAAACTGAGGAAAAGTTAGTTTTCACATATTTAATGGTCCAACACAAAAATCTGTAATTTATTATATTAAAGAAATATATTAATAGACGAGCTTTTAAAGACAGTTGTCGATCTTTAGCCGCCTGAGCAAGTATACGATGTTGCACCCTTGAATATATTCAAATAATAAAATCATATAAATTAATACTTATAATTTCATTTTAAATAAATTTGTCTTAACGCTTTTAATTATTTAATAAAATAATTATTTAACTTCTTTGCACTGATCTCTGACGCTTCTCGTGGACGCTAGTCTGTTGATGATATATTATCGTATATTTAAATTAATTAATTAATTAATTAATGATATTATAATTATAGTCGTACATTATGTATTAAATTTTGGTATGTTAAAATATATTTCAATAGTGTAAAATGAATGGACTTGATGAATCCATAACAAATAACGTATCCCTAATGTCAAGAGACGTCCCTACCAACTCTCGTCTCGATAAACCAAACCAAAATAATTATAAATCAGAAAGAGAGTGATATTATTTTATCAATTTCATTTATCTGGAGGCTCACAGTACCATTCTAATATAAGAAAATAGCATTTTGATTAAGAATTTTGTAATTTAAAAAAAATTATATGAAAAGATTCAATTTCTTCTCTCAGGTAGCGATTCAACTGGAAATGGCAAAAACTTTTATTTTTTTTTCATTAGATATTTATTCAAATCTATTGAAATTTCATATTTGGGTATTATTTTCATTTATCCTTTATATCAAATAATTATTATTAGAAAATTTGAATTTTAAAGGGTAGTTTATTTAAGTTCAATTTGTAAAAACGCTAATAACTCCGTTGAAATAATTTTTGAAAATATGAAATTAATGAGATATTATAAAACAATTAATTATTAATAGTTTAATTTAGTTTTGAACGAAATCGATTAAGTACTTTTTGAGAAAATCGCCAAAAACCCCTAAAACCGTCTATGAAATGGTCATTTTAGAAACATTTTAAAATTCACCTCCATGTCACAAGTCAACTTTTAGTTTCATATGACTTTTTAAACTTTTTTCAAAGGCATCTCGTGATTTCAAAAAACATCGTTTTTATACGGTTTTCGGGGTTTTTGACCATTTTCTCAAAAAGTGCTTAATCGATTTCGTTCAAAATTGAATTAAATGATTAATGATTAATTGTTTTATAATATCTAGTTAGAGGAAGGTCTAGGAAATTAGTTAATTTCATATTTTTAAAAATTGTTTCAACAGAATTATTAGCGTTTTTTCAAATTGAACTTAAAGTTTAACTTTAACTTTAACTTTAAATAAACTACCCTTTGAAATCCAAATTTCCTAATAATAATTATTTGATATAAAAGATAAATGAAAATAGCATACAGATATCATCATCATCATCATCATTGAGTATACAGTCCTAAGATGCAAATACAGATATGAAATTTCAATAGATTTGAATAAATATCTAATGAGAAAAAAAATGAAATTTTTCTCATTTCTTATTGATTCGCTCCCGGAGAGAAGAAATTGAATCTTTTTAAAGTATAAAATTGTTTTTAAACTAAAAAATTCTTAATTAAAATGGTATTTTCTTATATTAAAATGTACTGTGAACTTACAGTTAGTTGAAATCGATAAAATAAGATCGATTTATTTCTCATTTATAATTCTTTTGGTCTGTTATATCGAGAGGCTGTGGGTCGCAAGTTACGCATTTGTTACGGTTTTATACCTTTTTACCATTTTCTTAAAAACTAATCAGTCAATTTCGTTCAAAATTGAATGTAATTATTAAAAATCGATTGTTTTATAATATTTATTAATTTCTATAATTTTTAAAAATGATTTTAAAGTAGAAATTAGCTTTTTTTCAAAATAGACTTCAAATAAACTACCCTTTAAAATGCAAATATTCTAATAAAAACTATTTAATATAAAAGATAAAGAAAATATTTCATAGATATGAAATTTCAATAGATTTAATTGAATATATGATGAGGAGAAATTTAAACCCTTTTGCAATTTCTAGTCGACTCGCTGCTCCAGTGAAGAAACTGAATGTTTTCATAACATTTCATTTAAATTACAAAATTCTTATTTGAAATCCTATTTTCTTATATTAGAATGATTACGTGTACCTTAACATAGATTAAATCGATAAAAGCCCAAGACTCAGAGGACAGAGGAAAGCTATTTTCATATTATTAGTATTTAATTGAAATTATTTATTATTTTATTATGTTCTAATTGCACAGTGTTGTGAATTTACCATTAATTGAAATTGATTCAATAAGATCGCTTTCTTTCTTAAGTATCGAGAGAAGGTTAATCTCAACACACTCGTTAGGGAAATCTCATTTATTGAATTTTAAAGATTATTTTTCTAAATTTATAATTTTCTCATTAATATATTAAAGAATAATTAACATATCAATGAGAATTGTTTTGATCGCACTTTTTGAACAAGATATATATCGCGAGACTACTGCTGGTTGAAGCTATTGGAGTCTGCTAATATTTGACAAAAATCACCTGCATTCGATTCGCGATTGAATCAAATATAGGAAACACGATTGATTATTTTTTAACCGACTTCAAAAAAGGAGGAGGTTCTCTATTCGATTGAATTTTTTTTTTTTTTTTTTTTTTTTTTTTTTTTGTGCCTATGTTACCTCATATCTCCGCCAATTTCTCAACCGATTTTGAAATTTTTTTTTGCATTGGGTCCAGTCTAGCTTCCGATTGGTCCCCAAATTTTTTATTAGGTTTGTTTAGACCTAACCTCTTTGTTTATGAACCGATTTCGATGGTTCTTTTATCCGATAGGGGTGTCTTGGGGATGGTGCCATATTAATTTGATCAAGTTCTGATGATATGATCACTATTAATAACATCACTAAAAAGAGAAAAATAAAATAATTTTTAAGAAAAAAATAAAAACCGACTTCAAAAAATTAAATGCAACAAATAAAATACACTAAAAGGTATAAAATAATTATTATCTTATTTAGTTACAACTAAACGACGAAATATCAACATGAAATTACTTTTTGAAGTTGGTGCCAAACATATACCTTTTATGAATCGCACTCGACGGATCTTACTTAGTACGTTTGGAGGGTATGCTCGCTTATAGGTATAGTTTAAGTTTGGCACCGACTTCAAAAAAGTAATTTCATGTTAATATTTCGTCGTTTAGTTGTAACTAAATAAGATAATAATTATTTTTATACCTTTTAGTGTATTTTATTTGTTGCATTTAATTTTTTGAAGTCGGTTTTTATTTTTTCTTAAAAATTATTTTTCTGATTATTATAAATTCACTAAAATTTACTGGTACCGTCTACAGTTTTGAAATAAATTAATCATTTCAGATATTCAAATTTAATATGGTTATATATATATACGTTATACTAATAGTTTTGATCATCTCAGTGTCAACTTGGGTTGATTGTAACCCCTCCCCCACCCCTCCTCTTCTCCACTCCCGATGTTCAAGTGTTTGTTTTTTTCTTCTTCATTAGCCCTATATGCATCTTTTAATGTTAAGAAACTTTCGCTTTTTAACCGACTTCAAAAAAGGAGGAGGTTCTCTATTCGAATGATTTTTTTTTTTTTTTTTTTTTTTTTGTGCCTATGTTACCTCATATCTCCGCCAATTGTCAACCGATTTTGAAAATTATTTTTGCATTGGGTCCAGTCTAGCTTCCGATTGGTCCCATTTTTTTTCGTTTTTTTTTTCATAGGTATTAGACCTTTTTTATTAGGTTTGTTTAGATCTAACCTCTTTGTTTATAAACCGATTTCGATGGTTCTTTTTTTATCCGAAAGGGGGTGTCTTAGGGATGGTGTCATATTAATTTGGTCAAGTTCTGATGATATGATCACTATTAATAACATCACTAAAAGAGAAAATAAAAATAATTTTTAAGAAAAATAAAAACCGACTTCAAAAATTAAATGCAACAAATAAAATACACTAAAAGGTATAAAATAATTATTATCTTATTTAGTTACAACTAAACGACGAAATATTAACATGAAATTACTTTTTGAAGCTGGTGCCAAACATATACCTTTTATGAATCGCTCTCGACGGATCTTACTTAGTACGTTTGGCGGGTACGCTCGCTTATAGGTATAGTTTGTTTGGTACCGACTTCAAAAAGTAATTTCATGTTAATATTTCGTCGTTTAGTTGTAACTAAATAAGATAATAATTATTTTATACCTTTTAGTGTATTTTATTTGTTGCATTTAATTTTTTGAAGTCGGTTTTTATTTTTTTTCTTAAAAATTATTTTTTAATTAACTATAGTGAACATGTTCAAGTTGGTATTGTAACACAGGAGTTTTTTGACGGGTTATAGTGGTGTTTCACAAAGAGGAAATAAAAATTAAAAAAATTAAAAAAATTTTAAATTATATTTTGGAGATTTTTTATTTATCTCTATACATATTTCGGGTTACGAGCCCTTCTTCAGGAGGTTTAACAAAAGACTGACATAGTCTCGAAATATGTAATAAAAAATCTCCAAAATATAATTTTAAAATATTTTTAATTTTTAAAATTTTATTTCTCTCTTTGTGAAACACCACTATAACCCGTCAAAAAACTCCTGTGTTTAATATGTTTTACTATAAACCAACACCGCTTTCCCTAAATGTTAGCTGGTATTAGTAGTATTGTTATTTTTTTTTTCAAAAATCTCAAAAACGACTGAAACTATAAATAAATAAAAAAAAAAAAAAAAAAAAATGGGTGAAATCAAGACGTCTACAAACATGTCTTATATAATAATCGGAGAAATTATTTTTAAAATAGATGAATTATTTTGTCAAAATGTCTTGGCGTTCGTTTGTGGGTGAGTATAGTAGGTAAGTAGTCAAATTTTGTATGCGCAATTTTTCAAAAATCAATAGAATATCAAGACGAAATGATATATTTCATTGGCTGATATTCATAAATTTGTGGACTACATAAAAATAAAATTATTGTTGGATTTTAACTTTTTTTTTGTTTCTTTTAAAAATTAATTCCCTAAAACTCCTGCCACCCTTCCCATAAGTCACCATGAGTAATTATGGGCCCCGCTTCTGGGTGATCTATTATTATAAATTCATTTCATTAGCAAACATTTTAGATAATCAATCAATTTAAATCTCCATAAGAATTGATCTAAGAAGAAAATCATTAAAAATTCAAAATGTCCAGAACGAAATATCAAATCAATGATTATGTTTACTGTTTAGCAAAGAAAAAAATTCTTATCTTATTTGTCGATCACAACTCATTATTTAGCTTGTTTTTGTCATTATGGGAATAAATTGAATTTTTCTTTAACAAACAAGTATAAAAGATTTAGTTGTCAAATAAACGTTCTCAAATAACCATGTTCAAATTGAATTATTTTTATATTCTATTATTCAACTCTTTTTTTCGTTTTCTTTAACTTTGGTTTCCGATGATTTAGTAAATTATCAAAAAATACAAAATCAATTAATAATATAATAGAGGCGATGAAATTTCACTTTAAAACCGAATTTGACAACATTTTTAGCTTTCGATATGGAAATGAACGAGATGGTACAAACTATTATTCCACTTTTGAATTATGTTGTAATAAGTAATGCCTCTTATGAGTTAAAGAACACCAAAAGTGGTGATGACATTTATCCCAACAACTACTTAATTATGAAATCAAGATTTGAGAATGGGAAAGAATTCTTTGGCTTAAAAAGATGGAACAAACTGAGCAACATTATTCTATATTTTCACACTAGAAATGATTCATTCTGTTCTTTTAATAATTTTCCGAAAAAATCATTTTATGATACTTCTATGTTTTATAATTATCGGACTGTCATGATTTTTGGTGATAATGATATGTTATGCCATTCTTCAAACTTCTTATGGGTCTTCAACCATTGGAGGACCAAAGGATCCGTCTATTCTATAGAGCCCAATCAATTAAATAAAGTATATTTCAACAGAAAAAAGTAAATTTAAATAGACACATTTTAAATATAATAACCAGCGTTAACCGCAGAAGAAATTTACACGCTAAAGAATTAGCAATTCAAAATTATTTGATAGAGAATTGGAATTGTTCTAGAAATGATACAAACATAAGTCATTACATTTTTATGCAAATTGAACCCTACTATGCTTCAGTGGACAAGCCATTTAATGTTCATGAAATCGCCTCAGTGGTCTTTGTGGTACACAAAGAAGGCCAATGGCCTTCTTGGCAGGTAATCTTTCTGTATTATTTCTAAATATTTATTTAAGGGGGCTTTCCATAAATTACGTCACACAATTCTCAAGGGAGAAGGGGTCACTTCAGATTTGTGACAAAATATGATAGGACATACCGCTCCAACCAAAACTATCTTTAATTTTAGGTTACATATAGAGCAACTGTTATGTTTTGTTGGTCTTTTTATAAGTGCTCCTCAGTTATTATCGTTTATAAAACATCAACAAAACATAACAGTTATATAACCTAAAATTATAAAGCTATTTTGCTAGTAGGGCGGGGATCTTAAAAATTGTGATGTCACAAAAATCAAATTAAAAAAAATTTTAAATATATTTTTTAAATTTATTTATAATAAAATGCAATAATAGTACAGAAATAATGTGTTAAATGATATAATGTGCCTAAAGTTAAACTTAAAGAGCACTCGTGGACAAAATTTGCGGAACGTCGAATAAAAGTCAGAAAATATTCTTATTTTATATAAATATATATATACATTTTTTAGTCATTTATTTTTTAAGTGGTTTTGACATTAATTAATAAATTGTAAAATTTTAAAATAATCTAAAATTAAAAAATACAAATCATCTGAAATTAAGTGATTTAATGTTTGACTGTATTTTGTTCTTTAAAATTTTTTTTAAATTGTTTTAATAATTTGTATTCTCCCTAGTTCTGATAACACATTTAACTCTACTAGGCATGCTCATAATTGTGTTATCAATGAATTTTGAGGTATTCGATACGCGCTTCCTCAAGAAATGCATTTTTCAGTTACTCTAGGTTAACAGGAGCTAGATATCTCTTCTTAAATGATCTTCCCCAAAATGTCCCAGATATACAATAGATTCAACTAGTGAGTGTGCAGGCCAATTCATTATCGACAAATTCGCTGCAAATAGCGACAAACTTTCATTTCGTATCGGCGTTAATATGCATTAGAATAATTGATGCAATGTAAGTGATGCAAAGCATTCATAATTCCTTCAGGAATGTCTGAAATATATTTTCAATATTTATTAACCAGCTTTCCCATGGTAATTCCCGTAAGCTTCTAAGAAATGCCACCAACATACATGGCCCCACCGAAAGCCGTCCGCGTAAGAATAAACCATTGGTGTTTTGATTGCGACGTCTTCACACTCTCACCCTTCCATCGGCTGACTTCAGACAAAATCTTGATTGGTCTGTGAACAAAACATGGCTCCAATCCACCTCAGACCCATTCTCAGGGTTTTTTTTTTGCAAATTGTGGACGCTCTACTCGATGATGTGTCTCTAAAAGGGGACCCTTGACCGGTCTTCCCGATAATAATCCAGCTTCGTTAAGTCTTCTTTTAACTGTCTTAAAAGACACTGTCACCTGTCTCACTTCTTTCTGTTGATTTCTGATGTCACTTCTGGTATGGGCACGATTTCTCAGAGCAGAGCTAACAATAAATCTGTCGTCCCTAGTGGATATAGCCCTTTTTCTAACATGGCCTTCACGTCTCTTGTAATGACCAATGTTGCGATATCGTGTATAGTAAGTAGATTTCGATCACCAAGCATTTCGGTCACTTCTTGCTATGTCCTTTTGCTGTTTTCAATTAACGTACCAGCTCTGGCGACCTCAACTTCGCTCAGGTCCGTCATTTTGGATTTAATGTCGAGTTTAATGTCTGATGAACCAATTTTAATAATAAATCAACTTTGTTCAAACAATGTTAAAAAAAAACTGTTAATTCTAAAGGAAATGCAATTTGATACAATGTACCTAATAAAGATAAATTTTATATACTTTAAATAAAATGTGAGATTTGAGGAAAAATCAATATTTATGCGAGTTATTAAATAAAATTAAGTTTAAAAATAATATTTTAACAAATTAATAAAGAAATTAAAAGAAAAGAGTCACTTTAAATCGAATTATAGCTTTTTTTGTTGTTCCGCTAATTTTGTCCATGAGTGTATATTAAATCCCTTGTTTTGAGTTAAATTTATAAAAAAAATTATCCAATTATTAAATTATAGGATATAAAAGTGATAGTGTGACGTCACAATACAGGGGGGCTCAATTAAAATGTGACAGAATTTGACTCAGGGGGAGGCGGTCTAAAAATCTTGAAATTCGTGACTTAATTTATGGGTAAAAGAAGACGCCCTGAATAAATAATTCAAAATTTAAAACCAAAAAGACGTAGAAAACATCATCAAATAATGGTGAATTTTGAAGTAATATAATAAACTCTTATTGTATCATATATTTTGATCAGTCTTTGTGACACATGTACTGATTATAAAAGGAAATTACTGAATTTAATGTCTTTTTTGAGATGTAACAGCAGGGAAAATCTAAGTTTAAATGAAAGATATATATGGGATGCTTTGCAGATAAAAAATGACAATTATACGTGTGTTTAAATTGATGCAGGGACTCGATTATAGCCGGGTCAAATATTCGCAGCGAGCCGAGCTCGAAGCATCCATAAATTAGCGTCATCACTTGAATTTACGCATTTTGGAACCCCCTTCTGGTCACATTTATGTGACTTCACATATTTTAAAAATTTAAAATTTAGAAATTATTAAATTAAAACAGCACTTCCAAAATTTTTTATTTTTATATATTCTATTTAAAAACAGTGGCGCGCAGTCCGCGGGATGCTGTGGATGCGGGGCATCCCTTAAAATTTCAAACATTTAGAGTATTTTTCTACAGATACCGGCGATATATAAGGTCAATTTCAAAATTTCAGAGGGAACATTAAATTTTCAAATTATTATCCATCATTTCAAATATTTCTATATAAAACATTGTTTTTTTTGAAAAGTATATTGGTTCTCGAAATGAAATAAAATTGTTCCGTAGTTTCAAGGGGCAATTAAAATGAATGATTTTTCTGAAAAGGGTGCCGTTCAAGCATGTCAAAGACAAGTCTCAGACGAGTTTTAGTCGAATTGAAAGTTGAAAGGTTTTATGCAGAGAGTAGCAAAATTGTTTATATATTGAAGGAGACAATAAAAGAATGTGTCTTCTGCTGGAATTATAAATTTTATTTAAAACGAGTTTTAATCGAATAAAAATTGTTCTTGCTGAGGAACTATTATTACAAAAAATATTATTATAAAAAAGAGAATCTTTGGACTAATCCATTTGTAAGAACTCTCAATATATAAGATCGGAAATAGCAATAGAGAATAGATCATAGCTTGCTAGAATTAATTTCTGACTCGTATCCTCACTCACACAAAGCAGTATCCATTTGGGGCGAAGGTCCCAAAATATATTTTTAAAAAATCTAATGTTAAATTTGAAAAATAACGAAAATGATGCCGTATTCGATGAAATTTGCAAAAAAAAGCAAAAATTAAAATAAAATTTCAAAAAATGAAGGTAGTTTTTTGGACAGCATCCCCTGGTTGAAAAGTCACCAACCGCCACTGATTTAAAATCTTTTTTCATAAAATCAATAATAAATCAAGCATTTTAGAAATTTTACAAAACATAACAAATCAAATGAACGATACAAAATTTAATCATCCTGTGTCCATGGACATTTTAAAGTTTTTCGTTAGAGTTGAGTTTTAATACTTTAGATTTATACATGTGACGTCACGAAGCTTGTGACTCGTCACAAGATGTCACACTTTGTTGACCCCCTTCCCCCCTACCTTGTCACACGATGTCACACTTTGTTGACCCCCCCTTAACGTGTGATGTAATTTGTGAATGGCCCCTTGAACCCACGCTAGCTCGAATCAAAGTCAAGTTGTCCTACCACTCGGTATGGTCAAGTATTGTAACCGTGCATGAAAAAAGTGTTTTTTTCCTTTTTTTTCGAAATATTTCAAAAACGGCTGAAACTATTTTGATTTAAAAATTGAGCGAAACCATGGCATTTCGCTCTACAAACAAGCTCTAATAGGTGAACAGCGAAAAAATTATATTTTTCGAGATAATAATTGTTTTGTCAAAATGTCTGTTAGTCTGTGCGTTACCAAATTTTTGTGGACGAGCTAGCTCAAAAACTAGTGTGAAAATCGAAACCAAATTTCACACGTAGTTTTGGTCCATTGAGATTAAAATCTGATTAGATTTTGGTGCATATCGGCCAAAAATTAAGGGTGGAGGAGGGCGGGGGGTTAAAAATTAAAAATCTAGGCCATTTGAGCAAACTCAACCGAATTTTGTATACATATTCAGTGGGGCCCCAGAAATCTAAAAATGCAAAACCTAACCGCCCATAATGGTAAGGGGGGGGGGGGGGGTGTAAGGTCAAAAAATGAAAATCTTGTCCATTTGAGCAAACTCAATCAAATTTTGTATACATAATCAGTGGGACCCCAGAAATCTAAAAATGCAAAACCTAACCGCCCAAAATGGTAAGGGGAGGGGGGTCAAAAAATGAAAATCTTGTCCATTTGAGCAAACTAAACCAAATTTTGTATACATAATCAGTGGGACCCCAGAAGTCTAAAAATGCAAAAACAAACCGCCCAAAATGGGGGGAGGGGTGTAGGGTCAAAAAATGTAAATATAGGCTCTTGTACCAAACTCAACCAAATTTTTTATAGGTAATCAGTGAGGCCCCAGGAGTCTAAAAATGCAAAAACTAACCCCCCCTCCCCTACATGATTTTAAATAATTTTATTAAATATTAAATATAAGTGAGGGGCTAGGTTGTATGGTAAAGTCAAGTGGATGGCCATATCAGAACACGTCAGCTTATTTCCTCTAGAGTACTTCCTGAAACTTGAGCAAGATCAGATAGAATAGCTTAAATTCAAAAAGCAATGCGGGTTGCTCATTAGGTCATTCATTAGTGATTTTTTCTCTTCTTCTCCCTTCTCCAATAAACATAGATTTTATTATTTTTTAATCTCAGTGACCGAATTAATATACATATTGAATTCTATTAAAATGATTTTTTATTATTATTGTTTTTTTTAATTATTGATAATTTTATAGGTAAGTAATATATTTTTTACTTATGGAAAGTGGTGTAAGTAATATATATTTTTCTTTTTTCCTTTATTAAACAATTTAATAAATCAATAGGGAGAAGCAAGCGTCCAAACTATATTCTCACATTAACTCGTTAAATAAGCTGATGTGGTTAGGGCCGTGCCTACAGGGTGGTTCAGGTGGTACAAAACACCACGGCGCTCAAGCTCAAGGGGCGGATTTGTAACGGCCAGAAAATTAAATTTAGTTATAAAAACAAAAATTAAAAAAAAAATATTATTTAAATATATTTTCGATAAAAATAATTTTTAGAAAAAAAAACCGAGACTTCAAAAAATGCAACAAATATAATAAGGATTCAAAAATAAAATAAAAATGCACTAAAGGTATAAAATAATTATCTAATTTAGTATCAACTAAACGATGAAATTGTTACATGAAATCACTTTTTGAAGTCGGTGCCAAACATATAAATTTTATGAATCGCACTCTACAGATCTTAGTACGTTTGTCTTGTAATGATGACAGCATCGCGTAAGCACACGCTTATATAGTTTGTTTGGAACCGACTTCAAAAAGTGATTTCATGTAACAATTTCAGCGTTTAGTTGATACTAAATTAGATAATTATTTTATATCTTTTAGTGCATTTTATTTGATTTTTGAGTTATTATTATTTTAATTGTTGCATTTAATTTTTTTGAAGTCGGTTTTTTTTCTAAAAATTATTTTTATTTTTCTCTTTTTATTGATGTTATTAATAGTGACTTAAGATAATATTTTGCATGCATCGCGTATGAGAAAGATTCGGACGAAGGAATCAGACATTGATAATAAAATTCAATTCATAAATAGAGAAATTATCTCGAAATATTAGCGGGTTTTAAATGAATGTTATTAGATTGTTTTTTTTTCATAAAAGATTTTATTTATTATAATTTCGATTATTTGCACATGAGAATTGGAGATTTTCGTTATTTTGTCATTGATCATGTCATCAGAACTTGAACAAATGAATATGGGACACCCCTAAGATCCACCTTTCCAATAAAAAAAGAATAATCTAAATCGGTCCATAAACAAAGAAGTTATATGTTAACATACATAACAAAAAAGGCCCAATACCAATGAAATTTAAACGGAACTATACTGAACCCAATGCAAAAAAAATCATCGAAATCGGCCCAAAAGAGAAATCAATGTTCAAACACAAAAAAATCAGACATTCCGTTGAATTGATAATCTCCTCCTTTTTTTGAAGTCGGTTAATAAAATATCCTGTAATTTTGATGGGACAAAATGTTCAATTTTATATGTTGGGAAAGGGCGGCGAACTCAATTTTCCTCAAACCCAGGTCCAAATCCGTTTGGGGAAAGGTATACGAAACTCAAGTAAAAAAGATCCAAAATTTTAAATTAGGCTTCAAATAAAACCAACCTTTTTACCTGAATTCAAAGTCTAAAATAATATTAATATATTGCTTTTAACTAAAGCCAGGTCACTACTATACATAAAGAATAGTCTAGAAAAGCTTCCGCCTGTATCTATGCAACCACCCGGACGCCTACTGGATCGTATTAGCCTACCGTACAGGCGTCCTTGTTAAATGAATATTTTTCATAATGTTTAAAATGTGACGGCCATCTCCCATGAGCTCATTTTCTATTTTTCTAATTAGCAGTGGCGGCGCCAGGAGTGGGCGCGGTTGGGCGAGCGCCCAACCTGAATTTATACAAAAATCTCAATTTTACCTGAAATAACTCATAACGGCCCTGGTTATAGATTATTTATTCATACAAATACTTTGACAAATGGATTATTATATATACAGGAAACTCGTTTTGATGAGGTTAATCTTATTTAAGATATAGTTTTTAGTGAAATTTAACTTGTTACATTAAAATTTTTTTTCTATCATCATTGGGTTACGGAGAGGCGCAAGTTAAGACAGACTTGCTACAGGTGCTTCATACTCTCGTTCCGGAACTGTTGGGCAGGACCCATTCCAGTTGCGTTATTTTCTAGTATTTTTCGTAAGGGCGGCAAATCCTAACTTGCACCAGGGCGCACAATGGGTCAGGAACGACCCTAGATGTGGTCATCCGCATGACTTTACCATACAACTGGCCCCCTCTCTTATATTTAATATTTAATAAAATAATTTAAAATCATTTACGAAAGAATCACCCCCCCCTCCCTCCCTCTCTCGATTTTGTGCTCATTAGGAATTGAACAGGGGAGTCGGGTTAGCCGGAGCTGGCTAACGCGCTAGCCCCGCTTCGGAATCAATCGATCATGACGATGTTGGAGCGGATGGCCGGGGTTAGATCCTGGCTGGCATATAAAATTTGAACCGGCTAAAACTCGGCCCCCTCACTAACCCTACTAACACTTTACTGATGTGCTGTATAAATGGGCTTTGTTCCCGGTTACAATAAATAAATAAAAAAAAAAAAAAAAAGGAATTGAACATATCTTTTTTTAAATATATAACTCTTCTAGGGAAAATAGCTTAACTTATTTGTGCGTGAAAATTATATTATTTTAATAATTTTTGACTCCCCCCCCCTATTTTGAATCACTATCACTTCACATGGAGAGTCATTTCCCTAAGGTCGTATAGAGTGCGTATGCAAAATTTTGTACAAATCGATCAAAGGGCCTAGGACATAATATATTGATAGCTCTATTTTTTGAAACCCCCCAATTTCGGTCCCCGGTCTTTTTTAGTTTGAAAATTTTATAATTTTAATTTTTTAAGACTTCCCTTAATTTTGCTCCCTTTATTTTAGGCTTATTAGGAATTTGTAATATCTCTTTTTAAATGGGAATTTTTTATTTTAAATATCAGATTTCTTCGATTTTTGTTTGGAAATTTTATTATTTTAAATTTTTTTGAAACCTCCCCCTTTTTGAGTACTATCAATTTCACACAATGAGTCATTTTCATAAGGTCGTACAAATCGATCACAGGGTCTAGCACTTTTATTCTATTTCTTTAACCCCCCGCTCCCCCCCCCCCCCCGCCATTTTGAGCCCAATTAGCGATTATCATATCTCATTTAAAATATGAGACTATTCTATGATAAATATCAGCTTTATTTGATTTTTATTTGTAAAATGTATTATTTTAAATTATTTTTTAATCCCGTCCCTCTACACAAAAAGGGGGGCGTTTTAATTTTTAAATGAAACCCTAAAACAGCATCTAGAGGATCTTTAGGTGTCAGCCTCTACTAAAAATACTTTCTTGAAATATTTTTTTTTTCAGGCACTTCCGAGAAGTTTAGAAATTCAAGTATGGATAGCATTATTGATAACATTTCTTTGTTATCTAATAGTTTGGAGATTATTCATTTATTTTATTTTCCCTTCAAATCGTCAACAATTTACGGAATCCTTTGAAATAGTTTTAAGTCTCTTCATATCAAAAACGACAGAGTATATTTTCAAGAATATTTCTTCCAGTCTTCAAATTTTATTAGGCTTTCTCCTTCTTGCTTCAATTGTGTTAGTAGGAGGATTTCAGGTAATACTCATGTTATATTTTATATTATATCTATCTATATTATTATATTACGACTGTTCTTTAATATTTAATTTTTATTTTTATAATCTGAAAATTTATTCTTTCAATATTAAGAAACCCAATTTCGATCAAAACTAGATTTGGAATTGGGAAGTCGGGTTAGCCAGGAGACTGTAGCTACCGCGCTGGCCCCGCTTCGGCATCGATGATGACGATGTTAGAGCGGGAGGCCGGGGTTCGATCCTGGATAGCATATAAAATTTTTATCTGCTACTAGTGCTTTTGTTATATTCGTTTGGCTGCAAATAACTTTTTATTTTTAGATTTATGAATAACCAATTAACTAGACGTCAAATCTAATGAAAAATGTATCATTCGATCCATAAAAGTCGAATTATTGATCTCTATAAATTTGTTGAAAATCGTATAATTTGTATATAGAAGTTAGAGAGCCCTTTTTTAAAAGCTCAATCCATTTACTTCCATGTTAAATGGACAATTTTCAATTATTTATTTCTTGGTAATGAGACAGACGATCAACTTCATATTTCGGGAATAAATATTTAATGCATCAATGATTGATGCTAAAAATTTGAGAATTTTCTTATAAAATGATAAACAGTCCCGAACCTCCTAAAACTATTCCAAATTTTTGAAAAATTATCAAACTGATTAGTAATTATCTTGAATTTTTATTAATTTGTAATTATTAGAAAAATTATAATCGCGAAATTCAACATGCGTCATGTATGAATCAAATTTAATTTATTTTTACAAAATTCTTAATTTATAAACTATATATTTATAATTAAAGGTATCATAAAGTGCCGTTGTAGGTAAAACTTTATAAAAATAAGTATATTATAATTTATATTTAAAATAAAAAAAAATTTCTTTGCCGAAAGCAAGTTATCGACTCGAATCTGGATAAATAAATAAATACTAGTTTAAACCAAAAATAATTATATATTAAAAAAGTGAAAAGTTTTAATTTTTGAAATAAATTTAAAAATCTATTGTATTAAATTCTTTCAAAAAATGGAATCTAAATTACGAATAAAGGGAGCGAATAAATGTATCTTTACGAATTGTGCTATGAGGATATAAAATTATTTTCAAAAAACTTCAATCCTGAAGAACTGGGAAAATGAATGGGAGAAAATTGAAAATTTGTTAAAACACAAATATAATAGTCGGAGAGAACAAACAATAATAACTCGTTTGAGAATTGGTAACACCGTTTCTCATGGCTTTAGTAGAATACAAATATTTCAAATACATTCGCCATTACTACCGTAGTGTGTAGATGATATTATTTTACTATGGACAGGTACAAAGCGCGTTCTGGGTGGAATTTATCAACAATATAAATTCTATCCACGACAAAATTAAATTTACCAGCGAAATTGAAAAAGATAAAACACTAAATTATTTAGATGTAGAAATCAAAAATTTCAAATAAAAAACATACTTTGGAATATTTAGGAAACCTACGACCACATACACAGCTATAAATAATAATTCCTGCAGACCTATCACATACAAATTAGCAGGATTCCACCCAATGATTATAGATTAACCAACATCCCTTTAGGATAAAACAAATTTCAATAAAGAATTAGAAATAACTAAACAAATAGCAGCTAAAAACGGTTACGAGAAAACCCTTATTGACAAACTATTAAAAAAGAAAATTGAAAAGTCAACTCTGAATCTGATTTATTCCCAAATGTCCGAGCCAGAATCAAAAGCAAAATTAATAATCCCATACTATGGAAAAAAATTAAAATTCAAAACTTTAGGATATCAAACTATTTTCAAATCCTCTAGAACATTGGGATCTGATATTAGCAATAATAAGATAAGAAAGACAAAATTCAAAAAATGGACAAAAAGAGTGTCTATTCCATAACATGTGGGGAATGTGATTCGACCTATATAGTATAGGAAAAACAGAGCGAAATTTAAACACACGCATTTCGGAACACAAGAGAGTTTTTAAAGGGGGTTCGGGGCATAGTGCATTTGCAGACCATTTAATCTCCGAAAAACATTGTTTTCCAGATGAATCAAATATTAAATTAATTAGATCAGAATTAGATCCCTTAAAAATTAGTATTTTCGAATCGTTAGAAATTTTAAAATCATACAACAATTCTCCAAAAAAATTCTTAAATCGGAAAATTGAAATTCCCGAAAGCTTTATTTTAAAAATAGCCGCTAAAATATAAACTTCACGAACGCCACCTACAGCCAAAATAATAAAACAAGTATAAATTTCAATTCGTGATTTGCGCACCCTGTATAATTTCTTAACCTCACCACATGAAAGATGTTAAGCTTTCATTCATAAATTAATTTCTGTGAATACATTGTAAATTGTAATAGACTGATGAAGAGGGCAAAGCCCTCGAAACTATAGTCTCGTTATAAATAAATAAAATTTATAATTCCAGCAGAAGACACACTCTTTTATTGTCTCCTTCAATATATAAAAATTCTTCTACTCTCGGCAAAAACTTTCAATTTAACATGGCTTTTTAATTAATAGAGAAGCTCCACCTTGCTGTATTACGTGAGACAGGAGAGTTGATGTATCCTACATATTAATGGATTGCCCACTTTACAATGCTAATAGGATAAAATATAAACTTGAAAATAAAAACATCAGGGATATTCTCTCTGATGTGGATTGCTATGAGAACCTGCTTGGGTATTTACGTGATATTAATCTTTTTAATCATGTCTAAAATATCCCTCTTCTACTTCTTTGATTTTACTAATTTATTCTGTTGTATACTTATTAAATAGCCCCTTTACAGCTTTTGTTGTTATTTTATATAGTTTATCTTTGTTGTTATATTGTATAGGTCTATTTTGTTGTTATTTTATATACTTAGTACTATCTTTGTTATTTTGTATAGGTCTATTTTGTTGTTATTTTATAAAATTTATCTTGTTATTCTATTTGTCCTTAGATGGTGATACTATTTATTTAAGACGTTTCTAGGTTGTCTTGTATTTAGGCGCTAATAACCCTTGTCGTTGATGCGCCCTAAAACACCTATATAATTAAAATTCTTTTAAAAAAATATAAATGACGAATTTAATTATTTTTATATAAAATTAAATCAAATTTTCAACAAACCACTGTTCTTGAAATCATTTTTAATGCTCTCAAATGATAATATTGCATATTTTATAGAAAGTTCACTTGGTAATTATAATCAAATTTAATTTATTTTTGATTTCAGGGAAATATGTTTACTTTATTAAATTCACCTGGCTCCTATAAGGATATGCGTATTCTTCAAGAGCTTTCTTCATCTGATCGAGAAATAATCTGCCGATATAATCTTTTCTGTGCTCTTTTATTTCGATATAATATGAAAGAAATAGAAGATAAAGAAATAATTATTAAAATTGGATCAAAATGGAATGATTCTTCAATTGATCCCTTTGAGGTCGAACTGGGCAACTATAGTCTAAATGATATTTTAGTAAATAAGAACCTTTCTTTGATTATTTTATTTCAAGAGGTTGCTGCGATTATTGAGCAGTCTCCAAAAATGAAGAAATTTGTGTATATCTTGCCAGAATATTTAATTACTTTGCATATGAACTATCATTTTTCACGTAATATTGAAATATATGAAACCCGTTTTAAATATGTTCTCAATCAATTTTACCAAAGTGGTATTGCTCAATGGTTGGACCAGATGAAACGGTGGGAGATTTTATTAAAAATCTTATTTAAAGATAAAATCTATGTTCCTCCCTTCAAAGTTTTAACATTGAATGACCTAGCAATTGGCTTTATAATTGTACCAACGGGCTGTTTTATAGCTACTTGTGTTTTTATTTTAGAAATTATATTTAAGAAGAAAAGGAAAGCTAATAAATTTCTATTCCTTATTTGAGTAAAAAAAATAACTTTTTTATCAATGTAAATATAATAATTGTTATATTTAAAAGATATTGTTTTGTCGAGAGTAGCAGAGTTATTGATTCATAAAGAGAAATCAATGAGGTTGTCCTTTGCTTGATGTAAATAAACATATATATATATATGTAGGGTGTTCCACAGAATATGTTCATTAAAAATTTTCATGGAAGGAGTTGAAAGAAAATTTTAAACTTTAACATATTTATGTTTTGGAATATGCTATTTTTAAATAAATCATTAACCATTTTTGGACACTTTCTGCTTTGCCGCAATCGATATCAACTTTCTTATTTTATATGGAACCCCCGAATATTTTATCATCATTAGATTATGTGTTGAAAACTAAGATGATTTTGTATAATGCACTTGATGTGTAAAATTTATAATTTCTGGAGCTATTTTAGTTAGTTTGTAAAATCTACCAATTTAGCGTTCATCTTTAAAAATAAATAATAATTTAACTGTTGTTTGTAGAATTAATTTGATCAATCAGAACTCTTAATTAGTCATTAAAGAATCTTACTTAATCATAAAAATTCAAATTTTATATCCATAATAATCGTTTATTTCTGAATCATAAAAATTCAAATTTTATATCCATAATAATTGTTTATTTCTGAAAAATCAAAAAGTTGTTAATACTAAACTTTTTCAAATAAATTTTAGTATTTTTGAATTCTACATAAATTCTACATAAATTTTAGTATTTTTAGAATTCTACATAAAAATCCAATACGAGTTTATTAAATATTCTTTATAACTAAGATGAATAGTTTTTTAAATAAAAAAATATTTTAAATTTCACTCGTCTAACACCGAACAACCCAGGCTCGGCTGCCCCACACTGACCCGAATGTAGGCCAATACTGATAAAGCAGAGCTTCGGTTGCCCAGCACGGGCCCAAGATTGGTTCAACACCGAACAACCCAGGCTCGGTTGCCCATGATGGCTCGTGCTTGGCCCCTTCGTTCAAGCCTGGCATCTCCTATATGGGTATAGCCATAAATGAACCATTTATATTTAAGTTTATTAATCATTATTAAGGCAGCTCTAGTGTACCAAGTTTTGAAATAGTTTTTACTTTTCTATCATTTAATGTACGGGTGAACGATTCTTTCATTTGAATCTGATCGATGTAAATAACAAAGAGCACGGATAGAATGATCTCTCTTTCTTTAGAGCTAAGGTGTATTGAAAGGAATACAAGTTCTAACCTATTTCAACTATTAGAGATTAATTTCTTAATTTCTATTATTCTAGGAATGGCTTTTTGCACTCGGACCAAAACGATACTCGTTATAGAGAGAGAGAATATTCAATTGGACTTCATTAAAGCAAATACTATTGCCCAAACATCTTTTAGTTCATCTTTCACGATTAATTTTTTTTAATGCAATTTATGGATTTTAAATGAAAGTCATGGGAATGGGACGAGTACTTCTAAATTAATTCACTTTTTAACTTCATAAAATCAAAGAATTTTCCTTAAGATAGCTGATGTGATTAAAATAGAAAATCTGGAATATTTTTTCATATTCTTTAAATTTGCTAACGTTAAAAAGATCGGTAAATTTTTAATTTTATATAACTTTAAATGAATTAGTTGTATAGTATTTATTGAAAGTGGTTTTAAAATTTTACAAATTTTCGAAAATAACACAGACGAAAATACTCTTGACATTTTGGAATTGCAGGATGCGCCGCATCCACAGCATCCATGGACCGCATGCCACTAATATATATATATATTTGTATATAAATATTTATTTGCATCAAGCAGAGGACAACCTATTTGATTTCTCTTTATAATTATTATAACAATTTTTCACTTTGGTAAAATATTTTGAAAGTTTTGAATTTCGCAAATAATTTCTTAAACACTATTTTACTATCTAGAACTGACCTGGAATTTTTGCCTTAGGACAATGCAATTATCAGTAATTTCCAGCACTAACGATTTACGCTATTTCAGAATTATTCATATTAGAATAATTGTAAAATCGGCTGATACTTTACTTTTAAAAATTAACAACTTGAAGAATGCCGATTTTCAATAAAATTAAATTGAAAAATTTAAACAATTTCGAGAAAAATTGAAAATATGCAGAATTACAAAAGCTTAATATAATTTACAAAAGTTAATTTTTCCGCCATCTTGGATGAGCCATTTTGAAATATTTGGAAAATCATCCGGACGGGAGGTCAAGAAATTTAGAAATAGGAATATAAATTGCCAAACAGTCCGCCCAACCTGCTAAAATGACCAATTGAGCAAAAAAATTATTAAAACACCCATTTGATAAAATTATTTAAAGACCACAATGTCACAAGAGAGGTTCACTGATTTAGGAATTTTGTAGATTGAAAGAAATATTGTAAAAGCATTGGACTTAGATGTGGTAGTAAATTCTTTTGCCACTAAACATAATAATATAAAAATAGCCCTTTTTTATTTATTACTGTTCTATAATCATGTGTTTATGTGAAAAATAAACTTGGAAATAAATATAATATTTTTTGTCCGATTTTTTAAATGAAATTTCACAAATCCAAAGTATCTAATTTATTACCCAAAATAATGCACATTTTTGCTGCCCACCCTCGAATGCAGGATGTCGTCCAAACGAAAAGAAAAGGCCTTCGTCACTGGAAATTCGGAAAAATAAGAAAAAAAAGAAATGATAAACAACTGTTGGAATTGGGAAAGTTATTTAAACAATTTTTAATAAATTGAATTTTTGTTATTTCAAATTTTGATCAATACTTTTTACTTTATCCAATGCGAAGCATGGGTAAAGTATTGTAATCGGTCTCGCGGCAAGCGCCACTTCAAAGTGTCCTCAGGTAAAGAGTACGGAACCCATGGTCTCAATTAAAGTCACAAATTTTAGTATTCAATTAGGTTGAATTTTAGCACGTGACAGTTTTGCCAAAAATTACATGGGGTCTCGCCGAGAGGCCAAAAAGTGCGATTTTTTCAGGAAGTGCGTGCGGATGGATGGATGTACGTATTTTATCGTTTTTTTCGTCCACATTGTTGAACCGATTGAAATGAAATTCAAAACCTACCATTATTTTAACAAAATAAATCGCTGATTAGTTTTTGGTACATATCAGCCCGCAAACATTAGTACTTTATTTCAGTACTTATTTAGTTTTTTCTAAATATCTTGAAAATGACTTAACCAATTTTTATGAAATTTAATATCCTAATTAAGGACCTTGAGTACCACAAAAAAGTAAATAAAGTTTATGGTAAAATTATATTTTAAAGTACTTTACTCTAGAGTAAGTTAGTAGGGAGTGAATTGATTAATAATAAAGGAATAAAAATATTGATATTTCAAATTACTTTGGGTAAAGTTTAGCAACGATCCGTTGCAGTTTATTTTTTTCAATTTTGTGATTAGAAAAGTCAATCATTTGTGTGCCAGGTTAGGTGAATGGCTAGCTAGAGCATGTTGCGATTTTTGATATATGATGGAATTTCGGATGTGACAAAGAATTTATTTTATTTCCAATTTGCTGTGGTGATGTTCGCCTTATTTGTTAATGGATAATGGGACAAAAAGTTGAGGGTGATAAGATTTGGCGTTTTTTTATATTTTTCAGTGATGATCGAATTGAAAAATATGTAAATGTTAAATATCACGGCATTGCTATCGTTGAGAATTGAAATCTTATATTGAAGTTAGAAATCGGTTAGAAGGATTACAAATTCAAATTAGGGTATCGGAAAATCAAAGTAATAATATTTGGGTAGATCATTTCAAAGAAGGAAATTTTTAAGTGAAATTCGTGTGACGGGGATTCCACATAGAAAGAAATTAAATAAAAAAAGCCATATTTATTCCAGTATTTATTATAAGATTTAAATCATAATAAAATCTGGTTTATTTTATATTTTTTCTTCATTCTTAATAAGCTCTTTGGATTTCCTCTGAAGCCAATAGGAAGAGCTACATATACCATTTTATTACTCTTCTTCGTCATCCTAGAAAAAAATATAAATAAAATGAAATTAAAAAAAAAATTAATTTAATAAAATAATGTAAGATAGAAGCAATAAGCAAAGCGTAAATCTTACATTCTAAAATGTATGAGATTGGAAGTCTGGAAAATTCAAGCTGGATCAGAGTGTAAATTTAAGTCGGATTTTAAAGAATGAAATAATCCGAAAATCGGCAAAAAAAAATTCCAGACACTTAAAGATATAGGGATAAACGGATTAAAAAAAGCGAATGTTTCTTTTGATTAATTGAAGTGTCATGGTTTTAGATTTAAAAAAATAAATCATTTGGATAAAGAAAGCGAGCAAAATAACAATAGTAATTATAGATCAAAAAAGACTTTGGATTAATGGGTAGAATTCGAATCCTTGTGCCCGAGAAGATTTTAAAAATGGCAAGACAAACAAAATAGCGATTGTTATGATCGGGGCCACAACCCTCCTAGTTTATTAGGGATGGATCGTAGGAAAAGGAAATATCACTAGGGGGTTAGCAGGAATGAAATTATCAGGATCCCCCAGGGCAGAATGTGAAACAAGTGACCTAGAAATCTTGGAATTGTTCAAAAACTTCAAACTCATTGCGGCACGGGTTACTGTTAACCAATTAAGTTGAAACTTTGTCTATCTCATTTTTTAGCCAATTGTCAACTATTATGGGGTAAGCACATCAAAAATTCGAAGAGTGATTTCTTGTGACCACCTAATGAGCATAATTCATTATTCCTCCAAGTTGGTAAAAATTGCCTATTTTTGACGATCAAATGTGGCTAAATGGCTAAACCAATTTTAACTTTTAGGTAGGTTATTTGACCCTAAATATTGTGCTCTTTTATTTTGGTAAAAGTAAAATTTTCTGTAGGACGCATGGTTTTTGAGTTATAAGAAAAAATCTGACAAAAGTCGAAAATTTTCGTAGTTTTTAGGCCCTCAAAAATTTAGCACCAGTCAGAAACCGTCCCAAACTCATATAACTCTTTTTTAGGATACCTAACTTGGAATAAAATTATTTCCAGCTTGTGCATATTTATTGGGCAGCGGAGCCTTTTTTAGGTCTAACTGCCTGGACTATTAAAGAATATTTTAAATATAAATTAAGACAAAAAAAAGGATTTATTTCCATATATATATATATCGTCGCTGATCTTACAAAACCTCGTAAGTCCCATTTTTGGTCAAATACGTATTATACGTTTATACCGATCATCTTTTCACGGCGCATCTGCCTATTGAAAGCTTATTCTATTTCTAAGCGGATTCTATTTCAATTTAATTTAATCGCTACGGACAAATAATAAATATTGCATTGTATTTGTATGAATTGTTGTTTAAAATAGTTTTTCTTGTTTTCTGACAAACAATGAATTTAGGACTTATGAGGTTTTGTAAAAGCAGCAACCCCCCCCCCCCCCCCCTCAAGACAAAATCATTGTTGCGCCAATGCCTATACCTTATTTACCTCATTAATAAATATGTAATTTCTTTTGGATATTTTAATTGGTTTTTGAGCTAGTTCTTTCACAAATATCGGATTCAGAAATTTTTGTAATAAATTAATTAATTTTTTAATTTCAACAGATACAGAGTTAACCGGGTATTGAGAGACTGTTTCTGATGAGACTTATGCCAATTATAAAAGAAAGAAAATTGATTCTTGGTTTAGAAATAATCACGTAACAATGGATCAAGTTCCTCGAATCTATGTATATATCTTAGGAGGTGGGTTTACCGAAACCGGAGTCGGAACTAGAGATTTTAAATTTGAGCCGGAGTCTAAGTAGAAGAGAGTTGTATTTAACTGTTAAAGGCAGGCCTAATGAAATAATAGAAATTTAATTCAGTAATAATTCTCATGCAATTTCACACAAAACAAACAAACAAATGAATGGGAGACGCGGGTGTGAGCCGTGAGGGATTCCCCGGCTGACAAGTCAAACCCCGAAGGTGCGCGCTCAGGCTGGATGCGGTCGAATCTTCCGATCTTCGTTATAACCTCGGATTCAAAATTATCTGAGCCGAAGACGTAGCCGGAGGTGTAAAATCAATCGGAAATTCCGACCTTTCGAAGTCGGAGTCGAAGCTCCATAACATCCCTAATCTATACTAATATATAAATCTTAAGGAGATTTCGTTCCCTGGTTGGTTTGAGGAAGCTAATTTCAGGAAATACTAATCCGATTTGAAAAATTCATTTTGAGTCAACGAATATATTCATGCTACGCATTGTATAAAGTAAAAAATAAAAATTTCGAGGATAACATAATCAAAAATTACTTACTACAGGCTTAGCCAAAGCCAAGTAAATCACCGACATAACTATGACGATAGAATACAAGAACTTCATGTTCAAATTACTTGAATAAAATTCAGTATAGTTTCTACTTTGCTATACTCTGTCTCTTATACCTATCCATGGGGGTGGGGAGTGGGGGAGCGGGGGGGGCGAGGAGGCGCAGTTTCCAATAAAACTATTGCGTTTAAAAAAAATATTTTTTCTAGAAAAATAGAATATTTATTCTAATAAGGCATAGAGCGCAGTAACATTTTATCTATACTGATAAAACATTAAAAAATATTATTTTTAATACCATACTTAATATTAATTACCTTTTACTTAGATATGCAGTTTAGTATTTAATTAAAAAATGAATAATGGTTTTTGAAAAAAACAACAATATGTCATCTTTTGAATATACAACACATATATACTATATATAAGAGAATAGATTAATTTGTAACAACGCTCAGAGAATGTTGCCGACAGGGAGCGCTGATGCCGTCGGTATATTTGCGGCAAATTTGAAATATAATTGTAATTGTAATTTGAAATGAAAGACTCCAATTGATTTTAAATTAAGAAACATTAAATATATTGATAATTATTCCTCCCCCCCCCTCACCACTCAAAAATTAAATATTCAATTTGCTTTTCTTTGCGCACAGAAAAATAAATTATCTTATTCGATTTATATTTTATATTATTATTTGTTTATTTTTTAATAATTTGCCACTTTTTTATAATTTTTTAAAAATCTAAATTTTGTTATTCTTATTTTTGGATTTTTACAAAATTGAACGACTTAAGACACGCATGCCCGAGTTTTTCATGGCAATACTGGAGCAGCCTCTCATACAAACAACACCTGATCTCTTTTAAATATTTGGAGCCTTTTATCCATTAAATTTAAAAAAATGATATAATATAATTCTCCTCCTCACACGATCCCACTTATTTAAATAAATCTATTTCCACACAAAAAATATCACAATGCTGTAGATTATAGAAAAAAAAATACTTCCAGATTCATACCTAGAGCCTCATTTCTGTAGCTGTGTCAGGACGAAAATGAGGCGAAACTTTTAAGAGACTATGTATTTTCGGGAGTTTACAGGTATACATTTGGAGTGTGGTGTTTTAAGAGGAATAAAATTTTTGGACCGAGACGCTGCCCGCCAGGGCACCAGCCCGGAGGGCCGAGCTTCGAGGGCGTGCCGAAGGCACGCACGAAAAGCTCGTACATATATATATATATATATATATATATATATATATATATATATATATATATATATATATATATATATATATATATATATATATAAATTTGGATGTTTGTTGGTCTGTCCATTTGACCACAAAGGACTCCGACACCAATTGTCGGATTGAGATGAAATTTTGTACACATTATTTTCTCACTTTCGCGGAGATGACTGATTTAGTATCATCAATTTAAAATCAATTTAGTTTTTCAATTTTATTCACAACAATAAATAAATATGAATGAATAGATTTCTGTTATAATAAGAATAGAGAGAGAACAAAAGAAGGTTTTTTTAGACCTTTTCATTTCATTCAGAAAAGGGTAGATGGGTTGTAAAATGATCAATAATTCCTTTGAAAAATAAACTTTTTATTAATATAAGACAAAAATAAAACCGACTTCAAAAAAAATTAAATGCAACAAATAAAATACACTAAAAGGTATAAAATAATTATTATCTTATTTAGTTACAACTAAACGACGAAATATTAACATGAAATTACTTTTTGAATTCGGTGCCAAACAAACTATACCTATAAGCGAGCGTACCCGCCAAACGTACTAAGTAAGATCCGTCGAGTGCAATTCATAAAAGGTATATGTTTGGCACCGACTACAAAAAGTAATTTCATGTTAATATTTCGTCGTTTAGTTGTAACTAAATAAGATAATAATTATTTTATACATTTTAGTCCATTTTATTTGTTGCATTTAATTTTTTTGAAGTCGGTTTTATTCTTTTCTTAAAAATTATTTTTATTTTTCTCTTTTTAACCGACTTCAAAAAAGGAGAAAGTCTCTATTCGACAGATTTTTTTTTTTTTTTTGTGCCTATGCTACCTCACATCTCCGCCAATTGTGAACCGATTTTGAAATTTTTTTTGCATTGGGTTCAGTCTACCTTCCCATTGGTCTCATTTTTTTTCATAGGTATTAGACCTTTTTTGTTAGGTTTTTTCAGGCATAACTTCTTTGTTTATGAACCGATTTCGATGATTCTTTTTTATTGGAAAGGGGGTATCTTAGGGATGGTGTCATATTAATTTGTTCAAGTTCTGATGATATGATCACTATTAATAAATAATATCACTAAAATGAGAAAAATAAAAATAATTTTTAAGAAAAAATAAAACCGACTTCAAAAAAATTAAATGCAACAAATAAAATACACTAAAAGGTATAAAATAATTATTAACTTATTTAGTTAGAACTAAACTACGAAATATTAACATGAAATTACTTTTTGTAGTCGGTGCCAAACAAACTATACCTATAAGCGAGCGTACCCACCAAAGTACTAAGTAAGATCCGTCGAGTGCGATTCATAAAAGGTATATGTTTGACACCGACTTCAAAAAGTAATTTCATGTTAATATTTCGTAGTTTAGTTGTAACTAAATAAGTTAATAATTATTTTATACCTTTTAGTGTATTTTATTTGTTGCATTTAATTTTTTCTTAAAAATTATTTTTATTAGTGATGTTATTAATAGTGATCATATCATCAGAACTAGACCAAATTAATATGGCACCATTCCTAAGATACCCCCTTTCCAATAAAAAAAGAATCATCAAAATCGGTTCATAAACCAAGAAGTTAGTCCTGAACAAAACTAACAAAAAAGGTCTAATACCAATACGGGACCAATCGGAAGCTAGACTGAACCCAACGCAAATTTTTTTTTACAAAATCGGTTCACAATTGGCGGAGATATGAGGTAACATAGACACAAAAAAAAAATCAGTCGAATAGAGAACCTCCTCCTTTTTGAAGTCGGTTAAAAATGGTCTTTATTTTTTTATTTTCTTTTTAGGTGGTTATACTGGTATAAAATAGCTATGTGTTGGGTAAATTATTGGACTTTCACTTATCCCTCTATTTTGATTAGAATTCAAGATTTAAACTTAATTTTTTTATAAATCTTCTCTTATTAAACGAGCAAAAATTGTTTATATATATATATATATATATTTGTATCTTAGTTCTATTTTGAAAACGGCTCTACCTATTTTGATAAAATTCACGAGTTAGGGGGTTTTTGGGTTGACAATTCGTTTTGTCACGGTCTCATCTTCGACAAAATTGTTTTTGATGGGCTTTTTCGTAATCAAATTAATTGTTTGTTTTTTTATTTTACAAACGGCTCTAACGATTTTGATGAAACAAACTCTATTAACAAGTTTTGAGGATGAGAAAGCGATCTTGATGCGGAGCGTGGGTGGATGTGGTGGATGTGGTGGATGCAGAAGGTGGGCAGCAGTGGTGGGAGATCCGGGGATAGGGCGAGGTTTCGGGGTGGGGTCGAGTAGGGTGGAGGTGGGGGTTACAGTGGTTAAATACATTATATATATTTGTATTTTTTTTAATTTGAAAACGGCTCTCAAACAAAAATCGACCTTTTTATCAGAATTTTAAATTAAATAATATTAAAATAAAGCTTTTAACTGAAGGAAGAAGTTACCGAGCATCGCTCGGTGCCTCCAGGTATTCTACTCTTATTAAACGAGCAAAAATTGTTTATATATTTGTTTAATATATTTGTATCTTAGTTCTATTTTGAAAACGGCTCTACCGATTTTGATGAAATTCACGGGTTAGGGGGTTTTTGGGTTGACAATTCGATCTGTCACGGTCTCATCTTCGACAAAATTGTTTTTGATGGGTTTTTTCGTAATCAAATTAATTATTCACAGGTAGAAAAATGGCAATCTTGGGCTTTTAAAAAAGGTTACTCTTTTACTTTTGTACGCAGGCAGACAATGGGTTGGGTTAATTCATTGTTCTAAAAGGCCTTGAAGAAGTAATGTGAAGGTGATTTTTAAAATATTTTGTTCTACCTAAACGTTTGAATTATTAATAAACGTTTTATAATTGTTTTTATAAAGAACCTTATTTATTTAATAGAATAAAAAATAATCAAGAATTTATTTAAAAATATCTTTTGCATAACCAGGTCTCAATTTTCTGAAAAAATAACACATTTTGATAGGTTTTATTTATTAACAATTGGATGAATAAAAATGAATCATGTCAGGTGCAGAAGGTGGGGTGCAGGGGTGGGGATCCGGGGGTAGGGCGAGGTTTCGGGGGTGAGGCCGAGTGGGGTGGAAGTGGGGGCGGTACGGGGGGCGGTACGGTGTGCGAATACTATATATATTTGTATTTTTTTTTTAATTTTAAAACGGCTCTCAAATAAAAATAGACATTTTTATCAGAATTTTAAATTAAAAATAATATTAAAATAAAGCTTTTAACTGAAGGAAAAAGTTACCGAGCTTCGCTCGGTGCCTCCAGGTACTTATATTTATGAATAAATAAACTTTGGATCATAGTCGACTTTCACTTAACCCTTTCTTTGATTCAAAATTCCCTATTTTAATTTAAATAATTTTAATCAAAAATTTAGAATTAGCTTATCTTAAAATTAAATAATAATTTCCATTAATTTTATTTGGTTTTTTTCTTGATTTTATTAAGTTGTCAATATATTTTTGTTTTGATTTTTGTATCTGATGAGAGCATTAAATAATTCGATTCTCATCAGATACAAAAAATCAAAAACAAAAAATAGCATATGCAATGGTGATTGATTGAGACCTAGCACTTTATATATATTAACAACTTAATAAAATCAAAAAAAAATCAAATAAAATTTATGTAAATTATTATTTAATTTTAAGAATAACTAATTCTAAATTTTTGATTAAAATTATTTAAATTAAAATAGTGAATTTTGAATCAAAAGAAAGGGTTAAGTGAAAGTCGAGTGTGATCCACAGTTTATTTATTCATAAATATAATATAAGTAATTTATAAAGTTATTTAGGCTAAAATTCTGTTTCTAAATTTATGAATAGGAATAAGAAAGATACGAATCAAGAAAAATCAAGAAGTATTTCTCTAATCAAGATATAAGAACATTTAGCAGTGTGTTTATTTTCATGAAGTATTTTTGTAAAAAGCATTGTTCGATTTATTTTTTATTTGCATTTTTTTTAAACGAATATTTTCAAAAAAGTTGAATCTTTCTTTAAATGGTCAAAGTCACACAAGAAATCACTATATATAGGGCCGTGCCGTGATATGATGCGGAGATGCGGCCGCATCAGGCGGCACCTTAAGGGAGCGGCATTAGCAGCGAAATATAAATTTTTATAAATTTTCGATATTTAAATTCATATATGTTTAGAAATTTCAAATTTAATAGACCTTTTTCTTAACAATAACTTAAATTTCCTTAAACTAATTAGACCTCAAAATTTCAAAGGCCTTTAATTAATGTATTTAGACCCCAAAATTCAAATGACCTAATCAAACAATAGAGATCAAAATTTCAAAAGAATTAAACAATTAGAGATTAGTATTCAGTAGTAAACAATTAAAGATTAGTATTCCTAGTAGCAAACAATTAGAGATTACAAAATTCAATAGGAACAATTAAATTCAAAATTCAAAGAAGTAATTAACCAAGGTCTTGAAAACATATTTTCTTTGTTTATCTCAGGGGAGTGGGTAGGAAAATTCAGACACTCCTTTTTTTTTACTTTATCCTATGCGAAGCATGGGAGAAAGTATTGGAATCGCTCTCGCGGCAAGCGCGACTTCAAAGGGTCCTCAGGTAAAGACTACGGAACCCATAGACTCAATTAAGGTCACAAATTGAAGTATTCAATGAGATTGAATTTTAGCACGTGACGGTTTTGCCAAAAATTACCTGGAATCTCGTCGAGAGGCCAAAAAGTGCCATTTTTTTTTGGAAGTGCGTGCGGAAGGATGTATGTATGTGTGTGTGTTATAGTTTTTTTCGTCCACGATTTTTTCCATACCTTTGCGCTGATTGAAATGAAATTGAAAACCTACCATTAGTTTAACAAAATGAAGCGCTGATTAGTTTTTGGTACATATCGGTCCACAAACATTAGTACTTTTATTTCAGTACTTTTTTAGTTTTTTCTAAATATCTTGAAAATGACTTAACCAATTTTGATGAAATTTAATATCCTAATTAAATACCTTAGGGAGCACAAAAAAGGTTAAATAAAGTTTTTAGTAAAATTATATTTTAAAGTACTTTACTCAAGAACATATTAATATTTCAAATGAATTTGGATAAAGTTTAGCAACGATCCGTTGCAGTTTATTTTTTTTTTATAAATTTTATTAAACCAATTATTTTACATTAATTAATGTATACATTGTATTTTTGCTTCGATTCCGGAGATTACTTCTCCACCATCGAGTGTCCTTATTCATCTTTAGTCCTTGTTTTTAATAAGAGGAAAAATCTAATTAGATAAAAAAACCTCTTTTCCGATAATTATTTCAATTCCATTATTCCCCAATCAAGTCGATTGGTTTTAATTACCTCCTCCTCGCTCCCTCTCCAATCCTCAGACACTCCTTACATTCTTCTCAACCAATAGGATAATATATATATTCCCACTAAAAAAAATTAATAACTTTAATACGCCTATTTCGATCAAATGGAAATGAAGGGTCATAGAAGGAGTCAGTTACATTTCAGAGTTCTACACGAGCAAGGCTTGCAACATATTTGCTGGCAAGCGGTGGGCTCGCAACACATACAACTAAACGCTTTTGTATTTGAAAATTAGATAAGGTAAGAGAAGATTATTTTACTAACCTAAATATATTAAATAATCGAAAATTTTGTTTAGACTAAAGAAAAAATAATATGTCTAAGAATATAAAAAAGTCTAGGGGTGCACATTGGGGAAACATTGTGGGGTATTAAATTAAAGGAAGTTTTCTGGAGATTTTATTAAAAATATAAAAAAAATTCAGGGGCGTACTTAGGGGTTAAGGGGCAAAAAATTTGGCAAAGTATTTTTTCAGACTTTGATTTTTTTATGCCTAATAGTATAAAATATTTCAATTTTTCGAGATGTTGGTGTGAAAGATTTTGATTTATTGTTTTTATTGCATTATGGAACAGAAAAGGAAAAAGTTGTCTGGAAGAGAATATAAAAAGAAACGCTTAAAGTAAGAGGAAGAAGGAAGAAAGCTAAGCTGCGTTATGAAGGAATTCTTAGCCCTAAAGTCTTGTTCAGAATCAGATGAGCCGTCGACATCCACATCTACAGCGGCTACCATGGATTTGGCAAATAAAAATTTAGTGCCACACCAATCAAATCCACAAGAAATTGTTGAGGAAAGCCAAAAAGTACTACAACCAGAAGTTCATCAAGAGCCAGGTACCACTAGCATTAGTAGCAGTAGCAGCCAGCAGATATTAAAGGAAATTCCTTCTGATCCTGCGCTATGGAATGCTTCCTGCATGTCATCTGTAATTCGTCAAATACTGGTTGAGAGACATCAAATTAAAGAATTCGAATTTCCTGTGAATAAAAACAGGCGTAGATTTTCGTCATCGCATTATTTGAAAGTGTTGAGCAATGGTGAAGTGGTTGAAAGGAGTTGGTTGATTTACTCTGTTATAAATGATGCCGTTTTTTGCTTTTGTTGCATTTTATTTGACAATTCGTCTGGTATTAGTGACTGGCCCAAAAAAGGCTATACTGACTGGGGAAATCTTATAAGACCCCTCACAATACATGAAAAGTCTGTGAATCACAAAAATTCTTTTAGAGCATGGAAAGAATTGGACATGCGTTTAAAACAGAAGAAAACTATTGACCCTGAATATCAACGAATTATGGATATGGAAATTCAGCATTGGAGAGGAGTTTTAAAACGAATTATGTCAATAATTAGACTTCTGGCCTGACAGTGTTAGCTTTTCGTGGGACAACTGAACATTTGTTTCGGCCAAATAATGGAAACTTAAAAACTTTTAAGGAGTTCGGTGTTGGTTCTAGGTGAAACATTTTAATATAATAATAAAACTTACTAAAGTTGGTAGAATTACTTTCCGAGTATGACCCAGTTAAGGAAGAACATATCAGGAGAGTTCAACGCGAGTCTGATAAATGGTCTGTGACTTATCTAAGCAATAATATACAAGACGAATCGATAAATTTGATGGGGAATGAAATTTTAAACAAAATAGTCGAAATAACGAAAAACGCCAAGTATTTTTCAATAATCGCCGATTGTACCCCAGACGTAAGTCATGTTGAACAGCTCTCATTAACAATAAAAGTTGTCGCTTTTAACTCCATTCAAAATAAGTATGAAATCGAAGAATTCTTTATTGGTTTTTTGAAGCCAGTGATTCAACCGGAGAGGGTCTAACAGAACTTGTTCTCACACATTTGGAAAAAATAGGTTTTGAGTTAAAGTGGCTTAGAGGTCAAGAATACGATAACGGAGCAAATATGAGGGGAGTAAGAAAGGGTGTACAGAACAGAATACTTGAAAAATATCCAAGAGCGTTTTATGTGCCCTGTGGATGTCATTCTTTAAACCTATTAGTTGTGAATGATGCAGCATCTTCTTCTACAGAAACAATAACTTTTTCTCTATTGTACAAGAACTTTACACTTTTTTTTCTGGTTCTACAAAACGTTGGGAAGTACTAACAAAATGTGTTTCACAATTAAATCTAAAACCACTGAGTGCTACTAGGTGGTCAAGCAGGATAGATGCGTTAAAACCTTTAAGGTATCAACTCTGCGAGGTTTATGATGCATTATTCCAAATAATCGAAGACGTCAACAGAGATGCAGAAACTAGAGTTAAGGCAAGAGGGTTGGCAAAACAGATTAAAAATTTCAAGTTTATATGTGAAGTAATTCTTTGGTATGATACTTTATTTGAAATAAATCCCGTCTCAAGCTGTTGCAATCTGTTACTATAAATTTGTCAGATTGTGTAAAGATGTTATTAGAAACCATACAAAAAATGAAAAATGATAGCCAATCTGGGTATGAACAATTGAGAATTGCAGAATATCTTGAATGCAGTACAGATTTTCCTGTCGAAACTGAAGTAAGATCCAGAAAGAAAAAGTGCCAATTTGATTATGAAAAAGCTGTCGATGAACCCTTAAGAGAGGAGGAGAAATTTAAAATAAACTTCTTCTATTATATTCTGGATATTACAATTAACTCTCTGAATGAACGATTCACGCTTTTGGAATCCCATAGTAAAAATTTTGAGTTTTTATATGATATTTTGAAACTAAAATATATAGATGACAAAAGGCTAGAAAATTATTGTACCGGTCTCAAGACAATACTTTCGGTGGAAAACGAATCAGATATAAATTCAAATGAACGTCAAGAAAGACTACGTGATGTATCCCGGATGTTGAAATTTTCTATGAAACCTTTAGATGTTTTGAATTACTTGTGCCAAAATAACTTAATTACTTTTAAATCCGCGACCACTGTTATAGCTTTGAGAATTTTATTAACACTCCCTGTCTCAGTAGCTAGTAGGGAAATAAGTTTTTCAAAATTAAAACTAATAAAAAACTACTTAAGAAACTCAATAAGCCAAACAATACTTAAAAATCTATCATTAATTTCTATCGAATCTACATTGGCTGCTACTCTAGATTACACATCTTTAATTAACGAGTTTGCTAAAGTAAAAGTTCGAAGGGTAAAACTATAGTAAAGTAAATTTGTGTACCTAGTTGATATTTGATATTATTGTTAGAGGTATATAGGTTTATATTTACTTATGTAGTTTCAAAATAAAAATAGTTTTCTTATATTTTGTACAGTTTTTTTGTAAATCTCAATCGAAGGTTATTTTAAAAGGAAAATATTTCAAAATCGGCTATTAAGGGCTTCATTTCGAAAACTCGCATCTTACTAAGAAAATCTACCGCACGGCCCTGACTATATATATACGATGTGTGCACCAAACGACTTTCAAATTAGTTTAATCCTTATTTGAAATTATTATCTTCTTACAAATTACTTCAATTTGGGGTTCCTCCAAGTCATTTTTGAGATAACCGGAAAAAAGAAAGAAGAAGCTTATAAAGGAAAATCAATGAGGTTGTCCTCTGATTGATCCAAATAAAGATATATTATATATGAAAAATCTTTAAAATTAAAAGAGTCTTAGACAAATAAATACTATGTTCTATAATTTCAACACTGCATAGGGTATTTCTTCTAGTTATAGATATCTTAAATTTCAAAGCTCAAAGTTCTGCAAATTACCATATCTGAAATATGGGCGTTTATATATCTTATTACGACAAGACTAATTTGCTTCCTCCTTTGATTCCATTCGGAATTTTTACTATTTTTACCTATAATATTAAGGGATTATTTTAAAAATAAAATTAATGATTAAAAAAATACATTTTTCTAGAAAAAATAAAATATTATGATATAAGGCATAGAGAGCAGTAATTTGAAATTTGAATTTCTTGTGACTACCATACTTATCAATCATCTTTTGAATTTTACAAGATATTCTTCTGTTGTGCACAGTAATTGTTAAACATGTTAAAAAGCCAAGTTTATTTTTTAATTATTTATTGGCCTATATATTTAAGAGTATTTTAAAACAAATTTGAGCCTTCTATTATCTCTGAGACTTTTTTATTGTGGTTTTTGTAAAACAAAAACCCGATTCTTAAATTTTGATTAAAATATTTTTAGTTTTTTGACGAATTGAGATAGGTTAATAAAATCATTTATATCTGCTTTTAAGTATAACACACAAACTTTCTGCAAAATTTCATATTGATATCTTTAATAGTTTACAAGGAAAACATTTTTAAAGTTGTGAATGCACGTTATGTCATTTTGAGATAACAGGAAAAAAGCCAAAACAGGCTTATAGAGGAGATTGTACTCTGCTTGATGTAAATAAAAAGATAAATATATATAGATTTCCACCAAACAGAGGACAACCTCATTGATTTCCCTTTATGAATCTACAACACTGCTACTATCGGAAAAACAAAATCATTTCAATTAAAAAATTTTTAAGAAAAAATAAAAACCGACTTCAAAAATTAAATGCAACAAATAAAATACACTAAAAGGTATAAAATAATTATTATCTTATTTAGTTACAACTAAACGACGAAATATTAACACGAAATTACTTTTTGAAGTCGGTGCCAAACATATACCTTTTATGAATCGCACTCGACGGATCTTACTTAGTACGTTTGGAGGATATGCTCGCTTATAGGTATAGTTTGTTTGGTACCGAATTCAAAAAGTAATTTCGTGTTAATATTTCGTCGTTTAGTTGTAACTAAATAAGATAATAATTATTTTATACCTTTTAATGTATTTTATTTGTTGCATTTAATTTTTTGAAGTCGGTTTTTATTTTTTTCTTAAAAATTTTTATTTTCTCTTTTTAGTGATGTTATTAATAGTGATGATATCATCAGAACTTGACCAAATTAATATGACACCATCCCTAAGACACCCCTTTCGGATAAAAAAAGAACCATCGAAATCGGTTCATAAACAAAGAGGTTAGGTCTAAACAAACCTAATAAAAAAGGTCTAATACCTATGAAAAAAATCGAAAAAAAAATCGAACCAATCGGAGAAGCTAGACTGGACTGGACCCAATGCAAAAAATTTTTTCAAAATCGGTTGACAATTGGCGGAAATATGAGGTAACGTAGGCACAAAAAAAAAAAAAAAAAAAAAAAATTCAGTCGAATAGAGAACCTCCTTTTTTGAAGTCGGTTAAAAAGAGGCTTAGACTAAATAGGTAATTCGGGTTCTATAATTTCAACACAGCATAGGGTATTTCTTCTAGTTATAGATATCTAAAGTTTCAAAGCTCTGCGACTTAACATATCTGAAATATGGGCATTTAACTTTTTTAATTGAGACATGACTAATTTGCTTCCCTGCTTTGATTCGATTCGGAATTTTTACTAGTTAAAGGACCTCGAATAGCTTATTCTTATTGGCTCCTCAGATAATCCAAGAGATTATCAAGAATGCAGAAAAAATATAAAATAACCTGGATTTCATCATAATTTAAATCTATAATAAATAATTGAATAAATCTGGCTTTTTTTAGATTTCTTTAAATCTAGTCTTTGTCAAACGACTTTCAATTTTTTTAATTTTATTTATTTATTTATTATTATTTTTTTAATTCATTTATCCCTATAACTTCTAGAGAATGGATTTCTTTTCTTGTTTTCTTTTCCAAATTTCGAAATATTTCATTCTACCACTTCGATCCAACACATAAATATTCTACACTATTTCCAATCTGTTTTATTTTTTTATCTTTTTTATTTATTTATTAATTTTGTTTAAATATCTCAGAAGTTTCGCTGTCAAATTGGATAAAAATGGAACAAGCGCTTTCGCCAACTCTTTTATCCCTATGACCTCCAGAGACTGGAACTCGCTCCCAGCCACCATCTTTCCTGCGACTTATAACCTTCAGCTGTTTAAGACCCGTATCCTCAAATACCTTCGTCCCCCGCCCAGCGCATAAAATTCCCTCTTCTTCTTCTTTTCACGATGGTTGGGCCAACCCAGGCCTTTAGGGATATACCTTTTTGATGTAACTCCTTCTCTCATCATTTTCATTTAAAAAAAGTTATTTCTAATATATTTTCTAGTCTCCACGTAAATACACCGGACTCGCCTCAAAAATATGATTGATTGGGTCCAGAGAAAATCCAAATTTCTTATCAAGAATGAAGGAAAAATGTATAAAATAAACCCGATTTTATTTGATTGATTCCATTCCTTTTTTACCTATTGATATAATATTAGGGGATTATTTTGAAAATAAAACTATTGCATTAAAAAAATAAATATTTTTTCTTGAAAAAATAGAATATTATGATAAGACATAGAGAGCGTAGAGCATAGTGGCTTTTTAACTATACTAATAATACTTTAAAAAATATTTTTTTATTACCATATTTAAGATTAAAATGCTTTTACTTTGATATGCAGTTTCGTATTTAATTAAAAAAATGAATAATGCTTTTTGAAAAAAAAAACAACAAAATGTTATTGCGTCTTTTTTACCTTATCAAATGTTTTTATCCTGAACCTATTTATTTATATATAATAGAAAACAATAAATCAACGATGTGTGTCCCACACGACTTTCACATTAGCTTATTCGTTATGTGAAATGATCATGGCAGTTATCTTTTTACAAAATACTTCAATTTATGTTTTTGTCATTTTGAGATAACCGGAAAAAGGAGATTGTACTCTGCTTGATGTAAATAAAAAGATAAATATATATAGATTTCCACCAAACAGAGGACAACCTCATTGATTTCCCTTTATGAATCTACAACACTGCTACTATCGGCAAAACAAAATCATTTCAATTAAAAGAGGCTTAGACTAAATAGGTAATTCGGGTTCTATAATTTCAACACGGGATAGGGTATTTCTTCTAGTTATACGAGGAGAAGTTGAAAAATAAGTTTCCCCTGTCGACTGTGGTCAGAGTTGTGTATGAAAGTCAAAAAATAGAATGAGACATTAAAGATATGACATACCTTTATTTTATTATTCTCTTACGAGTACGTTGAGACATTTGTCATATCGCTTGATAAGCTTCAAAAAGTCCTCCAAGAAAAATTCAGGGCTTTGCATATGGAAGAAGCGTTGAACGGCTATGGTTCCTCACAGTTTTCTGGGACGCCCAAGGAGTTTTGTTGCTGGACTTTTTGGAGGTTGGAACCATCAATGCTACGCGCTACTGTGACACCCTGTCGAAATTGAAAGAGTCGATTCGGAAAAAGCGGCCTGGCCTTCTCACATCTGGCGTTCTGCTGTTGGATGACAATGCCAGACCACATTCGGCGAGGGCAACGCAAAACCATATTGCAACTCTTGGTTGGGAGCGCCTACACCATCCGCCATACAGTCCTGATCTCGCACCAAGCGACTTCCATCTGTTTCCGGCTTTGAAGACAAATCTCGGGGGAAGGCGCTTTGGAAGCAATACGGAAGTGAAACAAGCCGTTCAACGCTTCTTCCGTATGCAAAGCCCTGATTTTTTCCTGGAGGGCTTTTTGAAGCTTATCAAGCGATATGACAAATGTCTCAATGTACTTGGTACCTATGTGGAAAAATAAAGGTTTGTTATATCTTTAATGTCTCATTCTATTTTTTGACTTTCATACACAACTCTGACCACGGTCGACAGGGGAAACTTATTTTTCAACTTCCCCTCGTAGATATCTAAAGTTTCAAAGCTCTGCGACTTAACATATCTGAAATATGGGCATTTAACTTTTTTAATTGAGACATGACTAATTTGCTTCCCTCCTTTGATTCGATTCGGAATTTTTACTAGTTAAAGGACCTCGAATAGCTTATTCTTATATTGGCTCCTCAGATAATCCAAGAGATTATCAAGAATGCAGAAAAAATATAAAATAACCTGGATTTCATCATATTTTAAATCTATAATAAATAATTGAATAAATATGGCTTTTTTAGATTTCTTTAAATCTACAGTCTTTGTCACACGACTTTCAATTTTTTTAATTTTATTTATTTATTTATTATTATTTTTTTAATTCATTTATCCCTATAACTTCTAGAGAATGGATTTCTTTTTCCAAATTTCGAAATATTTCATTCTACCACTTCGATCCAACACATAAATATTCTGCACTATTTCCAATCTGTTTTATTTTTTTATCTTTTTTATTTATTTATTTATTTTGTTTAAATATCTCAGAAGTTTCGCTGTCAAATTGGATAAAAATGGAACAAGCGCTTTCGCCAACTCTTTTATCCCTATGACCTCCAGAGACTGGAACTCGCTCCCAGCCACCATTTTTCCTGCGACTTATAACCTTCAGCTGTTTAAGACCCGTATCCTCAAATACCTTCGTCCCCCGCCCAGCCCATAAAATTCCCTCTTCTTCTTCTTTTCACGATGGTTGGGCCAACCCAGGCCTTTAGGCGATATACCTTTTTGATGTAACTCCTTCTCTCATCATTTTCATTTAAAAAAAGTTATTTCTAATATATTTTCTAGTCTCCACGTAAATACACCGGACTCGCCTCAAAAATATGATTGATTGGGTCCAGAGAAAATCCAAATTTCTTATCAAGAATGAAGGAAAAATGTATAAAATAAACCCGATTTTATTTGATTGATTCCATTCCTTTTTTACCTATTGATATAATATTAGGGGATTATTTTAAAAATAAAACTATTGCATTAAAAAAATAAATATTTTTTCTTGAAAAAATAGAATATTATGATAAGACATAGAGAGCGTAGAGCATAGTGGCTTTTTAACTATACTAATAATACTTTAAAAAATATTTTTTATTACCATATTTAAGATTAAAATGCTTTTACTTTGATATGCAGTTTCGTATTTAATTAAAAAAATGAATAATGCTTTTTGAAAAAAAAAACAACAAAATGTTATTGCGTCTTTTTTACCTTATCAAATGTTTTTATCCTGAACCTATTTATGTATATATAATAGAAAACAATAAATCAACGATGTGTGTCCCACACGACTTTCACATTAGCTTATTCGTTATGTGAAATGATCATGGCAGTTATCTTTTTACAAAATACTTCAATTTATGTTTTTGTCATTTTGAGATAATCGGAAAAAGGAGATTGTACTCTGCTTGATGTAAATAAAAAGATAAATATATATAGATTTCCACCAAACAGAGGACAACCTCATTGATTTCCCTTTATGAATCTACAACACTGCTACTATCGGCAAAACAAAATCATTTCAATTAAGAGAGGCTTAGACTAAATAGGTAATTTGGGTTCTATAATTTCAACACAGCATAGGGTATTTCTTCTAGTTATAGATATCTAAAGTTTCAAAGCTCTGCGACTTAACATATCTGAAATATGGGCATTTAACTTTTTTAATTGAGACATGACTAATTTGCTTCCCTCCTTTGATTCGATTCGGAATTTTTACTAGTTAAAGGACCTGTCTAAATTTCAAAATAATCCTAAGAAAATCAATTTGGCGGAACAACTACCTTAATCCTCTTAATATGTTCCAAGAGATTAGATAATAAGCCTTTGTAAATTGTGGCTTTTAAAAGAACTTTTGTTTGTTTTTACCAGAGTTTGAATTTTTGTGTTTGTTATGAATAAAAATGATTTTAAGTTAAAGATATATTATTTGACTATCTACATACTTCTTAGGGCCAGTTTCATAGAAAATAAATAATCCTCGGCTTATTCAACTCCATAGGTTGAGAGTTACCCCGGAGTTCCAAACAATATGAATTTCATAAAATATAAAAATTTTTAAGAAAAAAATAAAAACCGACTTCAAAAAATTAAATGCAACAAATAAAATAAACTAAAAGGTATAAAATAATTATTATCTTATTTAGTTACAAATAAACGACGAAATATTAACACAAAATTACTTTTTGAAGTCGGTACCAAACATATACCTTTTATGAATCGCACTCGACGGATCTTACTTAGTACATTTGGAGGATATGCTCGCTCATAGGTATAGTTTGTTTGGTACCGAATTCAAAAGTAAGTTTAGTTGTAACTAAATAAGATAATAATTATTTTATACCTTTTAGTGTATTTTATTTGTTGCATTTAATTTTTTGAAGTCGGTTTTTATTTTTTCTTAAAATTTTTTATTTTCTCTTTAAAGTGATGTTATTAATAGTGATCATATCATCAGAACTTGACCAAATTAATATGACACCATCCCTAAGACACTCCCTTTCGGATAAAAAAAGAACCATCGAAATCGGTTCATAAACAAAGAGGTTAGGTCTTACAACTAATAAAAAAGGTCTAATACCTATGAAAAAAAATCGAAAAAAAATGGGACCAATCGGAAGCTAGACTGGACCCAATGCAAAAAAAATTTTCAAAATCGGTTGACAATTGGCGGAGATATGAGGTAACATAGGCACAAAAAAAAAATCAGTCGAATAGAGAACCTCCTCCTTTTTTGAAGTCGGTTAAAAATAGGTTGGCAACGGCGAAATTAATTCCCTGCATTTTAGTTTTTTTAGAAAAAAAACAATTACGTTTAAATTTTGTTTTGTTTTGTGTTCATTAAATAAATGAATGTCTTGATTTCTTTTATTATTTAAAAACAATTAAATTTTTTTCTATTTAATCAAATAAAAATAAAGTGTTCCATATGCGCTACTGTGTGGTTGGACCGGGTCTTGACTACACGTGGGATACGCACGGCCTGGGTTCAATTTGCGCCGGGTGTACCGATGTTCTGCCCAATTTTGATGGGTTGATAGTTAAAAATCAACCCATCATCATCCATCCCAAATTTTTATTTTGCCAGGTGACTTACAACATACTAAAAATTCATGAAATTAATTTGAAAATATGTACATGGAAGTGGAAGTAGGTGTACACGATATTGGTCGCGGTTCGCCCTTCGGCTCGTTATATATAGTAGTAGTATAGGTTGTCGAAATAAATGAATGCTGTATAAAATTTGAATAAAAAATTAAATTTATTTTACATCATTCGTATCCATAGTAAATTTATAAAAGGAATCGTATTGAATTGGATAAATTAAAAATACAGTTTTTTTTTCTTTTTGTTTTTTATTAATATATTAAAGATACATTTCTTTCTTAAATTAATTTATTTACAATATATTTACCATCCTTGTTAAGCTTTTGACCATGTTTCCTTAACAATTTATGGCAAATGCCAGGATGGTTTGACCATGGAATCGGGTTTTTACTCGGAATTTTTAAATACGTTTTGTCTTTGATGGAAATCTATGGTCATGTTATCTGTTAATGAGCATACAATTCTATTTTTTTCTTTTTTGTTAATTTTTAATTTCTTATAGATGATGTTGGTTGGCCTGGCCAGAGAGTACTTGTTCCTCTAAGCAGGTCGAATAATAAATATTTTAATACAACATTAACAAAATCTCATTAAATAAAGTATGAAATCACATAGTTATATATAAATATTCCACTTCTTTTCTCGAATTGTTAGCAAGATTTTCTGCATTTCGAACTCTTTGTCCCTAAGCTTCTTTTCAAAAAACATAACCTGTAATTAAATAATTTCAATAGCAATAAATATTTCAATTAATTAACAGAAAATTCAAAGATAACTAACCCTATCATAAATATGTAACATATCTTGTTTATAATAAATATTTTTACTTTTGAATCCTGTTATATGGGAAAACATTTCTCTATGAAAAAATGTACGTTTAAACTTTTCCAGCTGAAAATTAATAATTGATTATTATAATAAAACGAATTTAAACATTTTTAAATCCAATTAATTTATATTTCGAATCGATTAACTTACTTGTCGCTTTATTTTTAAAATTTCTTCGAATTCTTCTTTCTTCTTTTCATATGCCAGATTTAAAGTTTTAACCTAAAAAACACATGATTACTAAGGTAATAAGAAAAATAGGTAAATTTAAATTGTACAAACGAAATATTGATTTATAATGATATGATAATATTCATTAAAAAAAACACTTACCTCGGAATTATATTTCATTTTTTACTATATATAATTCGAATCAAAATTAGAAACAAAATCAAAAATAAAAAGCAAACTCGGGGTGGAAATTTAAAAATTTAAAAAATAATGTAGCAGAGATGTGCAGACATCAGCAGTCTAGATACAAATGATCATTTATCTAGTTTTGTGAATCCGTTTATATTGTACTAAAAACTAGACCCTTTAGCCAGGTAGGAACCTGCTAATGATCCAACTATATGGGATAAAAGGATCATAGAATTTTTAAAATGCAGAATCCTATCGACCACACACAATGAATTCAAAAAATTTAGATTTTTCAAATCTCTTTTGGATTGCTTCAAAAACAGAAAGTATTTTTTTTTTTTTTTTTTTTTTTAGGGTAATTTCAGAAAATAAATTCCGGGGAACTCTCTTAGCTCGAATACCCGGATAGGTTGCTCTGAGGTACCTTATAATTTGTCTTCAAATATTTGGCATCAGAAAAATCAAAATGGAGAATAAGAAATTCAAATGTAAAAGATAAAAAAAAATAATTTATATTTTAGAGAAAATTCAATTTCGTAAATTCACAATTCTTCTATTTTTAAAATTTCGGCGTGAATCAATCATTTTTTACTTTACCATACAGGGTATGGTCGAGTATTGTAATCGTGCATGAAAAATGTGGATTTTTTGCTTCTTTTTTTCGAAATATCTACAAATCTACAAAACGGCTGACACTATTTTGATTTAAAAAATTGAGCGAAACCATGGCATTTCGGGCTACAAAAAAAGCCCCAATAAGTGAACATCGAAAAAATTATATTTTTCGAGATAATAATTGTTTTATCAAAATGTCTGGTAGTAAGTTTGTGCGTTACCAAATTTTTGTGGACGAGCTAGCTCAAAAACTAGTGTGAATATCAAAACCAAATTTCATACGTAGTTTTCGTCCATCGAGATTAAGAGCTAATTAGATTTTGGTGAATATCGATCTAAAATTATGGGGGGTGGAGGGGGGGTTAAAATGAAAAATCTAGGCTATTTGAGCAAACTCAACCAAATTTTGTATTCATAATCAGTGGGACCCCAGAAGTCTAAAAATGCAAAAACTAACCTCCCGCCCCTACATGATTATAAATAATTTTAATAAATATTAAATATAAGTGAAGGGCCAGGTTGTATGGTAAAGTCAAGTGGATGGCCACATCAGAACACGTAAGCTTATTTTCAATTAAAAAACAGCTTTCGAGTACTTTAGGTCAATGTTAACCCTTCTAAAAATCTGGCTTTGTTAATTTTTAATTTAAAACCAACTTAACTGTCGAATAGTATTTGTTGGCTTTTGAATCAAAAACTTTTTTTGGCAAACATTTTTTTACAGCTTTCTTCTATGCGCAGTAACAGCCGTACCAAGGTAGATCAAGCAAACAGCCGATTCCCTACTCATTTATACTATTGATACACCTATATGTGAAATTTCTACTGGAATCAAACACTTCATGAAAAATGGGTTATGGCCTCTTGGACTATATTTGGACAAGGATAAATATCCTGCGTTTTATAAACATACTCTGTCGATGTTTTCGCTATTTGGAAACACTTATACAGCATAAACCCAGAATTGACACAGGACCGTCAAAGATGATGGGAGAGTATTAAGGGGCCGAACTTTTATAGAAATAAGGCTAGCAGATAAGAGGCATAGTTTATTATACCGGGTGAGTTTTTTATCTTGTGACAGTCTTATAAATCAAAAACAGTGCATTTATTTGAAAAAAGTTTCAAATAAAAGCTTATTTATAACGAGAGGGAAACTAAATTACACTATTGTTTGTTGACTTAGAACAAGCTTTCAAGGGTATTTTGAGTTCTGATTTTTAAATTGAAACCTATATGTTTATATACATATTCTTAATCTGTAAAAAAAAATTCAGTCGAATTGAGAACCTCCTCCTTTTTTGAAGTCTGTTAAAAAAACTGAACAACTTTTATAAGAACTTTTTTTTTACGACATCAAATAAAAAAAATATTTAATTAATTAGATCTTAAAAAAATTGTAATAATTATTTTTAACAATTATTCAACTTAATTATCAAATAATAATGATTAAATAATTAATTATTAAATAAATATTTATTAAATCGAAAAGTCACTACAATGAAAATAAGTGTTTATAATGATTTTAAAACTTCATTATACTCAGATTTAAGAGATTATTTTTACTTAATAGAGCTAGTTCAAATTCTTAAGTTTAAAAAAGTATATTTCTCGACAAGACAGAATTGAAATGGTCTTAATTTATGATGGTGAATATGGAAGAAGTTTTATGGGGCTGCCATTGAAATAGATGCCGGGAGTTTTCCTAATAGTAATAAACCCTCCCAAGCTTCATTTTATCGTGTTGTAAATCTGTTAAAAAAAACAAGAAATGTAAAGGCTACGAAAAAACTGAAACAGGCCAAAATAACGAAATTGGAACTGGAATTCATTCAGAAGACTTGCAATACACTCTGAAATGTTTCAGAACAGTGTCGTAAAATAATTACATTATAATTATTATTAAATTATTTATTTAATAATTAAATATTTGATGATTATTATTTGATAATTAAGTTGAATGATTGTCAAAAATAATTTCTTGAATTTTTTTTCTATTTATACATATGAAAAAAGTAAGTATATAGATCAGTGGTCCCCAACCTGGGGCAATCGCCCCCCAAGGGGCGATTTGGGTTATCAGGGGGCGATAAATAAGTGAGGGGCGATTGGGGGGCGATGAGTATTCTAAGGGGCGAAATTAAAATAGTAACTGTACAGTAGAATTTGCCGGTTAAAATAAAACATTAACAAAGTTTTCAAACTTTAACTTAGCCCAGTAAATAGAGGGGTTTCAGCTTACATTAATTGCGGGAAAAGATTTTTTTTAGGTATGGTGTGGGTATGCGAAATCTAAGTTTCCGACCTCGAAAATGTGCGGGACAACGTTTGGTGGCCTAAAAACTTCGAAATTTTCGGAGTTTTTCCAGTGTCCCGCTTATAATTCGAAAATAGTTCATATTTTGCAAATAACCGTCCTATAGTAAATTAAAGAGGCCAAAATTTCATGTCGATTAAAAAAATATCCAAAATTGCTCCAGTAGTCGATTTTTAATGGGGATCCAAAAACAGACCTGGGATCACTTTTGAATATCCCAAAAATTATCATTTTTTTCGATTTTTCCCATTTTGACCATGAAGGAGCACATTTTCAATAAATACCACTCTATACATGTTTAAACTAGATTAAATTTGCTGCAATTCAAACAAAGTTTCATCTTAATTGGATATAATGGTAGCCCGTGCCGCAATGAGGTTTAAGTTTAAAAAAAAAACTGCAATTTTTAAATGCAACAAATAAAATTCACTAAAAGTATAAAATAATTATTATCTTATTTAGTTACAAATAAACGACGAAATATTAACATGAAATTACTTTTTGAAGTCGGTGCCAAACAAACTATACCTATAAGCGAGCGTACCCGCCAAACGTACTAAGTAAGATCCGTCGAGTGCGATTCATAAAAGGTATATGTTTGGCACCAACTTCAAAAAGTAATTTCATGTTAATATTTCGTCGTTTAGTTGTAATTAAATAAGATAATAATTATTTTATACCTTTTAGTGTATTTTATTTGTTGCATTTAATTTTTTGAAGTCGGTTTTTATTTTTTTCTTAAAATTATTTTTATTTTTCTCTTTTTAGTGATGTTATTAATAGTGATCATATCATCAGAACTTGACCAAATTAATATGACACCATCCCTAAGATACCCCCTTTCCAATAAAAAAAGAATCATCAAAATCGGTTCATAAACAAAGAAGTTAGGCCTAAACAAACCTAACAAAAAAGGTCTAATACCTATGAAAAAAATGAAAAAAATGGGACCAATCGGAAGCTAGACTGGACCCAATGCAAAATTTTTTTTCAAAATCGGTTGACAATTGGCGGAGATATGAGGTAACATAGGCACAAAAAAAAAAATTCAGTCGAATAGAGAACCCCTCCTTTTTTGAAGTCGGTTAAAAAGGAATCGTAGTGAATTGGATAAATTAAAAATACAGTTTTTTTTTGCTTTTCGTTTTTTTATTAATATATTAAAGATACATTTCTTTCTTAAATTAATATATATACAATATATTTACCATCCTTGTTAAGGTTTTGACCATGTTCCCTTAACAATTTATGGCAAATGCCGGGATGGTTTGCCCATGGAATCGGGTTTTTGCGCGAAATTTTTTAAATACGTTTTGTCTTTCATGGAAATCTATGGTCATGTTATCTGTTAATGAGCATACAATTCTATTTTTTTTCTTTTTTGTTAATTTTTAATTTCTTATAGATGATGTTGGTTGACCTGGCCAGAGAGTACTTGTTCCTCTAAGCAGGTCGAATAATAAATATTTTAATACACATTCACAAAATCTCATTAAATAAAGTATGAAATCACATAGTTATATATAAATACTACCGCTTCATTTTTCGAATTGCTAGCCAGATTTTTTGCATTTCGAACTCTTTGTCCCTAAGCTTCTTTTCAAGACTCATTACCTGAAATTAAATAATTTCAATAACAATAAATATTTCAATTAATTAACGGAAAATTTAAAGATTACTAACCCTATCATAAATATTTAACATATCTTGTTTATAATAAATATTTTTATTTTTGAATCCTGTTATATGGGAAAACATTTCTCTATGAAAAAATGTTCGTTTAAACTCTTCCAGCTGAAAATTAATAATTAATTATTATAATAAAACGAATTTAAATATTTTTAAATACAATTAATTTATATTTCGAATCGATTAACTTACTTGTCGCTTTATTTTTAAAATTTCTTCGAATTCTTCTTCTTTCTTTTCATATGCCAGATTTAAAGTTTTAACCTAAAAAACACATGATTACTAAGGTAATAAGAATTATAGGTAAATATAAATTGTACAAACGAAATATTGATTTATAATAATAATATTTATTAAAAAAAAAAAAAAAAAAAAAAAAAAACACTTACCTCGGAATTATATTTCATTTTTTTACTATATATAATTCGAATCAAAATTAGAAACAAAATCAAAAATAAAAAGCAAACTCGGGGTGGAAATTTAAAAATTTCAAAAATAATGTAGCAGAGATGTGAACACATCAGGAGTCTAGATACAAATGATAATTTATCTAGTTTTGTGAATCCTTTTATATTGTACTAACTAAAACTAGACCCTTTAGCCAGGTAGGTACCTGCTACCTGATCCAACTATATGGGATAAAAGGATCATGGAATTTTTAAAAAAATTTTTAAGAAAAAAATAAAAACCGACTTCAAAAAATTAAGTGCAACAAATATAAAAATACACTAAAAGGTATAAAATAATTATTATCTTATTTAGTTACAACTAAACGACGAAATATTAACACGAAATTACTTTTTAAAGTCGGTGCCAAACAAACTATACCTATAAGCGAGCGTACCCGCCAAACGTACTAAGTTAAGATCCGTCGAGTGCGATTCATAAAAGGTATATGTTTGGCACCAACTTCAAAAAGTAATTTCGTGTTAATATTTCGTCGTTTAGTTGTAACTAAATAAGATAATAATTATTTTATACCTTTTTAGTGTATTTTTATATTTGTTGCACTTAATTTTTGAAGTCGGTTTTTATTTTTTTCTTAAAAATTTTTATTTTTCTCTTTTTAGTGATGTTATTAATAGTGATTATATCATCAGAACTTGACCAAATTAATATGACACCATCCCTAAGACACCCCCTTTCGGATAAAAAAAGAACCATCGAAATCGGTTCATAAACAAAGAGGTTAGGTCTAAACAAACCTAAACAAACCTAATAAAAAAGGTCTAATACCTATGAAAAAAAATCGAAAAAAAATGGGACCAATCGGAAGCTAGACTGGACCCAATGCAAAAAAATTTTTCAAAAATCGGTTGACAATTGGCGGAGATATGAGGTAACATAGGCAATAAAAAAAAAAAAAAAAAAAAATTCAATCGAATAGAGAACCTCCTCCTTTTTTTGAAGTCGGTTAAAAAATGGAGAATCCTATCGACCACACACAATGAATTCAAAAAATTTAGATTTTTCAAATCTCTTTTGGATTGCTTCAAAAACAGAAAGTATTTTTTTTTTTTTTTTTTTTAGGGTAATTTCAGAAAATAAATTCCGGGAACTCTCTTAGCTCGAATACCCGGATAGGTTGCTCTGAGGTACCTTATAATTTGTCTTCAAATATTTGGCATCAGAAAAATCAAAATGGAGAATAAGAAATTCAAATGTAAAAGATAAAAAAAATAATTTATATTTTAGAGAAAATTCAATTTCGTAAATTCACAATTCTTCTATTTTAAAAATTTCGGCGTGAATCAATCATTTTTTACTTAACCATACAGGGTATGGTCAAGTATTGTAATCGAGCATGAAAAAAGTTTTTTGCTTCTTTTTTTTAAAATATCTCCAAAAGGGCTGACACTATTTTGATTTAAAAAATTGAGCGAAACCATGGCATTTCGGACTACAAAAAAAGCCCCAATAAATGAACATCGAAAAAATTATATTTTTCGAGATAATAATTGTTTTATCAAAATGTCTGTTAGTAAGTTTCTGCGTTACCAAATTTTTGTGGACGAGCTAGCTCAAAAACTAGTGTGAATATCAAAACCAAATTTCATACTTAGTTTTTGTCCATCGAGATTAAGAGCTAATTAGATTTTGGTGAATATCGATCTAAAATTAAGGGGGGTGGAGGGGGTTAAAAATGAAAAATCTAGGCTATTTGAGCAAACTCAACCAAATTTTGTGGGACCCCAGAAGTCTAAAAATGCAAAAACTAACCTCACGCCCCTACTTTATTATAAATAATTTTATTAAATATTAAATATAAGTGAAGGGCCAGGTTGTATGGTAAAGTCAAGTGGATGGCCACATCAGAACACGTAAGCTTATTTTCAATTAAAAAAACAGCTTTCGAGTACTTTAGGTCAATGTTAACCCTTCTAAAAATCTGGCTTTGTTAATTTTTAATTTAAAACCAACTTAACTGTCGAATAGTATTTGTTGGCTTTTGAATCATAAACTTTTTTAGCAAACATTTTTTTACAGCTTTCTTTTATGCGCAGTAACAGCCGTACCCAGGTAGATCAAGCAAACAGCCGATCACTACTCATCTATACTATTGATATACCTATGTGAAATTTCTACTGGAATCAAACACTTCATGAAAAATGGGTTATGGGCTCTTGGACTATATTTGGACAAGGATAAATATCCTGCGATCATGCTCTGTCGATGTTTTCGCTATTTGTAAACACTTATGCGGCATAACCCCAGAATTGACACAGGACCGTCAAAGATGATGGGAGAGTATTAAGGGGCCAAACTTTTATAGAAATAAACCTAGCAGATAAGATGAACAGTTTATTATACCGGGATGAGTTTTTTATCTTGCGACAGTCTTATAACTCAAAAACAGTGCATTATTTGAAAAAAGTTTCAAATAAAAGCTTATTTATATCGAGGGGGAAACTAAAACAACACTATTGTTTGTTGACTTAGAACAAGCTTTCAAGGGTATTTTGAGCTCAAGTTCTGATTTTTAAATTGAAACCTATATGTTTATATACATATTCTGAATCTATAAAAAAACAATTCAGTCGAATTGAGAACCTTCTCCTTTTTTGAAGTCGGTTAAAAAACTGAACAACTTTTATAAGAACTATTTTATTTTATGACATCAAATAAAAAAAATATTAAATCAATTAGATCTCAAAAAAATCTTAATAATTATTTTTAACAATTATTCAACTTAATTTTCAAATAATAATGATTAAATAATTAATTATTAAATAAATATTTATTAAATCGAAAAGTCACTACAATGAAAATAAGTGTTTATAATGATCTTAAAACTTCATTATACTCAGATTTAAGATATTATTTTTACTTAATTGAACTAGTTCAAATTCTTAAGTTTAAAAAAGTTTATTCAAATTTATTTCTCGACAAGACAGAATTGAAATGGTCTTAATTTATGATGGTGAATATGGAAGAAGTTTTATGGGGCTGCCATTGAAATAGATTCCGGGAGTTTTCCTGATAGTAATATACCCTCCCAAGCTTCATTTTATCGTGTTGTAAATCTGTTTAAAAACAAGAAATGGAAAGGCTACGAAAAAACTGAAAGATGCCAAAATAACGAAATTGGAACTGGAATTCATTCTCTAGAAGACTTGCAATACACTCTGGAATGTTTCAAAACAGTGTCGTAAAATAATTAAATTATAATTATTTATAAATTAAATATTTGATGATTATTATTTGATAATTAAGTTGAATGATTGTTAAAAATATTTTTTTGAATTTTTTTTCTATTTATACATATGAAAATAAAGTGGTAAAAAGTAAGTATATAGATACGATAAAAGTGAGACAAATCATGTAATTTTAAAAATTTGAAATCTATTAAATTACTGAATATTAAATTTTCGATAGAATATGGATCAATCTTCAATTAAGAGTAAAAGAACTCCCAATTTCACAATAGAGAGAAAAGTCTTGTTTTTTCTCGTTAATAAATATAAAGATGTGTTGGAATCTAATGCTAATTTAAAGAAAAAAATATGGCATGATTTGGCATCAGAATTTAATGCCGACTCCAATCGTTTCCGATCTAATTTTATTCTACGAAATAAATATAAGAATTCAATATTTTATTAGAAATATCTGCTTTCTTCGATTTTAGTTTGAAATGTTTTTAATTTAATTTATTAGATATTTACTTTTAAAAAATATTCCTATATAATGAATTCTTTTGTTTTATTCTAGTTCCGTGTTAACATAAATTAAAGTTATATATACATGTATATAGGTATATTTGGCTATATTTTATATTATATAAAACTAGCTGCAAGGCCCTCCAACCCACGAACCCCACCCTCCCACCCCACTCCCCCCCCACCACGCACCCCCACCCTCCGCACCCCTGCCCACACCATCAGCCCGCTTAACCCCCGCTACCACACCACCCGTGGCCTCCACCACTGCCCCAACCCTTTCCGCCCCGCCCCGCAATACCCCACTACGCCTCTGGGCCCTCACCTGAACCCCATACTCTACCCCGCACCACCACCCCTCGAAGCACACCCACCCCGGACCCCAGCCCATGCCCTCCACCCCTCGCACCACACCCCCGCCTAGCTCCCTTGACCCCCACCCCCATTACGCCCCCCGGACTCCACCCCGCTTCACCCTACTCCATCTTGCTCCCTCACCCACATTCTACTCACCCCCCCTCTCTCAGCCCACCCTTAACCCACATATGCACCCGCGCCATCACTCCACTCCCGCACCCACCCCCGCACCCAGTTTTTGCATTTGTAGCCTTTTAGTGACCCACAGATTATGTATACAAAATTTGGTTGAGTTTGGTCCAAGAGCAAGAATTTTCATATTTTGACCCTTCCCCTTTGGGGGGAATTTTTTTAAACAAAAGTTGTCAGAAATCACATCCCCTATAACTTTGCTCATAATAAAATTTGTCGTAAAGTTAATAGTTTAGGAGTTATTTGATAATTTTCAATCGTGCGCCCCCCAACCCACCTTTTGGAGTCAAAATATCAAAACGTTATATAACTAAAAATCTAAGTTAGAAGACATTTCATGCAAATATGAAATTTCATAATAATCCCTTCATCCGTTTTTACGTGAATCGTGAGCAACTTTTCGCGGAAACTACTGAAACAGACAGACAGACAGACAGACAGGTATTTCGTTGAGTGTGTTTTCGTTCATAACGTTGCTTGAAACGTGTGCATCCAAAATTCGGCGTGATTTGGACCAATGTACAGACAAAACCTTAATTTTATATATATAGATTAATAATAATAATCATAAGAATTTTACTGGCTTGGTGTGTACTGGATATATTAATTTTTTATTGTTAAGGATAAATAAATTGAATTGCTTCTTTTCAGTAATTTATTTTATTATTCAAATGGTTAATCCAAATATTTCGAGAAGGAGAACATTAATTAGTTCATGTTAAATTTAAACCAGCTCGAGTACTGAACATTTTTTGATTTTTTAAATTTCATTCGGACTTCATTATAAAGAGATGTAAATAATTGTATATATTCGTGTGTTATCTCATTTTGAATTTGTATGTATGTATATATATACATTATACATGTATGTGTGTGTTGTGTGATCGAGCTTTTATCAATGTTCTGTACAAACTGATGGGGTCGGCACATTGGTGGGGAGTGGGTGAGTACCTTTTGACACCTGTAATTATAATAACTCACTGACTTGCCAATTGTGTGGTCCCACAGTTTCCACTGAGGAAGAGATGCCGAGAGCGCTCTCGAAATATTTGGATTAACCATTTGAATAACAAGATAAATTACTGGAAAGAAGTAATTCAATTTATTTATCCTTAACAATAAAAAATAATAATAATATTATAAAAATAAATAATATAAGGATTTGTTTTGAATTCTTTTGATTTGAAACTCTAACCTATAAAAGATTTTTCGAATGTAAATATACACAGGGTTATCCCCAGGATAAATATTAACCCATCAATTTCGGAGAGTTAAATATAGGGGGGTTAAGTTTGAGATCACCTTCTCTTTGTTTTTATGAAACACATTACGAGAGGTAACCCCAGGATGTTCCCTAGCATAGGGTCATCCGATTTTTATGAAACTGGCCCTTAATTGTATTTCAGTTTAGCCCTCTAGGTATCCGAAAATCATATTTGGAACTGACATATAATATTTGGACTTATAAAGGGCCCTATATCTCAAATAGCTTAGGGCCTTATCAAGTCTAAATCCGTCCTTGCTTGCTTGGTCACAAGGGTAATGAAACTCAAAAGGTTAGGAACCACTCTAGGTACTAGTAAGAAATTCAGGGCCTGTAAACGCAACCAGCAATGCAGATAGTTCTATTTGATTGCATACACTTCAATTTACAGGCGCGGCGCTGAATTACTTCAATCAAAGGCTTGCATAATATGTCAAAAACATGCCTATATGTCTTTCTATATATTTTAGCCAGTCGTGAAACCAAACAAAAGTTGGAAACTTTTTCAAAACTCAGTATTCTCACCAGTCAGAGTTGCCTTAATAATAAACTTAGTACTTGGAGGCACCGAGCGATGCTCGGTAACTTCTTCCTTCAGTTAAAACCTTTATTTTAATATTATATTTAATTTAAAATTCTGATCGATATTTATTTGAGAGCCGTTTTCAAATAAAAAAAAATACAAATATATATATAGTATTCGCCCACTGTACCCCCCCCTCCCCCTCCCGCATGATCACACCCCCGAAACCTCGCCCTACCCCCGGATCCCTCACCACTGCACCCCACCTCCTGCACCTGTTTTGATTCAACCATATGATTCATTTTTATTCATCCAATTGTTATTAAATAAAACCTATCAAAATGTGTTGTTTTTTCAGAAAATTGAGACCTGCTTATGCGAATTATATTTTTAAATAAATTCTTGATTATTTTTTATTCTATTAAATAAATAAAATTCTTTATAAAAACAATTATAAAACGTTTATTAATATTTCTAACGTTTAGGTTGAACAAAATATGTTAAAAACCACAATCACAATACTTCTTCAAGGCCATTGAGAATAAAAGATTTACCCGACCCATTGTCTGCCTGAGCACAAAAGGAAAAGGGAAACTTTTTTTAAAACCCTAAAGCACATTCAGTGGCTGTCATCTGATTGGCCATCTCAGTGGCTCCATTTACCATCTACCTTGGTTAGTGGTAAAAAGCATTTACTTTGCGACATACAACCGGGCCTTAGAATGGGATTTGTCTACCTGAGAATAATTAATTTGATTACGAAAAAACCCATCAAAAACAATTTTGTCGAAGATGAGACCGTGACAGATCGAATTGTCACTCCAAAAACCCCCTAACTCGTGAATTTCATCAAAATCGTTAGAGTCATTTTCAAAATAGAAGCAAGCTACAAATATATAAACAAATAAATATATATACAAACAAATATATATGCAAATAAGTATACAATTTTTGCTCGTTTAATAAGAGTAGATATACCGGGTGAGTTTTTTATCTTGAAACAGTCTTATAACTCAAAAACAGTTCATTAAACGAAAAAAGTTTTAATTAAAAGTTTATTTATATCAAAGGGGAAACTAGATTATGGTATTGTTTGTCGACCTATGTTAGAACAACTTTCAAGAGTATTTCGATGTCAAGCTCTGTTTTTTAAATGGAAAGCTATATAATTATTGTTTCTCTACATATTCTGAATTTACAAAAAAAAAAATTAAATGAATTATATCTCAAAAAAATTCATGAAATTATTTTTAGCAATCATTTAACTCAATTATCAAATAATAATGATCAAATATTTAATTATTAAATAGATAATTTAATAATAATTATTATTTAATAATTTTGCGACACTGTTCTGAGACATTCCAGAGTGTATTGCAAGTCTTCTGAATGAATTCCAGTTCCAATTTCGTTATTTTTGCCTGTTTCATTTTTTTCGTAGCCTTTCCATTTCTTGTTTTTTTTTAACAGATTTACAACACGATAAAATGAAGCTTGGGAGGGTTTATTACTATCAGGAAAACTCCCGGCATCTATTTCAATGGCAGCCCCATAAAACTTCTTCCATATTCACCATCATAAATTTAGACCATTTCAATTCTGTCTTGTCGAGAAATATACTTTTTTAAACTTAAGAATTTGAACTAGTTCTATTAAGTAAAAATAATCTCTTAAATCTGAGTATAATGAAGTTTTAAGATCATTATAAAGACTTGCACACTCGGGCTAAAACGATAGTCGTTATAGAGAGAGAGAATATTCAATTGGACTTAAAATTCAGACAAAAATTTACGAAACAAATTAGTTGTTGCTGCTCTAAATAGCAAGCGTAGAATTTTTGAAAAAAGTTTTTATTTTTGCTTCTATTTCTTTGTATTTTTAATTGCGTCAGAAATTCACTAAAATTTAGTTCACAATTAATTTTTTTATTTTAAATATATATATATATATATATATATATATATATATATATATATATATATATATATATATATATATTTAAATGACCTCGGAAATGGATCCAATTGGCCAGTTTCTTTTTTTTAACCGACTTCAAAAAAGGAGGAGGTTCTCAATTAGACTGAATTTTTGTTTGTGTCCATGTTACCTCATATCTCCGTCAATTTTATGATTTTTTTTGCATTGGGTTTAGTCTAGCTTCCGATTGGTCCCGTTTTTTTTTCATTGGTATTGGACCTTTTTTTATATGATTGTTCAAGCATAACTTCTTTGTTTATGAACCGATTTTAATGATTATTTTTTTATTGGAAAGTGGGTACCTTAGGGGTGGTATCATGTTAATTTGGTCAAGTTCTGATGATATGATCAATGACGAAATAAAGTAAATCTCCAATTCTTATGACCAAATAATCGAAATTATAATAAATAAAATCTTTAAACATTCATTTAAAACCCGCAAACGTTTCGAGAGAATTTCTATATTTATGAATTGAATTTTATTATCATTTTCTGATTCATTCGCCTGACGCTTTCTCTTGCAAGGTATTATATTAAGTCACTATTAATAACATCACTAAAATGAGAAAAATAAAAATAATTTTTATAAAAAAAAAATAAAACCGACTTCAAAAAAATTAAATGCAACCAATAAAATAATAATAACTTAAAAATCAAATAAAATACAGTAAAATGTATAAAATAATTATCTAATTTAATTAAAACTAAACTACGAATTATGCCAAACATATACATTTTATGAATCGCACTCGACGGGTCTTACCAAATACAGTAGGTATATACAGTATTTGCTTATAGGTATAGTTTGTTTGGCACCGACATCAAAAAGTAATTTTATGTTAATATTTGGTCGTTTAGTCGTAACTAAATTAGATAATTATTTTATACCTTTTAGTGTATTTTATTTGATTTTTAAGTTATTATTATTTTTAACCGACTTCAAAAAAGGAGGAGGTTATCTATTCGACTGAATTTTTTTTTTTGTGTCTATGTTACCTCATATTACTGTGTTGTAACAATGAATCAAAATTGTCTTAAAATATGTAATGGTTATTGTTTAATGTTGGTTTAGTTTTTATAAAAACAGTAAGAAGGGTTTCTTAATTATAATTAAATATGTATATAAATTTTCCGATATCCCGTATAGTGCAATGTATAAGAGTCTGAAAAACTCTATTTTTGAAATTTAATATTTCCGGAAATATATTGTTCATAAATTTCGTTTTGCCACCAATCGATGCAGAAGTATTTAAATAATAATCTGTCTAAATTTCAAAAAATCCTAAGAAAACCCATTTGGCGGAACAACTACCTTAATCCTCTTAATATGTTCCAAGAGATTAGATAATAAGCCTTTGAAAATTGTGGCTTTTAAAAGAACTTTTGTTTCTTTTTACCAGAGTTTGGATTTTTGAGTTTGTTATGAATAAAAATGATTTTAAGTTAAAGATATATTATTTGACTATCTATATACTTCTTAGGGCCAGTTTTATAGAAAATAAATAATCCTCGGCTTATTCAACTCCATAGGTTGAGAGTTACCCTGGAGTTCCAAACAATATGAATTTCATAAAACAAAATGTGTCGAGTTAGCTCAGGTAGGAAAATAGGTTGCCAACGGCGAAATTAATTCCCTGCATTTTAGTTATTTTTAGAAAAAAAACAATTACGTTTAAATTTTGTTTTGTTTTGTATTCATTAAATAAATGAATGACTTGATTTCTTTTATTATTTAAAAAACACTTAAATTTTTTTCTATTTAATCATATAAAAATAAAGTGTTCTATATGCGCTTCTGCGTGGTTGGGCCGGGTCTTGACTACACGTGGGATACGCACGGGCTGGGTTCAATTTGCGCCGGGCGTACCGATTTTCTGTCCAGTTTTGATGGGTTGATAGTTAAAAATCAACCTATCATCATCCATCCCAAATTTTTATTTTGCCAGGTGACAACATACTAACTATTCATGAAATTAATTTGAAAATATGTACTTGGAAGTGGAAGTAGGTGTACACGATATTGGTTTACCCTACGGCTCGTTATATATAGTAGTAGTATAGGTTGTCGAAATAAATGAATGCTGTATAAAATTTGAATAAAAAATTAAATTTATTTTACATCAGTCCTATCCATAGTAAATTTATAAAAGGAATCGTAGTGAATTGGATAAATTAAAAATATAGTTTTTATTGTTTTTTATTAATATATTAAAGACACGATTCTTTCTTAAATTAATATATTTACAATATATTTACCATCCTTGTTAAGGTTTTGACCTGGTTTCCTTAACAACTTATGTCAAATGGATGTTAATGTTAATGCGTCGTTTGCCCATGGAATCGGGTTATTACGCGGAATTTTTTAAATTGTTTTGTCTTTGATGGAAATCTATGGTTATCATCTTTTTAATGAGCATACAATTCTTTTTTTTGTTAATTCTTAATATCTTATAGATGATGTTTATTAATTTTTGTAGTTAAATTGTATTGCTGTTTGGTTGACCTGGCCAGAGAGTACTTGTGCCTCTAAGCAGGTCGAATAATAAATATTTTAATACACATTCACAAAATCTCATTAAATAAAGTATGAAATTACATAGTTATTAATAAATATACCGCTTCTTTTTTAGAATTGTTAGCCAGATTTTCTGCATTTCGAACTTTTTGTCCCTAAGCTTGTTTTCAAGACTCATAACCTGTAATTTAATGATTTCAATAACAATAAATATTTCAATTAATTAACAAAAAATTCAATGATAACTAACCATATCATAAATATCTAACATATCTTGTTTATAATAAATATTTTTATTTTTTTCCTGTTATATGGGAAAACATTTCTCTATGAAAACATTTACGTTTAAACTCTTCCAGCTGAAAATTAATAATTATTTATTATAATAAATCGATTTTAAACATTTTTAAATCCAATTAATTTATATTTGGAATCAATTAACTTACTTTTCGCTTTCTTTCTAAAATTTCTTCGAATTCTTCTTTCTTCTTTTCAAATGCCAGATTTAAAGTTTTAATCTAAAAAACATATGATTACTAAGTTAATAAGAAAAATAGGTAAATTTAAATTGTACAAAGGAAATATTGATTTATAATGATAATATTATTTTCTTTTTATATTAACAATTTCATTAGATACAAAACGGAAATAACTAAAATTCACCGTGTTATTTAACATAATGTGGATCATTTCACTTACTGTTAAAAAATTAAATAACAATTTTTAAGAAAAAAATAAAACCGACTTCAAAAATTAAATGCAACAAATAAAATACACTAAAAGGAATAAAATAATTATTATCTTATTTAGTTACAACTAAACTACGAAATATTAACATGAAATTACTTTTTGAAGTCGGTGCCAAACAAACTATACCTATAAGCGAGCCTACCCACCAAACGTACTAAGTAAGTTCAGTTGAGTGCGATTCATAAAAGGTATATGTTTGGCACCAAATTAAAAAGTAATTTCATGTTAATATTTCGTAGTTTAGTTGTAACTAAATAAGATAATAATTATTTTATACCTTTTAGCGTATTTTATTTGTTGCATTTAATTTTTTTGAAGTCGGTTTTATTTTTTTATTAAAAATTTTTATTTTTCGCTTTTTAGTGATCTTATTAATAGTGATCCTATCATCAGAACTTGACCAATTTAATATTGAACCATTTCTAAGATACCCCCTTTCCAATAAAAAAAGAATCATCGAAATCGGTTCATAAACAAAGAAGTTAGTCATGAACAAACCTAACAATAAAGGTCTAATACCCATGAAAAAAAATGGGACCAATCGGAAGGTAGAGTGGGACCAAAGCAGAAAATTTTTTCAAAATCGGTTCACAATTGGCGTAGATATATGATAACATAGGTACAAAAAAAAAAAAAAAAAAATTCAGTCGAATAGAGAATCTCCTCCTTTTTTTGAAGTCGGTTAAAAATGGAAAAACCACTCTGGCTGCCCATCAATTTAATTTAAATCACCAATTCGAATTTAACAATACATCAATATTGGATTTCAAACCAATATATTTTAAAAGAACAATAAGTGAAATGATCCACATTTGGTTATATAACACGGAGAATTTTAGAACAGACACCCAGAATTTAAGCGTCATTTATAGTTTTTTGATCAACAAATACAAAGATAAAAATAAAAAATAAATAATATAAAAAATTTGCAAAAATAAATGCGATTAAATGTTGGAGAGAAAAATGATTCCTAATGTATTTTTTCAATAAATTATAACTTGGCTGGTGTCATTGACATGTATTTTAATATAGTAAAAAATGTAAGACATATAAGTTTAGTTTATTCGAATTTGAGATTTCTTTATACTAGGATCAAACGGAGAAAAATATTATATTCTGGTTCAAAAACAGGCTTGCCTGATATATATTATTTCTGTTTTGTATCTAATGAAATTGTTAATATAAAAAGAAAAGAAAGAAAAATGGTTTTTTGTGAATGTGCCAAATATTTTTAAAATTTGTGTTCTGATGGTCTTCAATGGTAACGAAGATAATAAGAAAATTTAGACGAATGTGGGACATGACTATTTGGTAGGTAAATCTATTAATACATGTTTGTTTTGGAATTGTAATTGTATTTTTGTAAATTCATATCAATAATGTTCTTATAATTGTAGAAACCCTGAAGAAGTCGACAAAGTCGACGAAACGTTGGTGGATAAATAAAAAAGTCACACATAAAAACTTGTCCTTATTTTCCTAATATAAACTTTCAAATTAATTAATTATTATAATAAAACGAATTTAAACATTTTTAAATCCAATTTATTTATATTTGGAATCAATTAACTTACTTGTCGCTTTTTTTCTAAAATTTCTTCGAATTCTTTCTTCTTTTCATATGCCAGATTTAAAGTTTTAATCTAAAAAACATATGATTACTAAGTTAATAAGAAAAATAGGTAAATTTAAATTGTACAAAGGAAATATTGATTTATAATGATAATATTCATTAAAAAAAAACACTTACATCGGAATTAGATTTCATTTTTTCACAATATATAATTCGAATCAAAATTCAGAAACAAAATAAAAAATAAAAAGCAAACACGTGATGGAAATTTCAAAATTTAAAAAATAATGTAGCAGAGATGTGCAGACATCAGCAGTCTAGATAACAAATGATCATTTATCTAGTTTTCTGAATCCGTTTCATATTGTACTAACTAAAACTAGTCCCTTTAGATAGGTAGATACCTGCTAGCTGATCCAACTATATGGGATCATGGAATTTTTAAAATGAAGAATCCTATCGACCACACACAAATGAATTCAAAATATTTAGATTTTTCAGAGAAAAACAGAAAAACAGAGAGTATTTTTTTTTTTTTTTTTTTTTTAAGAGTAATTTTATAAAATACATTCCGGGGAACTCTCTGAGCTCGAATACCCGAGTAGGTTGCTCTGAGATACCTTATAATTTGTCTTCAAATATTTGGCATCAGAAAAATCAAAATTGAGAATAATAAATTCAAATGTAAAAGATAAAAAAAATAATAATTTATATTTTAGAGAAAATTCAATTTCGTGAATTCAGAATTCTTCTATTTTATAATTTCAGCGTGAATCAATCACTTTTTACTTTACCATACAGGGAATGGTGCAACTATTGTAATCGTGCATGAAAAAAGTGCGTTTTTGTTCTTTTTTTTCGAAATATCTCCAAAACGGCTGATCACTATTTTAATTTAAAAAATTGAGCTAAACCATAGCATTTCAGCTACAAAAAAGCCCCAATGATTGATCAATCGAAAAAATTATATTTTTCAAGATAATAATTGTTTTGTCAAAATGTTTGTTAGTTAGTCTGTCCGTTACCAAATTTGTGTGGACGAGCTAGCCTCAAAAACTAGTGTGAATATCAAAACCAAATTTCATACTTAGTTTTTCGTTCATCGAGATTAAGAGGTAATTAGATTTCGATCTAAAATTAAGGGCGGCGGGGGGGGGGTTAAAAATGAAAAATCCAGGCAATTTGAACAAACTCAACCAAATTTTGTATACATGAATCAGTGAGACCCCAGAAGTCTAAAAATTCAAATACTAACCACTCAAAATGGGGTGGGGTGGGGGAGTCAGAAAAGTGAAAATTCAGTGTACCAAACTCAACTAAATTTTGTATACATAATCAGTGGGCCCCCAGAAGTCTAAAAATGCAAAAACTAACCCACTCAAAATGGGGTGGGATAAAAAGTGAAAATCTCAGGGTCTTGTACCAAACTCAACTAAATTTTGTATACATAATCAGTGGGATCCCCCAGAAGTCTAAAAATGCAAAAACTAACCTCCCTCACCTACATGATTATAAATAATTTTATTAAATCTATATAATAAAAATGAATTTCTTTTTCTTTGTAAGCGCAGATCTCTCAAATGCCTGGACCGATTTGGCTAATTTTTTTTAAATGTTCGTAATAGTCCATTTCAGTTTAATACGTAAAAAAAATCGGAAAAGTTGCCCGGAAAATTGGAAAATTCACGAAAAACTAAAACAAAATCTGTATCAGCCAACATAAAGCTTGCCAAACAATAAAAGAACTAAACTAGCAAACTAAACATTTGTTGGCGGCACTGTTTATCAGATTTTTGAATGTGATTCATTCTTAATAGCATAGATAATAGAGTTCTAACCATATTATCGTTGAAGAAGAATTTAATAATGCAACAAAGATTTAAAAGACTATCTATTTTTTTAAAGTACATTTAAAAACATAAATTAACAAAAGTAAACTGCAACGGATCGTTGCTAAACTTTATCCAAATTCATTTGAAATATTAAATATGTTTATTCACTCTTATTATTAATCAGATATCACTTGCAATTTGCAGTTCATGTTGACTTTATTTCAAAAATAATTGATCGATTCTCATTTAACAGTCGAGGAATAACCATTCTACATTCGATTTTTGACGTTTCGGTTTTAATTGGTAGCCATTGGTGAAGACATGGAGGAATCGACTTAAAATCAAAAATAGCAATCGATTCTTATCTAATCACTTGAGGAATAATAATTCTACATTAGATTTTTGACCCTTCGATTATTATTGGTAACCATTGCTGAAGACTATGGAGGAATCGACTTAAAATCAAAAAATAGCAATCGATTCTTATCTAATACTAGAGGAATAACAATTCTACATTAGATTTTTGACCCTTCGATTATTATTAGTAAACATTGCTGAAGACATGGAAGAATCGATTTAAAATCGAAAAATAGCAATCGATTCCTATACCCAGTTTTTGCATTTCTAGCCTTCTAGTGACCCACAGATTATGTATACAAAATTTGGTTGAGTTTGGTCCAAGGGCAAGAATTTTCATATTTTGACCCCCCCCCCCCTCATTTTGTGTGGTTAGTTTTTGCACTTCTAGCTCTCTAGAGGTCCAGAGATTATGTATACAAAATTTATTTGAGTTTGCTCCAAGGGCAAGAATTTACATTTTTTCACCCTCCTCCCTTTTTTTGGGTGGTTTTTTGGGAAAATTTTTTTAAACAAAAGTTGTCAGAAATCACATCCCCTACAACTTTGCTCATAATAAAATTTGCCGTAGAGTTAATATTTTAGGAGTTATTTGATAATTTTCATTCGTGCGCCCCCCCTCCCCAAACCCTCTTTTGGGGTCAAAATATCAAAACGTTATATAGCTACAAACGTAAATTAGAAGACATATGATGCAAATATGAAATTTCATAATAATCCCTTGAGCCGTTTTTACGTGAATCGTGAGCAACTTTTCGCAGAAACCACTGAAACAGACAGACATACATACAAACATACATACAGACAGGAATTTCGTTGAGTGTGTTTTCGTTCATAACTTTACTTAAAAAGTGTGCAACCAAAATTTGGCGTCATTTGGACCAATGTACAGACAAAACTTAAATTTTATATATATAGATTAATAATAATAATATTTTTAATTTTTTTTTTTTGGCTTTTCGGCCTTTCTAGCCATAAGCCATTTACGATACTATTTATTATTTTTAAATTTGTCCCTACCCCGGGGGTCAGATTTTAGCCGGATGCCTCGAGTCGGATTCGAACCCGGGTCCACTTGGTTAGCAGGATGACAAATAATAATATTATAAAAATAAATAATATAAGGATTTGTTTTGAATTCTTTTTTATTTGAAACTAACCTATAATAGGTTTTTCGAATGTAAATAAACATAGGGTTATCCTCAGGATAAAGATTAACCCATCAATTTTGGACCTAAATTACCCTAAAGCTGTTTTTTTTTAATTGAAAAAAAGTGATTGATTCACGCTGAAATTTTAAAATAGAAGAATTCTGAATTCATGAAATTGAATTTTCTCTAAAAAATAAATTATTATTTTTTTAAAGTTTAAATTTTTATTTAAATCACACATGATTACTTTATAATTATTTATTGAAACAAATAATTACAATTTTAATACAACGTTTCGATCGACTTATTCTGCGATCGTTCTCAAGTATGAGTACCCACTCCGATTATAGGTTAACTGAGTCAATCATGTTTATCTGGGCTCAAGGCCCAAATATACCGACGGCATCAGCGCCTCCTGTCGGATTGAGCATTACATGTTTTTAAAGATTATAAAAAGCAAAAAAAATTATATTGACAAATCAAATGATAATAATAGCAATAATAGTACATAACAATTAATTCACTATATCAAGAATGTTATAGTTTACATCGTTGGATTTTTTAATATAAGGTACATTTTGTATATTAACATATTTTTACATGAAGTTAGCAACCCTGACATCTGTAAGTTGGCACGGTATTCAAAAATGTTTTGATAATTAAAAAGTTTTTTAGAAATTCTAAAAAGCATTTCTTTAAACTTACTTTTTACCAAATATTTTTGATAACTTAAGTTACCTTATCTGGTAGATTACATGGAATTATTGGATTAAATTTATAAGATCAGGTTCCACATCTCATTTAGATTTAATAATAATAATAATAATAAATCTTTATTCCTCGACCTGCTTAGAGGCACAAGTCCTCGGTGGCTAGGTCCTCCAAACATCAATACAATCTAGCTACAATACATTAATAAACATCAATACAAATTAATTACAACAATTTAAAAAATAATAAACAAGTAAAAAAAAAAAATAAAAAATAAAAAAAAATAGAAATGTATGCTCATTAATAAATAACATGACCATAGATTTCCATCAAAAAACAAAAAGTAATTTAAAAGTTCCGCGCAAAAACCCGATACCAGGAGCAAGCGACGCATTAGCCACCCCGGCATTTGCCATAAGTTGTTAAGGAAACCTGGTCAAAACCTTAACAAGGATTGTAACCATCGTCCCTGTTTAAATTATTAGGGTGTTTTTTGATTTCTATTTTTTCTTTTATTTTTCTTTTCCAGTAATTGTCTTCAGTGTGCAACGTTTGGGCTTCATCCAGGTCAATCTTGTGTCCTGTTTTCAGGATGTGTTCAGCTACCGCTGATTGATTTGGATGTTTTAATCTGGTCGCTCTTTCATTCTTCTATTATTTTTTTATCTTTTATCTTTGAATTTATTTTTCTTCATTTTGATTTTTCTGATCCCAAATATTTGAAGACAAATTATAAGGTACCTCAGAGCAACCTACCCGAATATTCGAGCTAAGAGAGTTCCCCGGAATGTATTTTGTGAAATTACTCTCAAAAAAAAAAAAATACTTTTTGAAGCAATCCAAAAGAGATTTGAAAAATCTAAATTTTTTGAATTCATTGTGTGTGGTCGATAGGATTCTCCATTTTAAAAATTCCATGATCCTTAAGCATTATTATCTTATTTAGTTACAACTAAACGACGAAATATTAACATGAAATTACTTTTTGATGTCGGTACCAAACAAACTATACCTATAAGCGAGCATACCCTCCAAACGTATAAGTAAGATCCTTCGAGTGCGATTCATAAAAGGTATATGTTATTATTATTATTTTTTTTAATTATTATTGGCGTGTCGGCTACGAGGCCATTGACGCCACTATGATTGTTTTAGTTATACCTCTTAAGATTATTAAATTATTAGATAGCTAATAGATAAACAGGTAAAAAAATAAAAAAATAAAACCAGGAATAAAATATACGTATGAAAGCCCCATACAATCACCCTTTAAATGTATTTTAGTAGGTCTATCTCTGAGAGATAATTTTTTATATTACCCACACAATCCTCCCCCTCTAAGATATCCCTAGAAAAAATGTCATTCTCAACTCGCTGATCTCTATACAGAGGACATTCAAACAGTATGTGAGTTACATTGACCAACTGATCACAGGGGATGCACCAGGGCGGATTTTCTCCCCGAAGAATGTGTCCATGTGTTAGATAACAATGTCCGATTCTTAGACGAGAAAGGATAACCTGTTCTCTTCTAGAGAGATTTGATTTTTGGAGACCTGTTATTTGAGGCAAATATTTCCTCAATTTGCTATTGCTAGTTTGTTGCCATTGGTTTTTCCAATTTTCTATTATGTTTGATTTAATGAATGTTTGGATATCCTCGTATACATATGAGTTAAAGTCAATCCCTTCCTTCAAAGCCCCATGCTTAGCGAGGACATCCACTGAAAGGTATATGTTTGGCATCGACTTCAAAAAGTAATCTCATGTTAATATTTCGTCGTTTAGTTGTAACTAAATAAGATATTATTTATTATATACCTTTTAGTTTATTTTATTTGTTGCATTTAATTTTTTGAAGTCTGTTTTATTTTTTTCTTAAAAATTATAGTTAGTACAATATAAAAGGATTCAGAAAACTAGATAAATGATCATTTCTATCTAGACTCCTGATGTCTGCACATCTCTGCTACATTATTTTTGAAATTTTGAAATTTCCACCACCTGTTTGCTTTTTAATTTTTTATTTTGTTTCTGATTTTGATTCGAATTATATATTGTGAAAAAATGAAATCTAATTCCGATGTAAGTGTTTTTTTTTAATGAATATTATCATTATAAATCAATATTTCCTTTGTACAATTTAAATTTACCTATTTTTCTTATTTCCTTAGTAATCATATGTTTTTTAGATTAAAACTTTAAATCTGGCATATGAAAAGAAGAAAGAAGAATTCGAAGAAATTTTAGAAAAAAAGCGACAAGTAAGTTAATTGATTCCAAATATAAATAAATTGGATTTAAAAATGTTTAAATTCGTTTTATTATAATAATTAATTAATTTGAAAGTTTATATTAGGAAAATAAGGACAAGTTTTTATGTGTGACTTTTTTATTTATCCACCAACGTTTCGTCGACTTTGTCGACTTCTTCAGGGTTTCTACAATTATAAGAACATTATTGATATGAATTTACAAAAATACAATTACAATTCCAAAACAAACATGTATTAATAGTTTACCTACCAAATAGTCATGTCCCACATTCGTCTAAATTTTCTTATTATCTTCGTTACCATTGAAGACCATCAGAACACAAATTTGAAAAAATATTTGGTACATTCACAAAAAACCATTTTTCTTTCTTTTCTTTTTATATTAACAATTTCATTAGATACAAAACAGAAATAATATATATAGAATCAGGCAAGCCTGTTTTTGAACCAGAATATAATATTTTTTCTCCGTTTGATCCTAGTATAAAGAAATCTCAAATTCGAATAAACTAAACTTATATGTCTTACATTTTTTACTATATTAGAATACATGTCAATGACACCAGCCAAGTTATAATTAAATGAAAAAATACTTTATGAATCTATTTTTGTCTCAAACATTTAATTGCATTTATTTTTGCAAATTTTTTATATTATTTATTTTTTATTTTTATCTTTGTATTTGTTGATCAAAAAACTATAAATGACGCTTAAATTCTTTTGTGAATGTGCCAAATATTTTTTCATATGGCAAACAACTCAAGCTTGAGTTGTTTACTAAAAAAGAATTTAGTCTTTTTGATTTTAAGTCGATTCGAGGTTGCCATTAATAGTCAAAACATCAAAAATGGAATGCAATAAGGTTATTCCTCGAGTATTTTTGATTTTAAGTCGATACCTCCATGTCTTCAGCAATGGCTACCAATAATAATCGAAGCGTCAAAAATCTAATGTAAAATTGTTATTCCTCAAGTATTAGATGAGAATAGATGGCTATTTTTTTTTTTAAATCGATTCCTCTGTGTCTTCATTAATGGTTACTAATAATAACCGAAATGCCAAAAATCCAATATAGTATGGTTATTCCTCAAGTACTAGATGAGAATCAATTGCTATTTTTGGTTTTAAGTCGATTCCTCTATGTCTTCAGAAATGGTTACCAATAAAAACCGAAACGTCAAAAATCCAATATAAATGGTTATTCCTCATGTACTAGATGAGAATCGATTGCTATTTTTGGTTTTACCTCGATTCCTCCATGTCTTCAGCAAAGGTAACGGATAAAAAAACGCAGTTGCTATGATTACTTATAAAATTTCCTCCCACATTTTTAGCATTTCACAGAAAGAAGCCTATTCATTCTTACTTAAGCAAGTTTAAATGAGCTATATTAAAACGATGAAATCAATAAATTTTAAAGTTTTTAAAAAAGTACTATCTTACACTAGAGTAAAGTACTTTAAGATATAATTTTACTAAAAACTTTATTTAACCTTTTTTGTGGTCCGCAAGGTGCTTAATTAGGATATTAAATTTCATCAAAATTGGTTAAGTAATTTTCAAGATATTTAGAAAAAACTAAAAAAGTACTGAAATAAAGTACTAATGTTTGTAGGCCGATATGTACCAAAAACTAATCAGCGCTTCATTTTGTTAAACTAATGGTAGGTTTTCAATTTCATTTCAATCGGTGCAACGGTGTGGAAAAAATCGTTGGCCAAAAAAACGATGACATCCATACATCCATACATCCCTTCGCACGCACTAAATTAAAAAATGACACTTTTTGGCCTCTCGACGAGACCCCATGTAATTTTTGGCAAAACCGTTACGTGCTAAAATTCAACCTAATTGAATACTACAATTTTTGACTTTAATTGAGTCCATGGGTTCCGTAGTCTTTACCTGAGGACCCTTTGGAGTCGCGCTTGCCTCGAGACCGATTACAACACTTTCCCCATGCTTCGCATTGGATAAAGTAAAAATAATATAAAAGTAAAGTATAAATGACAAAGACAATAGGAAAAGATAGATGATAACATAAACATATTACAATTATAAAACAAAGTCCACTGATAAAGTTATAAAAAAAAATTATAGATTATTAGTTAAATAAAAAAAGAACATAAATAGACTTAATACAAATTATATAAATTCAGAACACAACATAAATCTAATATAATTAAATATAAATATAAAAACAAAGTAAACTTAAAATAAATTACTTATATAAATTTAAATCATAATATCAGAACATAAATATAAATTTAAATCATTTAGATCAACTATGGTAAAAATACAATTAACGCCAATTAATTAAGATTTGATTTACCCACACTATAATATGCTAGAGAGCTTGGATCTAAAAGTTCTCGGACTATCACTGAAGAAGTCAACCTGGCAACTAACTTTGGTTCCAAGTCGATGAAGTCTGTTAATTGGTGAGTTATACATATAAAAATTTATCCTTATTTTCCTAATATAAACTTTCAAATTAATACAAATTATGGACGGAAATGATAATAATAATAATAATTAATTATAATAATAATTTTCAGCTGGAAGAGTTTAAACGGAGAGTTTTTTTTGGTGAAATGTTTTCCCATATAACAAAGAACAAATATAAAAATACTTATTATAAAGAAGATATATTAGATATTTATGATATGGTTAGTTATCTTTGAATTTTTTGTTAATTAATTGAAATATTTATTGTTATTAAAATTATTTAATTACAGGTTATGAGTTTTGAAAAGAACCTTAGGGACAAAGAGTTCGAAATGCAGAAAATCTGGCTAGCAATTCGAAAACTGAAGCGTTACCTACCTACCTGGCTAAATTCTATAATAATTTAATATTAAATTGACTATTCCCTTATAGACATGGGTTACTTATAAAAAGTTTTAAATAACTATGTAATTTCATACATTATTTAATGAGATTTTGTGAATATTGTAATAAATAAATAAATAATTCTTTATTATTCGACCTGCTTAGGGCCGGTTGTATGTCGCAAAGTAAATGCTTTTTACCACTAACCATGGGTAGATGGTAAATGGAGGGACTGGGTTGGCCAATCATATGACAGGAACTTTCAGTGCCTGTCATCTGATTGGCCATCTCAGCCCCTCCATTTACCATCTACCCATGGTTAGTGGTAAAAAGCATTTACTTTGCGACATACAACCGGCCCTTAGTGGCACAAGTACCTACTCTCTGGCCAGGTTAACCAAACAGGAATACAATTTAACTACAAAAATTAATAAACATCATATGAAAATAAAAATTAACAAAAAAGAAAAAAATAGAAATGTATGGTCATTAACAGATAACATGACCATAGATTTCCATCAAAGACAAAACGTATTTAAAAAATTCCTCGCAAAAACCCGATTCCAGGGTCAAACGACGCATTAACCATCCCGGCATTTGCCATAAGTTGTTAAGGAAACCTGGTCAAAACCTTCAAAGACAAAATTGATACAGGTATCGAAATCCAAGGTCAAAAGATCGCTATTTTAAGATTTGCCGATGACATTGCCCTTCTAGGAAGCAATAAAAAAGAATTAGAGGACTATGGAATATGGGATGTCGGACATTTAGAGAGGTCAAACAGCTGGCGGGGGACAGAGCCGAGTAGAGACGGATTGTTGCATCAAACCAGTCTTAGGACTGTATACTCAATGATGATGATGATGGTCAAAACCTTAACAAAGATGGTAAATATATTGTAAATATATTATTTTAAGAAAGAAATGTATCTTTAATATATTAATAAAAAACAAAAAAAAAAACTAAATTTTTAATTTATCCAATTCACTACGATTCCTTTTATAAATTTACTATGGATACGAATGATGTAAAATAAATTTAATTTTTTATTCAAATTTTATACAGCATTCATTTATTTCGACAACCTATACTACTACTATATATATAACGAGCCGAAGGGTGAACCGCGACCCAATATCGTGTACACCTACTTCCACTTCCAAGTACATATTTTCAAATCAATTCCATGAATAGTATGTTGTAAGTCACCTGGCAAAATAAAAATTTGGGATGAATAATGGTGGGTTGATTTTTAACTATCAACCCATCAAAACTGGACAGAAAATCGGTACGCCCGGCGCAAATTGAACCCAGCACATGCGTATCGCCCGTTTGGTCAAGACCCAGCCCAACCACGCAGTAGCGCATATGGAAGACAGCCCCCACACCCATGACATATCTCCACTTTCCACAAAGAGGTCAAACTGGCAACAATCCCAAAGTACTTGTTAGATGAGAATCGATGACTATTTTTGATTTTAAGTCGATTCCACCATGTCTTCATCAATGGTTACCAGTGGCGTAGCAAGAGGGGGCATGGGGGGTTATCATGCCCCGGGCGCCACTCACAAAGGGGCGCCAAATGGTCCGCAAAACAAAAAATTGCTGGATAATTTTTATTTTTATTATAATTGATTTCTGGAAAATATATTTTAAATTTAGTGCCAGTGTAATATAATAAATGTTAATTCGTAAATAAAAAGGAAAAAAGGAACACTAATAGTCTAAATCAAACTGTAATAATATATTCATAATAGAAATGGCACGTCTTTTCTACTGGCAGGGCTGACTCGACCTGTGTCTAGATGATCATATACATTTCAAAATCTAGTCTTGTTTTCTCAACTACATTTTTGTCTCAAATTTAGAGCCTAGTTTGAGCCTATGACTTTATTTATTTTACTTTATTTATTAATTAATTTGCGAGTATATTTTACATATAAAATTATATGGTTTTTGAATGGGGGGATGGGGGCGCTAAAAAGGTATTGTGCCCCGGGCGTGAATTAAGCTCGCTACGCCACTGATGGCTACCAATAATTAATTTTAAATAATTGGATCCCTTTAGTTTAAATACTTTCTATGATTTAGTCTGCAAATTCAGCAGTTCGATAAATAATTTCATTATTATTTTTTCATTGAAGAGGAAAAATGAAAGTTAGCATCAGTCAGGATTCGAACCCTAGACCTCCCCCTTTAGGCGAGAGTGCGCTAATCAACTGCCGGACGGATGAATCCTAACGGTCCAATTATTTAAAATTAATTAATTACAAAAGTGAAATAAGTTCGATGAAATAAAAAGTTACCAATAATAATAGAAAAGTTAAAAATTCAATACCGATTCAATTCAAATGTGCCCGGAATTCGTGTTTTTCTTTATCTTTCGGCAGTCTTTCCATCAATTCAGCATTAAATTCTACCACTCCCTCCATCTTTAATACCTCTCATTATTTTATTTTTTTAATTAAATAAAAATTTATCGAGTTTTCTACCTACCCACGAAACTGTGTTTTTAAAAGTTTTAAAATTATTTTAATTTGTGTTTCACCCAAGCCGTTTTGAGAAAACCGGAAAAAAGACGAAATTGCATAAAAATAATTTTTATAAAAAAATAAAAAAAAAACCGACTTCAAAAAAATTAAATTCAACAAATTAAAAATAAGAACCCAAAAATCAAATAAAATGCACTAAAAGGTATAAAATAATTATCTAATTTAGTTACAACTAAACGACGAAATATTAAAATGAAATCACTTTTTGAAGTCGGTGCCAAACATATACATTTTATGAATCGAACTCAACGGATCTTACTTAGTATGTTTGGCGGGTACGCTCGATTATATAGTTTGTTTAGCACCGACTTCAAAAAGTGATTTCATGTTAATATTTCGTCGTTTTGTTTTAACTAAATAAGATAATTATTTTATTCATTTTAGTTCATTCTATTTGATTTTTGAGTTCTTATTATTTTATTTGTTTCATTAAATTTTTTTGAAGTCGGTTTTATTTTTTAAAAAAAAATATTTTTATTTTTCTCTTTTTAGTGATGTTATTAATAGTGACTTAATATAATACCTTGCATGCATCTCGTAAGAAAAAGTGTCGGGCGAATGAATCAGAAAATGATAATAAAATTCAATTAATAAATATAGAAATTCTCTGGAAACGTTTTGTACTGGCTGTAAAATTTACCAATAATCACTTTGCCCTTTAAAGGCAAAAATAAATAAAATAATAAATGTTTGTTTTTTAAAATATTATAATTATTCAAACCGGGTCTTGTATATATGTATAACAATGTGGTTAACAATCTTGGGTTTTACTAATTAAATATAGTTATATAATTTAAAATTGAACAACAAATAATTATATTATTAAAACAATATTTGTATTTGAATTAGGCAATCGGCCATTTCTATAAGTAAATAACTTAAATATTTGATGATATTTAAGATATAAGATATATATATATATATATATATATATATATATATGTATATATATATATTATTGTTGAATTCTTTTTCAACAATAGCAACAACACTCAAACACACGATAAACAATAATATTAACGGTACACGGTACACGTTAAACAAAAACGAAACGAAAACAGATCAGAGCAAGTTTACTTTCACCTTGCCACCTCAACACACATATATCATCTCCCCTGCCACATGTTCATTCAGTCATCACCCACTCGACTCGTGGCAAAAACATACATAAAATGAATAAATAAATAAATAGTTAGGTATCTTGACTATCTTGGAGCTATACTGATCCAAAAGCAGAAAGAGTTATTCAAATTGGTTTATAAACAAAGAAGTTATGCCTGAACAAACAAAACAAAAAAGGTCCATTACCAATGAAAAAAAACGGAACCAATCGGAAACTATACTAAATCAAATGCAAAAAAATCATCAAAACACAATTCGCGAAGATATCAGGTAACATAGACACAAAAAAAAATCAGTCGAATTGAGAACCTCCTCCTTTTTTGAAGTCGGTTAAAAACACCAAAAACCTTTAAGTAAAGATGTACTTCTGGTTTTTCGAGTTTAGCCATATCGTCTAGATCAGGGATGACAACTTTTTATTACGGGCCAGCTACAAATTTAATGAAGAAAATTGATATGATGATTTCAAATAAGAGAGAAACTGATGTGAAAGTCCTTTGGTGCCTACACCATCTTATTTATTTTAAATCCCTTTTATGGTAAATTCAATTTTTCTTGTTTTTTTTTTTTATTTTGTTTTTTAGTTCGAAAAGTTTAATTTTTAAAGAACGCCCACCTCTTAATTTTTGGTTCGATTTCAACCAAAATCCAATCAGCTCTTATCTCAACATAAGGGGCGATCCACAAATTACATCACACGTTAAGGGGGGGGGGGGGTCAACAAAGTGTGACGTCGTGTGACAAGGGGAGCGGGAAGAGTCATAAGCTTCGTGACGTCACATGTATAAATCTAAAGTATTAAAACTCAACTTTAACGAAAAACTTTAAAATGTCCATGACACAAGATGATTAAATTCTGTATCGTTCTTTTGATTTGTTATGTTTTGTAAAATTTCTTAAATGCTTGATTTATTATTGATTTTATGAAAAAAGATTTTAAATCAGGTGGATTTGGTGACTTTTCAACCAGGGGATGATGTCTAAAAAACTATCTTCATTTTTACTTTACCATACAGGGTATGGTCAAGTATTGTAATGGTGCATGAAAAAAGTCGTTTTTTCAAAATATCTAAAAAACAGCTGAAACTATTTTGATTTAAAAAATTGAGCAAAACCATGGCAATTCGCTCAAGAAAAAAGCTCTAATAAGTGAACATCGAAAAAATTATATTTTTCGAGAAAATAATTGTTTTGTCAAAATGTCTGTTAGTTAGTCTGGTTGTCCGTTAGTCTGTGCGTTAACAAATTTTTGTGGACGAGCTAGCTCAAAAACTAGTATGAATATCAAAACCAAATGTGACACGTAGTTTTGGTCCATTGAGATTAAGAGCTGATTAGATTAGATATCGACCCAAAATTAAGGGAGGTGGAGGGGGGGGGGGAGGGCGGTTAAAAATTAAAAATCTAGGCCATTTGAGCAAACTTAACCAAATTTTTTATACATAATCAGCGGGACCCCAGAAGTATAAAAATGCAAAAACTAACCCCCCCTACATGATTATAAATAATTTTAGAGGCCAGGTTGTATGGTAAAGTCAAGTGGATGGCCACATCAGAACACGTCAGCTTATTTGAAATTTTATTTTAATTTTTTCTTTTTTTTTTCAAATTTCATCGAATACGGCATCATTTTCGTTATTTTTCAAATTTAACATTAGATTTTTTCAAAATATATTTTGGGATCTTGGGCCCAAATGCATACTGCTTTTTGTGAGTGAGGATACGAGTCAGAAATTAATTCTAGCAAGCTATGATCTATTCTCTATTGCAAGGGCCGTTTGCGGCCCGCCGATATGTTTTCTGCGGCCCGCCAACAGCACTCTCAATAACGACTACAAAAAAATAATTTTTAGAAAAAAAAAAATAAAAACCGACTTCAAAAAAATGGCCATAGTGGGCAAACTTTAACTAATATAAAAATAAATAAATAAATTAATAATAACTCAAAAATAAAATAAAATTGACTAAAAGGTATAAAATAATTATCTTATTTAGTTACAACTAAACGACGAAATATTAACATGAAATTACTTTGTGAAGTCGGTGTCAAACAAACTATACCTATAAGCGAGCGTACCCGCCAAACATACAAAGTAAGATCCGTCTTTTGAAATAACAAAGTCTGTTAATATCAAAGATGTTATGAGTATTGTAGTAAAAACTGTGAACTTCATTAAATCTCGAGGTTTGAATCACAGGCAGTTTCAGGAATTTTTAAAAAAGATCAATGCTGAATATGGTGACATAACTTATTTCTGCGATGTTCGTTGGCTAAGCCGAGGTAAAATGTTAAAACGAGTTTTGGACTTGCGAAAAGAAATTGCCGATTTTATGCAAAGTAAAGATAAAGCTGTGCCGCAATTCAGCGATGAAGAATGCCTGGCCGATTTGGGTTTTCTTACCGATATTACATCACAACTCAATGACATGAATCAGAAATTACAAGGAAAAAATAATCTAGTTCAGAAATTACTTGATTTTTTTAAAAGCGTTTGAATTAAAACTCGAACTATGGATCAGTCAGTTCCAAAGAAACATTACCACGCATTTTCCTCATCTGTCATTATTCCAGATTTCGAATATGGACAAATATATTTCTGCACTTTAGGATCTGAAAACACAATTCCATTTGAGATTCCTTGATTTTCGGAGAGACGAAAAGTACCTGAATTTATTTGCTCGTCCATTCAGTGTTTCGTTTGAAGAAGTTCCGGAAGAATTTCAGATGGAATTGATAGAGCTACAGTGCAATTCAACCTTAAAAAATAAATTTGATGTTGATTTGCTTGATTTCTATTCGAAATACGTCTCCATAACAGATTTCCCCAAAATCAGAGATCATGCACTGAAAACAATATCACTTTTTGGATCCACATATACATGTGGGCAGCTATTTTGCACGCATGAAAAACATGAAATCCAAAACGAGGACCAGAATCACCGATGTTCACCTTGAGAACAGTTTGAGGATTGCAAACAGCAATATTAAACCAGATATTGATAAGCTGGTTAAAAATAAGCAGTGTCAGACATCTCATTGACCAATTGCATTGTATTGATTTTTATTTGCCCCTTTTGTTGATGTTGGCTCAATAAATAAATGTTTTCTACTTATCTAGTGGTTTAATCATCCTGACCATTGCCAATAAAAAAATCCTTATAAAAATACCTATGGTCCGGCCCGCTGTGCAGAATTTTTTTTTTTTTTGGCCCTTGATTTGTAAAACGTTGAAGACCCCTGCTCTATTGCATTCTTAGTTATTTCCGTTCTTATATATTGAGAGTTCTTATAAATGGATTAGTTCAAAGATTCTCTTTTTTATAATAATAGTAGTACCTGGGGGCACCAAGCTATGCTCGGTAACTTCTTCCTTCAGTTAAAAGCTTTATTTTAATATTATTTTTAATTTAAAATTCTGATAAAAAGGTCGATTTTTTTTTTTTTGAAAGACGTTTTCAAATTAAAAAAAATACAAATATATATAATGTATTCGACCACTGTGTTATTTTTTCAGAAAATTGAGACCTGCTTATGCGAAAGATATTTTTAAATAAATTCTTGATTATTTTTTATTCTATTAAATAAATAAGGATCTTTATAAAAACAATTATAAAACGTTTAGGGAGAACAACAAACCACAAACACAATACTTCTTCAAGGCCTTTTAGAACAATGAAATAAGGCAACCCATTGTCTGCCTGGGTACAAAAGGAAAAGGGAAACCTTTTTTAAAACCCTAAGAATGGGATTTGTCTACCTGAGAATAATTAATTTGATTACGAAAAAACCTATCAAAAACAATTTTGTCGATGATGAGACCGTGACAGATCGAATTTTCACCCCAAAAACCCCCTAACCCGTGAATTTCATCAAAATCGGTAGAGTCGTTTTCAAAGTATAACCAAGATACAAATATATAAACAAACAAATATATATATACAAACAAATAAATATACAATTTTTGCTCGTTTAATAAGAGTAGATTTGTAATAATATAGTTCCTCAGCGAGAACAATTTTTATTCCACTAAAACACGTCAGGACTTGTCTCAGGCGGAATATATATCAGGCAGGGACTTCAAACCTTCTAACAGCACCTTTTCCGAAAAATGATTCATTTTATTGCTCCTTGAAACTATGCAACAATTTTATTTCATTTCGAGAACCAATATAGGTACTTTTCAAAATGTTTTTTGTAGAAATATTTGAAACTAGCTGCGAAGCCCGCCTTCGGAGGCTTCTTGATTTTTTTACCCTGAACATTCGTGGGTTTTAAAATAATAATTTAAATTTTCTAATTTTAATAAATTTGACATAAACTATTTGTGGGTTTTAAATGAGTGGCTCGCGACGGACAGCATAAGCGCTTTATAATAGAAGATAACGGATAATAATTTGAAAATTTAAAGATCCTCCTGAAATTTTGAAATTGACCTTATATATTATACAATATATATTAATGAAAATACTTTAAATGTTTGGAATTTCAGGGATGCGCCGCATACACAGCATCCATGAACCGCAAACCACTGTTTTCAATAGAAATAAATAATTTTTTAACTGCTGTTTTAATTTAATAATTTATAAATTTAAAATGGCAAAATATGTGACGTCACTCCAGGGGATGCGGGGTCACACAAATGTAAGGACGGGGGGGGGGGGGGGGGTTCCAAATCATGAAATTCGTTTAACGTAATTTATGGATGGCCCTAAAGAATCTAGATGTGAAATTTTCTCTTGATATTCAAACTAGTTTTTGAACTCTAGTGTTCAACAAAATTTGGAAACGTTCTAACTAAGATACCGACGTACCTACTAACAGACATTTTGACAAAATAATTAATATCTCGTAAAATATAATTTCACTCTTTAGACCAAAAGGCCATGGTTTAGCTCAACTTTTTTTTACATTACCATACAGGGTATAGTCAAGTATTGTATTCGTGCATGAAAAAGTGGTTTTTTCCTTCTTTTTTTCGAAATATCTCAAAAACGGCTGAAACTATTTCGATTAAAAAAATTGAGCGAAACCATGGCATTTCGCTCTACAAAAGAGCTCTAATAAGTGAACATCGAAAAAATTATATTTTTCGAGATAGTGATTGTTTTGTCAAAATGTCTGTTACTCTGATTGTTATTCTGTCTGTTAGTCTGTGCGTTAACAAATTTTTGTGGACGTGTTTGAACTAGTATGAATATCGAAACCAAATTTCACACGTAGTTTTGGTCCATTGAAATTAAGAGCTGATTAGATTTTGGTGCATATCGACCCACAATTAAAGGGATTGGAAGGGGGGGGGGGGGTAAAAAAAACAAAATTCTGGCCCTTTAACCAAACTCAACTAAATTTTTATTAAAATAATTTCATCCATTTTTTAGATGTTTCGAAAAAATGAAGCAAAAAACACTTTTTCCATGCAGGATTACAATATTTGAACATACAGTGTATGGTCAATTAAAAATACATGACCATTTTTTAGTAGAAAGTGTGCATTAGCAATAAATTGTTTTGTTTTTAAGGAGATTAATCGAGCGAAGTGGATTTTGGCATTGACCAAATAAGGCGGTGAGGAAAGAGGAAAGTGATTTGGTTAATCGGCTGGATCGAGAACTGGCAGTCGGGCAGTCCATCGGAGTCAGTGCTTAAGCCGAACCCGAACGCAGGTCAGTCACCAGACATTCTCAGGCTACTCAGGAGAAACCGATCGACATGCAATAGTTATGCTTTTCCTTTCTTTCATTGCGAGCGATTTTTTTTATTCTTTTACTTTATTTTATTTTGAAGTTGATAAATAAGCCTTCTAGTTATTAAAAGAGGTGAGCGATTATTATTTTTTTTTTTCAAACATAGTAACATAATTTTTCATTAATTAGATTATATACATTTAAATACACGAATAAATTAATATTATTAAATAATGCTTTTTTTCTTGTTAAGAAATTATTATTCCTCAATTTTTGGATAAATTAAATGATTTTAATATCTTCTTTAATAAATTGACCAGAAGATTTCATTACAAATTTACTTCATTTTTTTGTTGTATTATTAGAGCGCATCATATAATAAAACAAACAAAAAATAGTGTCCGGTTTTATTTTTTTGAATGTTAATACAAGGAATCAAGCACTGTAACCAAAAGCTATTGACTAGGAGAGGGCGTTTTAGCTTATCTATCTTTATCAAATTTTTTAGCTTCACAAAGAGAAACAAAGAGGTTGTCCTCTGCTTGATGCAAATAAACATACACACATATATATCGAGATGATATATCTGTATATATATTATTTATTTATAATCTTTAAAGAATTAAGTGTCGGTTCTAGGTGAAACATTTTAATAGATAATAAGTAAAAGTATATTTTTCTAGGTGGGTTTCACAAATAAAACAAATATATGTTTTGAGTTTTTATCTCGATATATATTTCGGGTTATGAGCCCATCATCAGGAGTTACAAAAGAAAACTGAATTTAAAATTGGAAACAAATGTATAAGTGAAGTTCAATTGGGAGGAACGTACATGGTGGGGGGAAAGAATGCAGTATTGGTTATTGTATTAATAGACAAATGAACAAAGGAGTTTAACTAAGGGTTTAGAATTATCCCTGGGCTTAGAAATAAAGGAAGAAGTAGAATAAGGTAAGGGAGGAGGGGTTAAGAACTTGAAAGAAACAATAGTAAAATATTAAAATAGAAATTTTGAGAATGGGAAATAATATTTTTCGGGTTATTTAAATTATAAAATATAATCTATAATGGTATTTTTATTAACTTCTAAATGGTTATTAAGGATGTTACTATTATTTGAAAGGGCTCTTTTAATTTCTGAGGACTCCAAAAGATCCAACCTAAGGCCTTTTCTTTCAAAATGAATAGGAATAGGATTATTAATAGAGGCCGAATGAGTATATAAATATATATCGAGATAAAAAACTCAAAACATATATTTGTTTTATTTGTGAAACCCACCTAGAAAAATATACTTTTACTTATTATCTATTATTTATTTGTTTGAGACTATAGTTTCTAAGACTTGGTCTTCATCATCAGTCTTTTTTTAATTATAAATGTTGTTTTGACTCCATGAAAAACAACATTTATAATTAAAAAAGACTGATGATGAAGACCATGTCTTCAAAACTATAGTCTCAAACAAATAAATAATATATATATACAGATATATCATCTCGATATATATGTATGTATGTTTATTTGCATCAAGCAGAGGACAACCTCTTTGTTTCTCTTTGTGAATCAACACTACTCTCGGCAAAACAAAAACTTTTCAATTTTTTAGCTTCCTTTTTTTAAAGTAAAACGGGGCACTATTAGTGTCGATACAATGTTTGTCTACCTGTCATTCCGTCAGATTTTCAAATCATTGAAGCTCGTAAAGTAAAGTAAATAAGATACAAATCTAAAATTTACAAGTGTCGTGTATTCATTTTATCCGGAAATTAAAAGGGTAAATAAATTTTAATCTTATGAATGTTATACTGTGGATCAAATTTTTTTTTGGTTTTCAAATTGATTGAATAAGATTATTATTATTATTATTTTTTTTTTTTTTTTTTTTAAGTTTAATTTTCATTAAAATTAATGTTTGAGACAGCCGCAAAGTTACTATTTTTAGATGATTTTTGTTCTCGCTCAATTTCAATAAAATTTTAAAACTCTGGAAAAAAATCTTAAAATTAGTTCCATCTCTCCTAATACACGATAAATAAGAACAAATTTAATATCTCAAGCATTTTATGAAGATATAATAATATTTCTGCTGTCTGACATCTAGCCGGACCGAAGTAATGAATTCACAGAGTGAGAGGTCATTGAGTTAGTAATCTATATAAGAACGAAGGGCCCTTTTGTGTGAATTTTGGGTGAATTTGGCCGGAGGCGTCTTGGGCCAAAAAGTTTATTCCCCTTAAAAAATCAGACTCCAGAGACATATATCTAGCAAGCTTACATATTTTAATGTAGAGTTCTAATATTTTTTAGAGATGTTAAATATTTAATATATTTATGTTAATAATATCTCCTTTTAATTATGAGACTATAATTATCACCTTTCTTAGATTTTTGTATGAACATTTTTTGATCCCCCCCCCCCCCCTCCGCTTTTTTGGTCACTTTAAATTTAACATAGATAGTCATTTTCATAAGGTCGTATATGGTGAATATGCGAAATTTTCTACAAATCGTTCAAAGAGTCTAGGGCAAAGTTATATTTTTTGAACCCCTCCCTCCCTAATTATGGCCCCGGATAAAAATAATAACTCTCTTTTTTATTATAGATTCATTTCACAGTAAATTTAATTTTTCTAGGTTTTTTAGTTTGAAAATCTTAGAATTTAATTTTTAAAATCACCTCCCTCTTAATTTAGGGTTCGATTTCAACCAAAGTCTAATCAGCTCTTAATCTCAATGCACCAAAACTACATGTGATATTTCGTTTTGATATTCACACTAGTTTTTGAGCTAGAGAGTACACAAACATTGTTAGCGTACATATATACTAACAAACATTTTGACAAAACAATCAATATCTCGAAAAATATATCGATTTTCATTCATTAGGGCTTTTTGTAGACCAAAACGCCCTGGTTTTGCTCAATTTTTTTAATCAAAATACTTTGAGCCGTTTTTTAGATATTTCGAAAAAACGAATAAAGAAAACACTTTTTCATGCATGATTACAATACTTGACCATAACTATGTATAGTAAAATAAAATAGATTACTAGCTAGGTTTTAAAAACAAAAGAAATATGCCCTATAAACAAGACTATCTATATATGTATATATTGGCCGACGAGTCAGGAGTTACAGTTAATTCAGTTAATTAGCAGAATTTATTTAATAGATTTACCAGACAGTTTCGGTTACCACTGGTAGACCATCTTCTGTAGTACTGGAAAAAACGAAACATTTTATAAGATTTGTCTATTACATACAATTATACAAAATAAAAACCATACAATTTATTTCGTTTAAGATTTGGAATTTGTCACTCAGTACATGTGACTGATTTTCAATTTCACATGGATATTTTAACAAATTTCAAAAAAAACAATAATTTATTAACACTTGTCTTTTGTTTTAGAATATGATTTGAACTGGTGATAAATTAAAGATTTTCTAATTACTATATTTTACAATCAAATCTCAATTAATGTCTTATATATAAAATTTATAAAATTAAATACAAATAATAAATAATAAATCATATAGGTATTCCAAAATATTAGTTTAATACTGTCCCTCAAACAGCGGTGTAAACATATCGTCGCTTCAGAGTGTAAATCTGCCAACTCACAACAAGCAAATTTTACAGGGCAGAGAAAAACAAACAAAATTTAATATTGTTGTTATGGAAAGAAACTATTTTTCACATTTTTTTTTCTACAACTTACGATCGTAATTTCAAGTGGGAATTTACAGTGATAACTATAAATATAATAAAGTGAATATTTTTTATTATTTGGAGATGTGTGTGGGAGTTAATTTAAAAAATCCAAAGTATCTAATTAGGCAACCGGCTAAAAATCTGATCCCTATATAGAGGACAAAATTTAATAATGGTAACGTAAATTGGCTGATGGCTAAAAAGGCCGAAAAGCAACAAAAAAATTATATAATTTATTACCAGAAATAATGCACATTTTTCGATACCCACACTCGAAATTTTTCTGCCCGGTGTCGCCCAACCGAAAAGAAAAAGCTGGCGCCACCGCTATTTAAGCGGTACCCAAAAAATGTTGAGAGATAATGTTTTTACTTTACCATACAGGGTATGGTCAAGTATTGTAAACGTGCATGAAAAAAGTGGTTTTTTCCTTCTTTTTTTCGAAATACCTCAAAATTGACTGAAACTATTTTGATCAAAAAAATTGACCAAAACCATGGCATTTCGGTCTACCAAAAAGCTCTATTAAGTGAACATCGAAAAAATTAAATTTTGCAAGATAATAATTGTTTTGTCAAAATGTCTGTTACTCTGTCCGTCTGGTTGTCCGTTAGTCTGTGCGTTATCAAGTTTTTGTGGACGAGCTAGCTCAAAAACTAGTGTGAATATCGAAACCAAATTTCACACGTAGTTTTGGTCCATTGAGATTAAGAGCTGATTAGATTTTGGTGCATATCGACCCAAAATTAAGGGAGGTGGGGGGGGGGGGGGGGGGAGGTTAAAAATTAAAAATATAGGCTCTTGTGCCAAACTCAACCAAATTTTGTATACATAATCAGTGGCACCCGAGAAGTCTAAAAATGCAAAAACTAACCGCCCGAAATGGGGGAAATATAGGAAAATATAGTCCCTTGTACCAAACTCAACCATATTTTGTATACATAATCAGTGGGATCACAGAAGTCTAAAAATTCAAAAACTAACCGCCCAAAAGGGAGGAGGGGGGTGTAGGGTCAATAAATCAAAATATAAGCTCTTGTACCACACTCAACCAAATTTTGTATATATAATCAGTGGGCCCCCGAAGTCTAAAAATGAAAATAATGTTATTAAATATCAAATATAAGAGAGGGTTGTATGGTAAAGTCAAGTGGATGACCACATCAGAACACGTCAGCTTATTTACAAAGGAGTTTCAGAAGGCAATTTGGTATGAGAGGATTAGACTTAAGAATACCAATTTTTAAATTTTTTTCCTTAATTTTCTTATCAAATAAATTTCAAGAATGTCGTAAATAGCTTAAATTTCAATTCAAGTTATTTTCTTATCTCTTATTCAAATATTTAAGATAAACTTTATGACTGTACTTCCCTAAGTTAGTCTGAAGAGTTGGAGGAGGATAGACACATGAAAACGGTATTGTTAAAGGTTGAGTTTTCTTAAATTGTAGACTCAGATTGAAAACTAATAGGCTTTTAAACAAGTTTTGGATTTCATTCTATAGAGCATGCTAAACATTCTCGTCCTTGCTATCTCATATCACTCTGACATTATCTTACAGATAAAGAAATTAAATGATAATACTTACAATAAAAGTGAGATATGATAATAATATAAATATTATTTTTTTATGTTACTTTAGCAATAGCGGAGAGTGAGGAAGTACTTAAAATGATAAAATCATTAAGAAAATATTTGCCAATTTTTGCTCTATGTTTCCTTGTGAGAATTTCTCATGGATATCCAACTGTTACGAAACAGCCATTTAGCCTTGAAGAATTGTTAGCAAAAAAATTTTCCGCAAAAGGATTTAATGCTGTGTGGATTTCTGGTAAACATTTGAGTAGTAGTCAAAAATACTTTCCAAGCCAATGAGCTTCTAACTATTTACGATTTATTCCTTTTCTGCGTCTGCACTACTTAAATCCGAAGAATCTAAAGGAGTGATAAAATTTGATATTGAAACAAATGCTACCGAAACTATTATACCACAGACTATATTGGATAAATAACCCTTCGATTTTAATTAAATTTTTTTTTGAAGTGTAACTTCTTTAGCGATGTATATGTTTGATTTTCTTTTGTTACAATAAAGGGGAAATGACTCAATAGAGGGGAAATAATTTTTTTTAAAAACTCTAATATTTCATGACAAATAAGATTAGGGAATTTAAATTATTATTTTAAAACCCACTAATACCTATTTCATGACAAATAAAATTTATTAAAATTAGTTATTATTTCAATAACATCTACGGCTAAATAAGTTTCATTTTCCCCCTGAGCTATATGGATGAGGCTCACACATATTTTTAAATTCTTTTTTAGGATAAATATAATGTATCTGGATATGACATTTCCCCAGACCAGAGTGCAGTGCTGCTTGAATATAATGTCCAATCGGTAATAAGACCTATTTATTAATTTGAGTTTTTGATTTTAAAGATATAATTCTATTTACAGATATTTAGGCATTCAATCACTGCTCAATACTTGATTTATACACTCTCGGATAAGTATGAAATTTCTATTCTTTATATTCCAATAAAAATTTGTGTTAAATAACAGTAGAACCCCCGAATGGATAATTTTACCCTCTTTTTTAAAAAATAATTTCATTTTTTTTTCTTATTTTAACAATATAGACTATGTGGAAAATATTGTAATAGTGTTTGAAAAAAAAAGTTTTTTTAGAAATTCCTCAAAAAGTCCTCATTTCGGCTTTGATACAAAAAAAAAAATCAATGAATACATGGCATTAAGACCTAGAAAAACAGTGTTATATAATAAATTAGGAAAAAAATACTATTTTCAGAGATATTAATTATTATTTGAACATGTCTGTTACTGCGTCTATGAGTGTGTAGTCAAATATTGTGAGCGCTCTACCTCAAAAACCAATTGGAATTTTAAAACGAAATTGTATATTAAGTCATCATATATTGAGATCTAAAGCCCAGTCGATTTTGATTGAAATCGAATCTCATGACACATTTGAAGGAGAAAATAATTAAATAGTTGGCTTATATAATCCAAATTTTGTACTTTGACACTTTATGACCCTACAAAATAATTGAGACAAAAGTCAAAATTAAGGGTGAGAAGAGGAAGCATAAAAATCAATCAATTTAAATGTTTAACAAATTTTGTTCACTTTTATAGATCATACAGAATAGATTAAATGAAAATTACATGTTCTAAATTAGGGGGGAGGGTTAAAAGTTTATTTCTCATGGGTTGAATTACCCAAATGTATATAGAAAAATTCGTTTTGTTTGCTATTACAACGAATTTTTCTATATTCAATTGGGTAAATAAACCCCTGAGAAATAACAGATAAAATATTTCTAATTAAATAAACTGACGATGAAAGTTCAACCTCCTAAACAAATAAATTATATATGGTGGTAAGGATTTTAAGCATATAGTCATATCCATCCTAGAATTAGGTACAAGTTATTTAACTTCGATGATCCTTTAAATATTTTATTTTACTTAATTTATATTCAAAAAAAGAATAATATAGGATTAATTTATTAAAAAAGGCCTAATTTTATCGCCGTTTATGATATCTTATCATTAAATCATGTCCAATAAACAAAACATCTAAATAAAAAATTAATTAATAGATCTGCAATAATCAGCTAAGTAGCTTAGGGGCTTTGGCTGCCAAGATAAAAAACTAGAGAATTCTTTCGGGTTGAATCACCCAAGGTGAAATTTGAAAATGTATTAATATTTTATAGTTTCTATTTTCAATACTTCCTGCCTTGAAGCCGTTTTCAGGTATATGTAATATCTTTTTTTAAAGGAATTTGGTGTTGGTAATGTGAAACCTACCAAGTATTTTTTATCCAATAATATATAATATCACTTGCAAACGAGTTTAAATATTTTAATTCATCATTATTGTATAACTAATGAACAAAACAATCCTTTGGAGTTGATGTTTAAATAAGAAATTAATTTTTATAAAAATCTGATTCCCACAATTGGCTGATGGCTAGAAGGGCCGAAAAGCCAAAAAAAAATTCTTTGGAGTTGGACCACCTCATAGATTAGAAAATTTGTTAATATTTTTTCATTTCTCCGTCAGATCATTCAATAATGAGTTATAATATTTATTTATAAATCGAATAAATAAATAAATATTACTCAAAATTACCCTCTGCGGGCGTTGTAAAGTGTCTGAAAGTCTGAGCGTTCTAGCTTCAACTTCGAAGACATATTTTTTTAGGAAGCCTAAAATAAATAATAATAAAAAAAAAAAAAAAAAAACAGTATTTGTAGTGTTGAAAATTTTACATGTATTATAGAAATTTTAATTAATTTTCTTTTCTCTCTAGAAATTTTCTATTTTTTCTTTACTTTGTATTAAAATTAGGCATTAGAAAAGTATACGCCGAAGAGCACAATGCACATGTGAGGCGTCTCAATCACTCTTGACCCCTCTTGCATTGAGCAATTTCCTTCTCTGGAATAATTTACTCAGTTTCCTATTCAGATTCAGACCCCCTCTTGCTATAATCTCTCTTGCTCTAAACGAGATCTAAAACTACATGTACTAGCGATTCTGTCACTCGTTGGCCTTATGTAGGAGTTTTTGCGATCTCTTTGATATAGCTAAACTATCAGGGTATGTACTTTGATCAAGCAAAATCAATAATATCATGCGATTCGACAACTTCCAACACTCTGGTGAGCTGCCTCTTCTTTCTTTCGATTTCTTAAAAAATAAGATGACGTGCTCTGATGTGGCCATCTTTACCATACAACCCGTCCCCCTAAAATTATTTATAATCATGTAGGGGGGGGGGTAGTTTTTGCATTTTTATACTTCTAAGGGGCTAGTGATTATGTATACACAATTTGTTTGAGTTTGGTAAATAAATAAATAAATAAATAAATAAATCTTTATTTCTCGACCTGCTTAGAGGCACAAGTCCTCGGTGGCTAGGTCCTCCAAACATCAATACAATCTAGCTACAACAATACATTAATAAACATCAATACAAATTAATTACAACAATTTAACAAATAATAAACAAGTAAAAAAAAAAAAAAAAAAAAAAAAAAAAAAAATAAAAAACTTTGGTCATTAACAAATAACATGACCATATATTTTCCATCAAAAGACAAAAAGTAATTTAAAAATTCCGCGCAAAAACCCGATACCAGGAGCAAGCGACGCATTAGCCATCCCGGCATTTGCCATAAGCTGTTAAGGAAACCTGGTCAAAACCTTAACAAGGATGGTATGACCTCTCTCTACCTCACCTAATCTCTGCTTGTGAGAACTAAATAAAAATTTTCACAACTCTAGGACATTAGGACTTGACAAAATTTATAATTGATTTAATCATAGGGGGCAGAGGACTATAATCCCAAGTAGTAACAGACAGACTGTTCCACAAATCAATGCCAGATCCTACAAATGAATGTAAACCGATATTTTTCAAGAATCTTGGCTTACGAATCTTTTTTCTATGATCAGCTCTACCTAAATAATTTGGTTCCTGAAATCTATTCGTTATTTCCTCCCAACTCCTAAAACCCTTATAGGCTTTGAAAATCACTTTCAATTTAGCCCATTCCCTTCTCTCCAATAAACTAGACCATCCTAATTCATTAATCATTGAAGTGACACTACTAAACCTATCAAATTTACCAAAAACAAATCTAGCCGCCCTCCTTTGTACCATATCAATTTTTCTCTCTAATCGTTGTGGATGTTTGTCCCAAACCACAGAACAATACTCTAAATTAGGTCTTACATAAGTTAAATAAACTTTTGACTTGACTTCTCTAGATGTACCCTTCAAAATTCTACCAAACATCCCCAATTTCCTATAAGCCTTATTGACTATATAACTAATATGCATGTCCCACTTTAAATTTGCCTGAATATGTATGCCTAAATATTTATAAAATTTAGATTCATTGATAATATTTCCACCAATGTAATAATTTTGAGGACTAACCAGATTTCTAGTACTAAATCTAACCAAATTTGACTTGGAATGGTTTAGTTCCATTGAATTGGATCTACACCATCCTTCAATTTGATCCAGGTCATTCTGTAAAGTAAGGCTATCACAATCATTATCAATTATTCTATATACGACACAATCATCCGCGAAAAGCCTAATAGATGATTGCACGATAGAAGGCAAATCATTTACATATATAAGAAAAAGAAGAGGACCCAGAACACTACCTTGAATCACCCCAGACGTGACATCTACTCTATCAGACAGATCATAACCCACTCTTACAATTTGAGTTCTATCCCTAAGAAAACACCGAATAAATTTAATTAACTTAACAGACAACCCTGACGAGTTTAATTTTTCTAAAATAATTTTATGACTGACTTTATCGAAAGCCTTGGCAAAGTCCAAAAACACTGCATCTACACACTTACTTTTATCCAAAGCTTCCTGTAATTCCTGAATAAAAGAAACTAATTGAGAATTACAGGAATAATTTTTTCTAAAACCATGTTGCCTATGATAGAACCATCCTTGCCCTTCCAAATACGAGCGGATACGAGAGCCTACCAACCTCTCTAAAATTTTGCCCACCAGACTTGTTAAACTCACTGGCCTATAATTACAAGCTAAGCTCTTATCTCCCCCTTTATAAACAGGAATAACTAACGCTCTTTTCCAACCAATAGGCATAGTTCCCTCATCCAAACATCTATTAAAAAGTAAACATAAAAATTTTGAAATACTATCCACTACAAATTTCAAGAGATCACTATTAATTTCATCCTCCCCCGAGGCCTTTCCTGGTTTTAACCTCTTAATACCTAATGCTACATCCGATTCCAAAATGACTAAATCCTCCATCTGACTATCACTAGAACCTCCATCAACTAACTCACCCTCCTCTAGAGGTACAAAAACGGACGAATACTGTCTATTTAATAAATTTGCCTTCAACACATTATCCTCAACCAATTCACCATCATCCCCTAAAAGCGCAGGGACATTTGCCGAAACATTTAATTCCTTAAGAAACGAATAAACATTAAACCAATTTCTATTACTACTATTCCTATCTATATAATTATTCAAATAATTTACTCTAGTCAAATTCTTTTTTTCAATTAACAGCCTATTTAGCTCTCGGAATTTTCTTTTATGATTCGAAGACTTATTCCTATTAGAATATGCTATCCTACATTTCCGTTTTAAATTCTTAATGGTTCTATCATAGTAAACAGGATCGTTACCCACTTTAACTAATTTAGAGGGAATAAATTTATATTTTCCTTCTTCCAAAAGATTCATAAGCCCATCCCATTGCTGATCTACATCCCGAATTACAGACCATTCTAAAAATTTAGATTCCAAAAAATTATTAAATCCCATTTTATCTCCTAATCTATACAGCCAATGCTTCTTTTCGAAGGTTAGAGACTGACTAACTGATCCCGAATATTCTATTACCACAGAATAATGATCACTAATTCCATCTTCAATAGTGACTCTCATATTATCACTATCAAAGTTGGTTAAACAGACATCAAGGACAGACGCTTGCCCACTGGACCTCTGCCTAGTCCCCTCCCTAACAATTTGGATAAAATTTCTACTTTTGAAAATATCATCAACCAAAATTTGAGCAAGAGAATTACTATTTGTCGCAGATGACCAATTTACATTAGGCAAATTTAAATCTCCACAAACTAAAATATCCTTACTTTGCATAGATGTACAATTTAAAAAATTCCTGTCCTGACTAGGAGATCTATATAACCCAATAATCACCCTACTTATACGTCCAAATTTCACATTCACCCCTAACATCTCCTCTTGTAAATCTAAAAAATTTAAACTACTCGGAAGCGAATCCTTGACTGCTATAAAGACTCCACCCCCTCTAACAGACTGCCTATCCCTTCTATAGACTATATAACCCTTAGGAAATACCTCATTATTCGAAATCTCCTCCCTAAGCCAAGATTCTGTACCAACAATAACATCTGGATTAATTAAATCCACATGTTGTCCAAAATTTAGAATTTTATTCAAGATACTTCTACAATTTATTATTAACAACTTAAATCTCTGATTTCTATTTCTGAAAATTGTCCTCTTACCCCCTCCATTTAGTTTTTTTGATATTCCAGTATACTATCAATACACACCTTCCCTAACTTGTAGGAACCAGACCTATTTAAATTAATACCATTCATGCCTAAATCTTTATAATCTAAATAACTATTTGAATTTATAAACTTACAACCATACTTGAAACAGACACTTTCTAAAATATGATTTGCCCAATTAATCCTTCTAAAATCTACATCCCTTCTATAAATTATACCACTAAATATTAATTTTGCTCCCTGAAATTTATTTCTAAGAGAAATAACTAATCTATCAAATTTTAAACGGAATACCTCAGCAGTAATATCATAGATATTATGCGTGCCTACATGAATAAAAACTAAATCCTTTCTAGCCCCTACATACCTCTCTACCATATTTTCCAACTGTTCAAATCTTATACCCGGGAAACACCATGAACTAAACCCCCGGGATGCAGTATAAGATGCCGAATATTTAAATAAACTATCCCCTAAAATTAAAACTCTATTATCAATTTCTCTAACCCCTGAATTATCTAGTAAATGGCCAAGATTTTCATTTTTTGACCTACCCCCACCGTATTGGGCGGTTATTTTTTGCATTTTTACACTTCTTGGGGTTCACTGATTATGTATACAAAATTTGGTTGAGTTTGCTCAAATGGCCTAGATTTTTAATTTTTAACCCCCCCCCCCCCCTCCACTCCCCTTAATTTTGAGTCGATATGTGCCAAAATCTATTCAACTTTAATCTCAATGACCAAAACTACGTGTGAAATTTGGTTTCGATATTCAAACTAGTTTTTGAGCTAGCTCGTCCACAAAAATTTGGTAACGCACAGACTAACAGACATTTTGACAAAACAGTTATTATCTAGAAAAATATAATTTTTTCGATGTTCAGTTATTGGGAAGCTTTTTGTAGAGTGAAATGCCATGGTTTCGCTCAATTTTTTTAATCGAAATAGTTTCACAATTTTTGATAGATTTCGAAAAAAAGAAGGAAAAACTTTTCCATGCACGATTACAATACTTGACCATACCCTGTATGGTAGTAAAAAAAGTTGAGCTAAACTATGCCTAAAGTAAAAAACTTTATTTCAAAAAACGCAAATGACATGACCCACTTCAAAGGTCAGAGGGGGCTTAAGCTCCCCGAGTCGCCCCCCCCCCCCCTCATCCGAGCGCCTATGTCTCCTTATTTTATATAAACATTAATAGAGTATTTAATTACATAAATATATTTTAAAGGTCTATTAATCAACTAGCTCAAGGAAAACAATTAAGTTTGGCTACATGGACTGGCAAAACTAAGGCAATGCTATAGTTTTTGTTTTTGATACAATATCTACTATAAAAAATTCAGCAGGATGCTGATAGAGAAGTACAAATAACATTTTCTGGGATTCCTGGAATTATTTACAATGGAATCCCAGATTGGGTTTACGAAGGTAAATTGTTTACAATTATATGATAATAGTATTTTAGAATTGAACATTCAATTTTATCTTAAACAGAAGAGGTAGCTGGGAAGTGGCTCAGCTCTCTGGGTTTCTCCAGACGGAAAAAGCTTTGCTTTGCTCAATTTAATGATACTTTCGTACCAGAAACTTTGTATATGCATTATGGTACTCGCAGAGCAATATCCTAGTACTGTTAAAATTCGTTATCCAAAAAGCAGGAGTCATTAATCCAACAATCGCGCTTTTTGGGTGGAGTACTACAAGTGAAAATTCTCTCCTCCAGAAATTAATTCCCTGGATTTACCAAGGAATCTCAGGTAGGTATGAAAATATATGAATTTAGTAAACATTTTTCATATGTAGGGGGAAACGGGGTAGATTGATACGCGAGAACATTGATACAGTCGAAAATTTTGAAGATCGGCGGTGCTCAGGTAGTTCACATCTTCTCCTCCATAAAAGTCTTTGTTTCCCTTAGCTCAGGGAAAATTCTCAATCATGTTTATTCAGTCATTTTTTTATAAACAAAGTTTACCTCTAATCTTCTAGTCTAAGTGATTTTTTTTTAAGTTTTTGTTTTTAGATTTATTTAAATAGTTACATCTTCTGGCTAGGGAATTTATACCAAAGCATTTATTTTCCAGAATTGACTTTAAGTTTTGAATTAATTTACTGTTGGTTTATTGTGACAATGGGTTTTAAGTAAAATGACTTCTCTTTGGGGCAGAATGATTCAGTTGACTTTGCAGTTTATTTTGTACTACTATATTATGGGCTGTTTTTTACTTTATTATAATATTATTTTCTAAAAGTTTATGTTAAGATAAAAAATATAAATTCTAGTCTTGTCCTTAGAATTATATAGATAGAGTTTTACTATTATTTATGGTATATTATCTGAGGTAATATTCTTTCATTTTATGTACTTTGTTTTAACTTGTAATACTTTACTTGAAATACACAAATTATCTAGAAAAACAAATTTTATTTTATCGTAAACCTATTAATCACTTTTATTTTTTATTATTTGATGGACAAATCAATGTGCCTAAAGGTGTATCATTGTCCCCTCAGTAGGGGGCAGATTGATACAAACCATTTAAGAAAACAAAATGTGATAAGAATTTTAATATGGTGTTTTCAAAACCAAACTCGAATGAAACTTTCTATGGGTAGATTAACAAATGTATAAATGGAGTGTATTAGTTTTTATTATTACTGTTAGTAAAATCATTTTTTTAGTTTTCCAAAAAAAAAAACGTATCAATGTTCCCGGTTACCCCTATCCTTTAATTTATTTTTCTAAGAAGTGTTTTTGTTGAACTATTTAATTTTAAATCCTCTAATATTTCATGAGAAATAGAATTTATTAAATTAGGAAATTTAAATTATTATTTTAAAACCCACTAATATTTCATGACAAATAAAATTTATTAAAATTAGGAAATTTAAATTATTTCAATAACATACACGGCTAAATAAGTATCATTTTCCCCACAAGGCTATATGGATGAGGCTCACACATATTTTTAAATTCTTTTTTAGGATAAATATAATGTATCTGGATATGACATTTCCCAGACCAGAGTGCAGTGCTGCTTGAATATAATGTCCAATCGGTAATAAGACCTATTTATTAATTTGAGTTTTTGATTTTAAAGATATAATTCTATTTACAGATATTTAGGCATTCAATCACTGCTCAATACTTGGTTATACACTCTCGGATAAGTATGAAATTTCTATTCTTTATATTCCAATAAAAATTTGTGTTAAATAACAGTAGAACCCCCGAATGGATAATTTTACCCTCTTTTTTAAAAAATAATTTCATTTTTTTTTCTTATTTTAACAATATAGACTATGTGGAAAATATTGTAATAGTGTTTGAAAAAAAGTTTTTTTAGAAATTCCTCAAAAAAGTCCTCATTTCGGCTTTGATACAAAAAAAAAATCAATGAATACATGGCATTATGACCTAGAAAAACAGTGTTATATAATAAATTAGGAAAAAAATACTATTTTCAGAGATATTAATTATTATTTGAACATGTCTGTTACTGCGTCTATGAGTGTGTAGTCAAATATTGTGAGCGCTCTACCTCAAAAACCAATTGGAATTTTAAAACGAAATTGTATATTAAGTCATCATATATTGAGATCTAAAGCCCAGTCGATTTTGATTGAAATCGAATCTCATGACACATTTGAAGGAGAAAATAATTAAATAGTTGGCTTATATAATCCAAATTTGTACTTTGACACTTTATGACCCTACAAAATAATTGAGACAAAAGTCAAAATTAAAGATTGAGAAGAGAAACATAAAAATCGTGTAAATTTAAATGTTTAACAAATTTTGTTCACTTTATAGATCATACAGAATAGATTAAATGAAAATTACATGTTCTAGGAGAATTAGGGAGGTTAAAAGTTTTATTTCATGTGGTTGAATTTTGAAATGTATATAGAAAAATTCGTTTTGTTTGCTATTACAACGAATTTTTCTATATTCCAATTGGGTAAATAAACCCCTGAGAAATAATGTAGATAAACATATTTCTAATTAAATAAACTGACGATGAAAGTTCAACCTCCTAAACGAAATAAATTATATATGGTGGTAGGATTTTAAGCATATAGTCATATCCATCCTAGAATTAGGTACAAGTTATTTAACTTCGATGATCCTTTAAATATTTTATTTTACTTAATTTATATTCAAAAAAAGAATAATATAGGATTAATTTATTAAAAAGGCCTAATTTTATCGCCGTTTATGATATCTTATCATTAAATCATGTCCAATAAACAAAACATCTAAATAAAAAATTAATTAATAGATCACAATAATCAGCTAAGTAGCTTAAAGGGCTTTGGCTGCCAAGATAAAACTAGAATTCTTTCGGGTTGAATCACCCAGGTGGTGAAAATGTATTAATATTTTATAGTTTCTATTTCTCAATACTGCCTTGAAGCCGTTTTCAGGTATATTATCTTTTTTTAAAGGAATTTGGTGTTGGTAATGTGAAACCTACCAAGTATTTTTTATCCAATAATATATAATATCACTTGCAAACGAGTTTAAATATTTTAATTCATCATTATTGTATAACTAATGAACAAAACAATCCTTTGGAGTTGATGTTTAAATAAGAAATTAATTTTTATAAAAATCTGATTCCCACAATTGGCTGATGGCTAGAAGGGCCGAAAAGCCAAAAAAAATTCTTTGGAGTTGGACCACCTCATAGATTAGAAAATTTGTTAATATTTTTTCATTTCTCCGTCAGATCATTCAATAATGAGTTATAATATTTATTTATAAATCGAATAAATAAATAAATATTACTCAAAATTGCCCTCTGCGGGCGTTGTAAAGTGTCTGAAAGTCTGAGCGTTCTAGCTTCAACTTCGAAAGACATATTTTTTTAAGAGCTAAAATAAATAATAATAAAAAAAAAAAAAAAACAGTATTTGTAGTGTTGAAAATTTTACATGTATTATAGAAATTTTAATTAATTTTTCTTTCTCTCTAGAAATTTTCTATTTTTTCTTTACTTTGTATTAAAATTAGGCATTAAGAAAAGTATACGCCGAAGAGCACAATGCACATGTGAGGCGTCTCAATCACTCTTGACCCCTCTTGCATTGAGCAATTTCCTTCTCTGGAATAATTTGCTCAGTTTCCTATTCAGATTCAGACCCCCTCTTGCTATAATCTCTCTTGCTCTAAACGAGATCTAAAACTACATGTACTAGCGATTCTGTCACTCGTTGGCCTTATGTAAGGGGAGTTTTTGCGATCTCTTTGATATAGCTAAACTATCAGGGTATGTACTTTTGATCAAGCAAAATCAATAATATCATGCGATTCGACAACTTCCAACACTCTGGTGAGCTGCCTCTTTCTTTCTTTCGATTTCTTAAAAAATAAGATGACGTGCTCTGATGTGGCCATCTTTACCATACAACCCGTCCCCCTAAAATTATTTATAATCATGTAGGGGGGGTAGTTTTTACATTTTATACTTCTAAGGGGCTAGTGATTATGTATACACAATTTGTTTGAGTTTGGTAAATAAATAAATAAATAAATAAATAAATCTTTATTTCTCGACCTGCTTAGAGGCACAAGTCCTCGGTGGCTAGGTCCTCCAAACATCAATACAATCTAGCTACAATACAGCAAACATCAATACAAATTAATTACAACAATTTAACAAATAATAAACAAGTAAAAAAAAAAAAAAGAAAGAAAAAAAAAATAGAAATGTATGCTCATTAACAAATAACATGACCATAGATTTCCATCAAAAGACAAAAAATAATTTAAAAATTCCGCGCAAAAACCCCGATACCAGGAGCAAGCGACGCATTAGCCATCCCGGCATTTGCCATAAGCTGTTAAGGAAACCTGGTCAAAACCTTAACAAGGATGGTATGACCTCTCTCCTCACCTAATCTCTGCTTGTGAGAACTAAATAAAAATTTTCACAACTCTAGGACATTAGGACTTGACAAAATTTATAATTGATTTAATCATAGGGGGCAGAGGACTATAATCCCAAGTAGTAACAGACAGACTGTTCCACAAATCAATGCCAGATCCTACAAATGAATGTAAACCGATATTTTTCAAGAATCTTGGCTTACGAATCTTTTTTCTATGATCAGCTCTACCTAAATAATTTGGTTCCTGAAATCTATTCGTTATTTCCTCCCAACTCCTAAAACCCTTATAGGCTTTGAAAATCACTTTCAATTTAGCCCATTCCCTTCTCTCCAATAAACTAGACCATCCTAATTCATTAATCATTGAAGTGACACTACTAAACCTATCAAATTTACCAAAAACAAACCTAGCCGCCCTCCTTTGTACCATATCAATTTTTCTCTCTAATCGTTGTGGATGTTTGTCCCAAACCACAGAACAATACTCTAAATTAGGTCTTACATAAGTTAAATAAACTTTTGACTTGACTTCTCTAGATGTACCCTTCAAAATTCTACCAAACATCCCCAATTTCCTATAAGCCTTATTGACTATATAACTAATATGCATGTCCCACTTTAAATTTGCCTGAATATGTATGCCTAAATATTTATAAAATTTAGATTCATTGATAATATTTCCACCAATGTAATAATTTTGAGGACTAACCAGATTTCTAGTACTAAATCTAACCAAATTTGACTTGGAATGGTTTAGTTCCATTGAATTGGATCTACACCATCCTTCAATTTGATCCAGGTCATTCTGTAAAGTAAGGCTATCACAATCATTATCAATTATTCTATATACGACACAATCATCCGCGAAAAGCCTAATAGATGATTGCACGATAGAAGGCAAATCATTTACATATATAAGAAAAAGAAGAGGACCCAGAACACTACCTTGAATCACCCCAGACGTGACATCTACTCTATCAGACAGATCATAACCCACTCTTACAATTTGAGTTCTATCCCTAAGAAAACACCGAATAAATTTAATTAACTTAACAGACAACCCTGACGAGTTTAATTTTTCTAAAATAATTTTATGACTGACTTTATCGAAAGCCTTGGCAAAGTCCAAAAACACTGCATCTACACACTTACTTTTATCCAAAGCTTCCTGTAATTCCTGAATAAAAGAAACTAATTGAGAATTACAGGAATAATTTTTTCTAAAACCATGTTGCCTATGATAGAACCATCCTTGCCCTTCCAAATACGAGCGGATACGAGAGCCTACCAACCTCTCTAAAATTTTGCCCACCAGACTTGTTAAACTCACTGGCCTATAATTACAAGCTAAGCTCTTATCTCCCCCTTTATAAACAGGAATAACTAACGCTCTTTTCCAACCAATAGGCATAGTTCCCTCATCCAAACATCTATTAAAAAGTAAACATAAAAATTTTGAAATACTATCCACTACAAATTTCAAGAGATCACTATTAATTTCATCCTCCCCCGAGGCCTTTCCTGGTTTTAACCTCTTAATACCTAATGCTACATCCGATTCCAAAATGACTAAATCCTCCATCTGACTATCACTAGAACCTCCATCAACTAACTCACCCTCCTCTAGAGGTACAAAAACGGACGAATACTGTCTATTTAATAAATTTGCCTTCAACACATTATCCTCAACCAATTCACCATCATCCCCTAAAAGCGCAGGGACATTTGCCGAAACATTTAATTCCTTAAGAAACGAATAAACATTAAACCAATTTCTATTACTACTATTCCTATCTATATAATTATTCAAATAATTTACTCTAGTCAAATTCTTTTTTTCAATTAACAGCCTATTTAGCTCTCGGAATTTTCTTTTATGATTCGAAGACTTATTCCTATTAGAATATGCTATCCTACATTTCCGTTTTAAATTCTTAATGGTTCTATCATAGTAAACAGGATCGTTACCCACTTTAACTAATTTAGAGGGAATAAATTTATATTTTCCTTCTTCCAAAAGATTCATAAGCCCATCCCATTGCTGATCTACATCCCGAATTACAGACCATTCTAAAAATTTAGATTCCAAAAAATTATTAAATCCCATTTTATCTCCTAATCTATACAGCCAATGCTTCTTTTCGAAGGTTAGAGACTGACTAACTGATCCCGAATATTCTATTACCACAGAATAATGATCACTAATTCCATCTTCAATAGTGACTCTCATATTATCACTATCAAAGTTGGTTAAACAGACATCAAGGACAGACGCTTGCCCACTGGACCTCTGCCTAGTCCCCTCCCTAACAATTTGGATAAAATTTCTACTTTTGAAAATATCATCAACCAAAATTTGAGCAAGAGAATTACTATTTGTCGCAGATGACCAATTTACATTAGGCAAATTTAAATCTCCACAAACTAAAATATCCTTACTTTGCATAGATGTACAATTTAAAAAATTCCTGTCCTGACTAGGAGATCTATATAACCCAATAATCACCCTACTTATACGTCCAAATTTCACATTCACCCCTAACATCTCCTCTTGTAAATCTAAAAAATTTAAACTACTCGGAAGCGAATCCTTGACTGCTATAAAGACTCCACCCCCTCTAACAGACTGCCTATCCCTTCTATAGACTATATAACCCTTAGGAAATACCTCATTATTCGAAATCTCCTCCCTAAGCCAAGATTCTGTACCAACAATAACATCTGGATTAATTAAATCCACATGTTGTCCAAAATTTAGAATTTTATTCAAGATACTTCTACAATTTATTATTAACAACTTAAATCTCTGATTTCTATTTCTGAAAATTGTCCTCTTACCCCCTCCATTTAGTTTTTTTGATATTCCAGTATACTATCAATACACACCTTCCCTAACTTGTAGGAACCAGACCTATTTAAATTAATACCATTCATGCCTAAATCTTTATAATCTAAATAACTATTTGAATTTATAAACTTACAACCATACTTGAAACAGACACTTTCTAAAATATGATTTGCCCAATTAATCCTTCTAAAATCTACATCCCTTCTATAAATTATACCACTAAATATTAATTTTGCTCCCTGAAATTTATTTCTAAGAGAAATAACTAATCTATCAAATTTTAAACGGAATACCTCAGCAGTAATATCATAGATATTATGCGTGCCTACATGAATAAAAACTAAATCCTTTCTAGCCCCTACATACCTCTCTACCATATTTTCCAACTGTTCAAATCTTATACCCGGGAAACACCATGAACTAAACCCCCGGGATGCAGTATAAGATGCCGAATATTTAAATAAACTATCCCCTAAAATTAAAACTCTATTATCAATTTCTCTAACCCCTGAATTATCTAGTAAATGGCCAAGATTTTCATTTTTTGACCTACCCCCACCGTATTGGGCGGTTATTTTTTGCATTTTTACACTTCTTGGGGTTCACTGATTATGTATACAAAATTTGGTTGAGTTTGCTCAAATGGCCTAGATTTTTAATTTTTAACCCCCCCCCCCCCCCCTCCACTCCCCTTAATTTTGAGTCGATATGTGCCAAAATCTATTCAACTCTTAATCTCAATGGACCAAAACTACGTGTGAAATTTGGTTTCGATATTCAAACTAGTTTTTGAGCTAGCTCGTCCACAAAAATTTGGTAACGCACAGACTAACAGACATTTTGACAAAACAGTTATTATCTAGAAAAATATAATTTTTTCGATGTTCAGTTATTAAAGCTTTTTTGTAGAGTGAAATGCCATGGTTTCGCTCAATTTTTTTAATCGAAATAGTTTCAGCCGTTTTTGATAGATTTCGAAAAAAAGAAGGAAAAAACTTCTTTCATGCACGATTACAATACTTGACCATACCCTGTATGGTAAAGTAAAAAAAAGTTGAGCTAAACTATGCCTAAAGTAAAAAACTTTATTTCAAAACGCAGTCGACATGACCCACTTCAAAGGTCAGAGGGGGCTTAAGCTCCCGGGTCGGCCCCCCCCCCCCCCCCTCATCCGAGCGCCTATGTCTCCTTATTTTATATAAACATTAATAGAGTATTTAATTACATAAATATATTTTAAAGGTCTATTAATCAACTAGCTCAAGGAAAACAATTAAGTTTGGCTACATGGACTGGCAACCAAGGCAATGCTATAGTTTTTGTTTTTGATAATAATATCTACTATAAAAATTCAGCAGATGCTGATAGAGAAGTACAAATAACATTTTCTGGGATTCCTGGAATTATTTACAATGGAATCCCAGATTGGGTTTACGAAGGTAAATTGTTTACAATTATATGATAATAGTATTTTAGAATTGAACATTCAATTTTATCTTAAACAGAAGAGGTATTGGGAAGTGGCTCAGCTCTCTGGGTTTCTCCAGACGGAAAAAAGCTTTGCTTTGCTCAATTTAATGATACTTTCGTACCAGAAACTTTGTATATGCATTATGGTACTCCTGCAGAGCAATATCCTAGTACTGTTAAAATTCGTTATCCAAAAGCAGGAGTCATTAATCCAACAATCGCGCTTTTTTGGGTGGAGTTACCTACAAGTGAAAATTCTCTCCCTCCAGAAATTAATTCCCTGGATTTACCAAGGAATCTCAGGTAGGTATGAAAATATATGAATTTAGTAAACATTTTCTATATGTAGGGGGAAACGGGGTAGATTGATACGCGAGAACATTGATACAGTCGAAAATTTTGAAGATCGGCGGTGCTCAGGTAGTTCACATCTTCCTCCATAAAAGTCTTTGTTTCCCTTAGCCCAGGGAAAAATTTTCAATCATGTTTATTCAGTCATTTTTTTATAAACAAAGTTTACCTCTAATCTTCTAGTCTAAGAGTTTTTGTTTTTAGATTTATTTAAATAGTTACATCTTCTGGCTAGGGAATTTATACCAAAGCATTTATTTTCCAGAATTGACTTAAGTTTTGAATTAATTTACTGTTGGTTTATTGTGACAATGGGTTTTAAGTAAAATGACTTCTTGGGGCAGAATGATTCAGTTGACTTTGCAGTTTATTTTATACTACTATATTATGGCTGTTTTTTACTTTATTATAATATTATTTTCCTAAAAGTTTATGTTAAGATAAAAAATATAAATTCTAGTCTTGTCCTTAGAATTATATAGATAGAGTTTTACTTTATTATTTATGGTATATTATCTGAGGTAATATTCTTTCATTTTATGTACTTTGTTTTAACTTGTAATACTTTACTTGAAATACACAAATTATCTAGAAAACAAATTTTATTTTTATCTTAAACCTATTAATCACTTTTATTTTTTATTATTTGATGGACAAATCAATGTGCCCAAAGGTGTATCATTGTCCCCCTAGTAGGGGGCAGATTGATACAAATCCATTTAAGAAACAAAATGTGATAAGAATTTTAATATGGTGTTTTCAAACCAAAACTCGAATGAAATCCTATGGTAGATTAACAAATGTATAAATGGAGTGTATTAGTTTTTATTATTACTGTTAGTAAAATCATTTTTTTAGTTTTCCAAAAAAAAAAAAAAACGTATCAATGTTCCCGGTTACCCCCTATCCTTTAATTTATTTTTCTAAGAAGTGTTTTTGTTGAACTATTTATTTAAGATTCAATTAATTTATAGTGAACCCATCCTATTTGATGTATCGTGGTTAGAAGAGGAAATTTTAGCTCTCTGGACAAATCGTGTTCAAACAAAAGGCCAAATATTATCCTATAATACAAAAGTAAATCAACAGCCTGAAATATGGACCGAAATGAGTGAAAAACTAGGATGGCTGGAACCATATCCTTTAATTATTGAGAAAGATAATCCCAATAGAATATTAACCATTGCTCCATTTGAAAATTATCTACGAGTTGTGGCCATTGAACGAGGAGCTACGTGGCCTGGAAAAGCGCTCTACAAGGGAAATATTGAAGCACAAACTCTCTATGGAATCGACACCGATTTCAATGTCATGTAAGTATGTTTACGTGCTCTCCAATAAATAAATCATTTTTTTCTACTATGGCGCACCTTTTTTAAAAATTTGCAAAGCTCATAATAATATATAGAATATAGAATAGGCCAGATTAATTTGCAGCAACGCTGACGTAATGCTGCCGACAGGGAGCGCTTATGCACTCGGTATATTTGCGTCAAATTTGAAATATAATCGTAATTTGGACTCGAATTTTGAAATGAAACACTCCAATTGATTTTAAATTAAGAAACATTAAATATATTGATAATTATTCCTCCTCCCCACCCCCTCACCACTCAAAAATTAAATATTCAATTTGCTTTTCTTTGTACACAGAAGAAGAAATTAATCACATCTTATTTGATTTATATTTTATATATTATTTGTTTATTTTTTAATAATTTGCCACTTTTATAATTTTTTAAAAATCTAAATTTTGTTATTCTTATTTTTTGATTTTTACAAAATTGAACGACTTAAAACACGCATGTCCGAGTTTCTCATGACAATACTGGAGCAGCCTGTCATACAAACAACACCTGATCTCTTTTAAATATTTGGACCCTTATATCGATTATCGATCCCAAATAAAAAAAAAATGATTTAATATAATTCTCCTCCTCACACGATCCCACTTATTTAAATAAATCTACATATTTCCACACAAAAAATATCACAATGCTGTAGATTATAGAAAAAAAATACTCCCAGCATCATATCTAGAGCCTCATTTCTGTAGCTGTGTCAGGACGAAAATGAGGCGAAACTTTTAAGAGAGTATGTATTTTTGGGAGTTTACAGGTATACATTTGGAGTGTGGTTTTTTAAGAGGAATAAAAATTTTGGACCAAGACGCCGCCCGCCAGGCCACCAGCCCGGAGGGCACGCACGAAAAGCTCGTAATATTATAGGGAAATAGATAAGGTTTGAAAAAAATAGTTTCATAATTGTGCCAAAATCATGGTTAAAAATTGAAATTAAAAGAAAAACAATTTTTTTTCAAGAATTTCATAAGCCGACATAGCTCATAATTTTTTTTTCCTAGAAGCTATTATCAGTCCTCAATACATATTAAAAATTTAGATCAATCGATTTAGTCAATCCTGATATTTTTTTTCTGTTTTTTACATATTTTGCTTTTCCTCGAAAACCAATTGAGTTAGGGATCTGAAACTCTCAGGATCTTATTATTTTATTAGTATCTACATATCCTCTAAGCATCATTAAATTATCTTTCGAGGGCATATTAAGTATACTTATACCCCAATCTATTGCCTTACATCGAATATGGCATCATTTTCATTATTTTTCAAACCTTCTATCCGCATCCTTTTTTTGTATTATTTTTATTTTAATAGTTCCTCAGCGAGAACAATTTTTATTCGTGGTAAAACTCGTCTGAACTTGTCTTTGACATGCTTGAACTGGAAGATATACCAGGCAGGGAATTCAAACCTTCTATCAGCGCCCTTTTCGAAAAAATCATTCATTTTTATTGCCCCTTGAAACTATGCAACAATTTTATTTCACGAGAACCAATATACATACATTTCAAAACAAAAAAATGTTTTCTATAGAAATATTTGAAATAACTGATAATAATTTGAAAATTTAAAGATCCTCCTGAAATTTTGAACTTGATATTTATGAAAATACTCTAAATGTTTGAAATTTTAGGCTCCACGCCACTGGTACACAAAAATACAATAATTTTAACAATAATTATTTATTAATTAATGAATTTACTTTAAGGACCAATCAAAGATTTTAGAGAAAATATTTTTACATTGTATATCAGAGAGGTTCGTCCCCTTAGGAATCGAACCCAAACGCTAACTAGTCGTTAGCCAAACCTTTAAGACAAACATCTCTCTGGCATGCAACATATATAAAAAGTTTTGGCTAACGGCCCAGCAAGCTAGTTCGCTTGGGTTCGATTGCTAAGGGGATGAACCTCTCTGATATGCAATGTAAAAATATTTTCTCTAAAATCTTTGATTGGTCCTTAAAGTAAATTCATTTATTAATATTATAGGTTTGGGTTGATTTTTGAAATAATTTCCATCTTTTTTTTCAAAAAAAGACACTCAAAAAGATACTTAAATCTTTGCATTCATTAAATAATTTTTAAGTCTATAAAAAATGTATAATATTTTAAATGTGAATTTTATAATAAATTTAATAATTTGAAAAGTCTGAAAAGTTTAATGAGAAACTTGACATTCTCTTTTCTGAGGTGTCGTTGCTGACTTTGCGCTCATTTGAATTAATATTTGAAAAAATTTATATTTATTAATTAAATAATTTTTATAATTCCTTTATAAAACATTGAAAAGTAGAAAATTTAAAAAAAGTTTTAATATATTTATTTTAGAATAAACATTCGTTATTAAATAATTTTTTAATTTTTACTTTCAACTTTTTTTTTTTTAATATTTACCAAAAATTGTCGCGAGCTACCAACGGGTTAGCGACCGCTGGTCTAAAATATATAATTTTTATCTTTCTTACTAAACAAATTTTTTCATTTCCACTAATTCTTTAAATGTTTTAAAACAGTTATTTCTCAGGAACTGGGGAAAATGCCCCAACTCAACTTCATATTTATGGGGCATCCTTAAACAAAGATGAATATTTCTGTGCATCATGTCAAGTTGAAACTTTAGATGGAAATCCGTAAGTAAAAATTGTTCATCACCATCTTCAAAATTCGAATATATATAGTATTTGTATTTAATATATATTTTATGTTATTATTTATTAATTTAAATCAAGATAACATTTAAATATTTTTAAGCTAATACAAGATAATAAATAATAATATCAGGGATTTATTGCAGGTGTACTTATGCTTCAGTATCATTTAGTATAGATATGAGTCATGCTGCGTTAACTTGTTCAGGTCCTGATGTTCCTCACACTGCATTCTTCAGAACGAATATTTGGCAATTACCATTTAAACCATATTGGGAGGAAAATTCTCCATTAAGAAAGTCAATATCCGAGCGTATTTTGCCTGAAATAATCGACTTGAGTAAAATTCCACTTGGATCCAATGTATCCAATAGTCTAGTTGGTCGTGCAAGAATATATATGCCACCTAATATATCAAAGGATCAAAAAATTCCTCTTCTCGTGAATGTGTAAGATCGCTTCATTAATCAATTATAATGGGTTTAATGTATTAGATGAAGGAGGAAGTATCAGCTAAAGTTGGATGCGCTGGGTTCAATAAAACACCCTGAATAAAACGTTTCGGCCCGAATTTATTTGGCCATCTTCAGTTAACTGGATACAAAATTTATAAATAGATGTTAACATTAATATATGTGTATTCTTATTATTATAATATTATAAGTTGACCAAGTTGGTTGTTTAAACTTACAGTTATACACACAATGCGGTACACATATGTGATTGAATCTAGCCTTGTCAAAAATAAGAATTGTAGCTTCATATAAATTTATAATGTGCCTGCGCCAAAGGTTCAGAGATGAATATAATGTAATTTGGAGAAGACACATTATAAATTTACATGAAGCTACAATTCTTATTTTTGACAAGGCTAGGGTTCAATCACATATCTGTATCGCATTGTGTGTATAACTGTAAGTTTATACAACCAACTTGGTCAACTTGTAATATTATAATAATAAGAATACAGATATATTAATGTTAACATCTATTTGTAAATTTTGTACCCCAATTAACTGAAGATGGCCAAATAAATTCATGGCGAAACGTTTTATTCAGGGTGTTTTATTGAATCCAGCGCATCCAACTGATACCTCCTCTAATAACATTCATAATGGGTTTAAGTTTTAAAATCATAATTGTAAGAAACAAAAATTTTCTTAATTCTTAAATGACTGATAATTCCTTAAAGCAATGTGTCTTATATTACATCATAAAAATCTTATTAAAACTTTGATTCATATACTCAGATATGCAGGCCCAGGTTCTGTCCAAATTGTAAGTGGATTCCCAACAACTCGTGGAGATCAAAATACGTTCGGTCTTTATTTATCAACAAATCGCTCGATTGCTTATGCATTTATCGATGGACGAGGGTCAGCCAATGACGGCCAATTACTAAAACATCAAGTTTATCGTCAATTAGGAAACTTCGAAATAGTAGATCAGGTAAATAATATTAAAAAAAAAATATGTTTCCTATAGGAAAATAATAATTGAGTCTGTCAATTTTTGTCAAATACAAATTAGGCCACAGTTGTAAAATATCTTTTACAAAAATTTCCTAAATTGGATCCTACTCGTATTGGAATTTGGGGTTGGAGCTACGGAGGATTTGCAACAGCATCTGCTCTATCCCAGGATAAGGAAAATCTCTTCAAGTGTGGAGTTTCTGTTGCCCCAGTAACAAATTGGATTTTCTATGGTATTTTTTCTTTTTAATCATTTTTTATTTCTTTTTCAACAAAAAATGTTATTAATTATTTATCAATAAGCACTTGGATAGTTAAAGTGGTTAAACTACCATTCCTAGCGGATCTTTTATATTCTATAATCAATTTTAGATTCGATTTATACTGAAAGATATATGGGTCTTCCTATAAAAGAAGATAATCAGGCAGGATATAATGCATCTGATTTATCCCAAAAAGTGGATTTGTTCAAAAATCATTCTTTCCTTTTAATTCATGGAAATGCCGATGACAACGTCCATTATCAACAGAGTATGGCTCTCGCGAGAGCCCTTGAACTTCAAGATATTTTGTTTGAACAGCAGGTAAAACAAAATGTATAGATGAAAAATATTACTTCTATTTTTTTTAAATACCTATCTTTATATTCAGCAAGTTCGTTATTCTTTTAGTTTGATTTTGAATAAAAAATTTGATATTAAAACAAAAAACTTTTATCATAATATTTCGGATAAATTAATATTTTTTTTTTTTATTTGCAGAGTTATCCGGATGAAAACCATGGTCTCGGAGGAGTGACAAAACATGTATATCATACGATGGATCGATTTTGGTCCAAATGTTTTAATCTGCAATAAAATGCAAACTTTAGAAATAGATTTTCTAAAATATATAATCCTTTCTCACATTAAAATATTATATTATGAAATATAAATACTATTACCTACTATGTCCCAGAAACATTTATTTTTTATCTATTCATTCTTTTAGATCAAATTAAAATATTTTAATTCTCTTAGATTATTACCTCTTTTGAATTATATATATATTTTAATTTATATATATGGTACAACTAGTATGTAACTTAGTATTAAATATATTATAATATATTATAAATAAATTGTGGAGTATTATAATAGAACGAAACACATGTTTATTTATTTATTTTTATTGGATAACTTCATTCGCGTTTGTTCCCATGACTTCCTCCGTCTTTACCGTCACTTATAACTTATAACCTTCAAACCTTTAAAACCAGGGTGTACAAACACCTACACCTCCATCCTTTCTCTTGATCTAGTCCTCGTTCTCATCTATAACGCAGGGATCTTTCGAGATTCGCAGGGGCCGCATCTTCCTGGTGCAGATATCTTGCATTCGATTGCATTAAAAAAATGAGATACAACCTATCAAAGAGTCAGGACCCAGACTGGACATCGCAATACTCTCCCATTATATTCTATAGAATATAAATGTGAAAGTAAACATGTTTTCATCATAGCAGCATAAGTAATCTGACTTATAGTGTCAGAACACACTCAAGCAGATTCAGGAATAGTTAAACAATTTAGGTGTTAAATAAAAGGCTTAAGTCTGGTTCACATGGAGTCGTGAACCGGGCGAGAGCACTACTTGATTTGCGCATGCGCTACGACTAGCTTATTCGACACAGTAACCCATGATCTTTCCCAGTTCACACGAAACAAGTGCCCTGGTTGATTGTTAGTTTTTAAAAGAAGGTGTATGGGTTCGTGGCTGGGTAAAGAGACGGAATATACTCGCTGCCACCAGTAGTATTTGCAAGGATCCTTGGAAGATCAAAACTTCTATAGAAACTTTTTTAGGATGGAGCGAAATCTGTTTTAAATTTTGGTTAATAAAGTGAAATCAACAATTTAGAAAAAAGACACTTTTTTAGGATGGAGCGAAATCTGTTTTAAATTTTGCTTAATAAAGTAAAATCAACAATTTAGAAAAAAGACACCAATATGAGAAGACCAATTCCAGCAGAATTAAAACTTCAGACTAGTTTAAGATTTCTAGCGACTTCATCAATACCAAAACCAACTCATTTCACTACTTATTTCTTGTAATCTCGGTTTTTGTAATGTTCTGGATTTATTTTCCAAAAAATTCCTTTTTGTTATATAATTCTACAAACTTCATCACCTGCGCATTATTCATTTTATATACCGACATGTTATCAGCTCTTCGGTAGAAATACGAATGTAACGGTCGTGGTCTTTCCAACCAATCGGAAAGATTACCAGTCCCCTATTCGAGGTCGAGCTCGACCTCCACTCTCACTACCGATAGTTCAGACGAGGTAGTGAACACGACCGGATGGCCTATGAGATGCTCCAACCATGGAAATATCAATCTTATGACAGTTTGTTGACTATTTATAATAAACTTATAAAGAATTTATTGAAGGTGTTCAAAAAAATCTCCCAAAATGACCGCAAATATTGATTATTCAAACGAAGTTCTTATGAAATTATTTATTTTGTACTAACTTGATGTTTTAGGTATAGGGACATGATATATCGTCTTAAAGCATTTTTCTTCGTCTTTCAATTTATTGAATACAGGGGGCCTCATTTGCAAAAACGAACTTTTTACCCCTATTATGAATAATGGAAATAATAGGAATCTTAGAACGTATACCTGTATAATATGGAGTCGATTTTTTGCCGTAAATTAAATACTTTAGGTGTGTCTAAACTACCACCAAAATATCCATTTTTCATGAATTGAGAGCACTAATTTATTTAAGTTTAATTAGGGCCATGTTTTGGGCCATATTTAACACAAATTATTTTTTATCTCGAAAACCGATAGAGATAGGTATAGGACAATATTGACAAAAAAGTATTTTAATAAAAGGGCCGTTCTAAAAACGTGTTAATATACGGGGTGTTCCATTAAAAAAAATAAAGTTGCTACAACTTTTTGATGGAAGCCAAAACGTCGCAATGCTGAAAATATTTTAGATCGATAGAACAGGTAAGAAAATGTAAGGTGTTAACTTTTCAGAAAAATCCTGCGTTCCGTTTTCCATAAACGTCTAACGTGCCATCGACTGTGAATCACCCTGTATGTTATGACGTTTTTACAAATAACCTCATCCAAAATTCACTGCATTTGCCCAGTCTTCAAAATTCGAACACAGGGCCACAGAGACATTTCATTTCGCCATTTTTAATTATCTCTCTAAAAACTCTATCAATAATAATTTTTAATTTCTTTTTTGATATTTTAACAGACAAGTCAATTAGCACATTGATGGAACAAAGGAAAAATTATCTTTAAAATTAAATTTTATTTTTAAATTCAAGTCGGTCGCTGACCGAGGGCAAAAAATTTAGATTAACATGGGGTGCTATGCAACCCGCCTCCACGCAGTGACACACGGGCAACGTGCACCAAGAGGTTCCCGAATGAATGCTTGAATAAATGTGTGGGTGTGTGTGAATGCTTTCTTGGGTGCTGATGAGCTTTTGGCTCCTAGGTCGTCTGTAGTATTATTTGTATTATAGTGTGTGTAATAATCACGGACTTGAAAATGAACGCGTTGGGGTGGGAGAGGGGTCAAAATATTCAAATTCATAGTTCTTTATTCGATTTGAGCCTAATGTAGTAAACTTATTATTTTTAAGATACTGTTAAAATATTGGCGCAAAAATCAACTACACAAAATGAGTAGGTACATGGGGGCGAAAAAAGGTGTGAAATAGTCAAATTCAAAACCCTTTGTACTTTATCTATTATTTTTGTAAAATAATGTTTACTTTTCTCAGAAAAAAATATTTAATTTTGAATGTTTAATCCTCTCTAGATATTTAAAGCTAATTATACATTATGAACTTTCTTTTAGTAAATTAAATTATCAACATGTTTCGTTTCTTCATTATAATTTTTTAAATGTAGAATTTCTAGGGCGTTAGAGCAATAATTATCCAGCTTTCCACATAGATTTCACCTTTACTGTAATGAGTTTCTAGTAGTATCTTTTTGAATGATTTCATGGTGCCTGTATTTCTTATATTTAGTGGGAGTTTGTTCCATTCTCTTATGAAAAGCACCCTGAAGGATCTGTCGTATCGTTTTGTATTATGTTTGGACACCTCCAGGTCGATGGATCTTATCCTGGATCTGAGAAACTTGAAATATCTCCTAAAGTATGTGGGTGCTTCCCCTTTTAATAGTCTCGACCCAAGATTCAGTAAGGAGACTCTTCTAATTTGCTCCAATCTGGGCATATTCAGCTCTTTGTAGGACTCGGAGATATGGTCAAATTTCTTTAGCCCACATATGAGTCTCACGCAGGAGCTATTCTTTTGTTTTCTTCTGTAGGTAAAAATAAAATGGAGAGTTGGTGATCAGATATTTTTCTAGAGAAACCAATTATTAAAGACCCCTCCACCTGAACAAATGCCTGATACCTCTATCTTTAATCTAAAACCCAATCAGCTAATCGTCTCTTTATTACTTATTTTATATTGAGCAACGTGTATATTTATTTCTATATTCAATGTTTTTATTTATTTGAAAAGAAAAGACATTTAAGCTTTTTAATTAATTATAGTTTAATCTATTTAATGACTACTAAAAAATTAAAGCATTTCGATTTCCGATGAGTTATTTTATTGGTGTTTTAATAGAAAGGAACATAAAACTCGATAATGAGTTTAAGAGAAAAAGGAACCGAAAGAAAAATCATGACTATAAAAGACAATGGAACCGAAAGTAAAATGAAAGAAGTTGCCAGATTGGAAAATGTATTTTCCTCATTGCGACCTTTATTACTGATTAGCCGACCCTTTGGCTTTGCCCCATTTGACCAAGATGAAAATAAACAATGGACTTATAATCACCTATTGTTTATCTGGAATAATATCGTTATTTTATTCGTAAGTAATTTAATCTGAATTTAATTTTATATTTAAAGGAAAGAGATCTAGTCCGAAAAGACCCACTGAGCCTCAACCAGTCAAGGAGTATTTTTACGTCCGCAAATTCTCACCCTCTATGGCAGGGCTGTCCAACCGGCCCAGCACTGCAATGAATGCGGTCCGACATAAAATCATAAACTTCTTTAAAACATTGCATGTACTTACTAGAAATTGTATCTGATTATTTTTTTTCTCTAAAATAAGAAATCTGAAAATCAACTGAAAAGTTTTCGAAAAATAAAAGTGATTATGATGTCAATTTTGAATCTGAAACTAGATTTCAAGATATTTGGAAAAAATCACCATATTGGTCTATTTTCGACTTCATTTTCATTAGATATAAATTTTTTACCTACATATATTGTGATTGGATGTATACAAATACAATTAGATACTGATCTGGAGAAAAATTGAATAGTGTCTCTTTATTAGAATTTTATAATAATTATTTATCTACCTAGAAACAAAAATTACAGGGTTCATAATATTCATGAAATAACCTTTTGTAAGTAGTTATGTATGTATTTATAAATACGAGAAGCTATTTTCAAAAATAAAATTTCCGAAATTTAAAATTAGAAGCTCACTAAGAGGTAAAAAAATTATCAATTTCTTATTTTTAAATACCAATCTTCATCTAGCATTTAAATTTTATAAAATATTTATTATTTCAGTAATTATAACTTCGACAATAAAACCTCGTATATTGAACATTTATATTTTTAAATATATTAATTATTTAGTCAAAATGTCTGTTAGTGATTGTGTGGGTGGGAAGTGTATATTTGTAACCTGTAATAAATAGGTGGTCATAGCACCTGTAGAACTGTATTAGATTTTGTAAATTTTTGATGGAATTTATTACAATTAGATTATTATTTGTTATTTTATTCATTAAATATTTATTTAAAGGTTTATTCCTCTAAAATTTTTATTTTTAATTAATTACAAAAAGTTAAGTGAAAATCACCTGACTGAAACACAGGCTAGTTTTTTGAAAACAATCTCACACCAATTGGGCATTACTTGAATACATTTTTATTTTATATGGAATTATTTTCCTTTCTGGTATCTAATCAAATAAAACGGGATTCTTTTCCCTTTGCTTTGTTATTTACATTGAAATGTATTTATTTCATTTGGAGTCAAACAGCCAACGGGACAAATAGGTAATCATTGTTTTTACTCTGTGTCGCGTTTTGTGCATTTCTGTTGACAACTGTCTTGTGGAGGATTGTTCAAACTTTCATGATAGTCAAGGTAAAGATTTAAATACAATTTTTAAAATCTTTTGGATAATTTAATGATTCAAAAAATAAAAATTCACCTCATATCTACATAATATATTCTTTGTTATAATGGATATCATTATTCTACAGTATTAACTATCTTTTTTGATTAATAAATATTAATAGTATTAGTATATTTTATCTGTGGCCCTAGAAACAAAATTTTCTTCTAATGTTTCCCGAATAAGCCAAAAGGTTGGACAGCCCTGCTCTAGGTCAAACCCCTCCCTGTCTCGAAGTACCTACCATTTTCTTTTACCATACTATATGCAATTCACAGGACTTGACTCCGATTCCCTTCAATCTCTGCTCCATCGAAGAAACGTTTCCACCCTTTCTTTTAATGGATATTATCACGATTTCCACTCTGATAAGATAATATCAGTGATACTCACCCCGATGCTTGCTTTACGCGAAGCTAGGGATTCGGTGTCAAATTGGTGAAGAACCTAACCAATTCACCTTCTAATATGTTTATCCCTCATGATTTCTAAGGACTGGAACGACTATAGTTCACAATAGATCACGTAACATCACAAATTTTCACTTATTGAAGGTACCGCGACATTTCAGCCCCCGACAAAATATCCCCCGACATAATATCTTCTGACAAAATATTCCCCAGTATAAGGGAGAATACAAAAGAGATTAAGTGAGAATCTTATAATCATAGTTTTGAATAATATAAACAGACTTTCATATTTTGGCGGCTAATTAGCCGTTTGAAAGTGCTGCTGTCTGTCGTGTTTGATTAGGAAAAAATGGGAACCCCAAACACACCCCGCCCGACGATTAGCTGGTTCGGCTTTCAATGTGTGTTTGATTAGAAAAAAAAATGGGATCCCGAAACACACCCCACCCGGACTAAGCTTTCGGAGGTTCGGTTAATATATACTCAGTTTGGCTCGGTTGGGTTTTATAGCTCCTTTTCGGGCTGACGCCAACCGAACCGTCTAAAAACCAGCCCAAAAAGGAGCTATACGAACCCAACCGAGCCGAACTGAATATATATTAACCGAACCGGAGTCGATTTGCATTACTTATAAGATTCACGAGGGGAAGGGTTATTTTGTCATGAGATATTTTGTCTGAAGGATATTTTGTCGGGGGCTGAAATGTCGCGGAATCCTTATTGAACGTTTCACAGGTTCGGTTCTAGATCTCGACTCGAATAGGTAAAAAAAATTTCCATTCCCAAACAAGTCCTATAGTGTGGTTTTTTAGGTCGTTAATGTTTCCATGAGACGTCACGGACTTTATTTGTTCCTTTTACCACTGGAACTTTCTCCCTCTTCTGTCTTCCTACGTTTTAGTATTTTCTATCCTTAAAGACCTGATTGCAGAGACTCCTATGAATTCATCTCTACCCAGGATTACACTTTTCTTTTTGGCGAATATAAGATCAGTCATATAGGCAGTGGTGTAGCCAGAAAACTTTTATGCGAAAATATTTAGTAGAAATTTTTTTATTAAAACAAATAGGTACTTCAAGAAATTAAAAAAGAACCTAATTCTTGATTAAACATAAATAAAATATATTTAGTTACGGTTAGTTTGCCATAAGAAAAGGTTTGTGGTTGCCGTTACTCATCCCATGAGCAGAACCGCCCCCACTCCCCGTGGCTACCCCCCTGCGTATAGGCATTGTACTTTTTTTTACAATCAATAACATTCAAAATTTATATATAAAATAAAAAAATAGGAAAAACACATGATAGAATTTTAAATTTAGCAAGTTTTTTATCTAGCTCACTTAATACTATTTATTACAACAGTTAACGATCTTCATAATTATATTTTGAGTGGATTTTGATGAGGCAGTCCAAAATTCAAAAAAGAGGGATAATTTAAACTATCTTTTTTATTTAAAAACCGTCATTTCAGAAGTTTCTTCCCTCCTTCTTCAGGGTTTTGAAAGGTCAGTGAAGGAAATCGAATAGTTTTTAAGGAATTTGGTGTTGGTACTTGGTGAAACATTTTTATCCAATAATTTTAAGGAAATCGAATGTGATATTCCCCTCTGTCTCCTCTCTCAGTGGCAGTAACAATATTATACAATATAGTATTGTTATTGTATAATATTGTTACTGGCATATTACTGCATATTATAATATATAGTATTGTTACTGCCACTGAGAGAGGAGACAGAGGGGAATGTCACATTCGATTTCCTTTACTGACCTTTCAAAACCCCGAAGAAAGAGGGAAGAAACCTCCGAAACTTCGGATTTTAAATAAAAGAGATAGTTTAAATTATCTCTCTTTTTAACCGACTTCAAAAAAGGAGGAGGTTCTCAATTTTCTATGTTACCTGATATCTTCGCCAATTGTGAACCGATTTTGATGATTTTTTGCATTGGTTTCAGTCTAGTTTGCGATTGGTCCCGTTTTTTTCATTGGTATTGGACCTTTTTTGATATGTTTGTTCAGGCATAACTTCTTTGTTTATAAACCGATTTTAATGATTCTTTTTTTATTGGAAAGTGGGTACCTTAGGGGTGGTACGTTATTAATTTGGTTAATTTTGGAAGATATGATCAATGACGAAATAACGTAAATCTCCAATTCTTATAACCAAATAATCGAAATTATAATAAATAAAATCTTTTATAAAAAATCTTAAAACATTCATTTAAAACCCACAAACGTTTCCAGAGAATTTCTATATTTATGAATTGAATTTTATTATCATTTTATTATACGGATTAAAAACATTATCGCAAGCACGAGAAGATCAAGAACAGTCGATGGTGGGGATGTAATCTCCGAAGTCGAAGCTCAAATAAAATGTGTACGCTAATGCATGTAAAATAATTGGTTCAATAAAATTTATTATTATTATTATCATTTTATTATTCATTCGCCCGACGCTTTCTCTTACGAGATGCATTCAAGGTATTATATTAAGTCATCACTAAAAAGAGAAAAATAAAAATAATTTTAAGAAAAAAAAATAAAACCGACTTCAAAAAAATTAAATGCAACATATAAACTAATAATAACTTAAAAATAAAATAAAATACACTAAAAGGTATAAAATAATTATCTTATTTAGTTACAACTTAACGACGAAATATTAACATGAAATTACTTTTTGATGTCGGTGCCAAACATTTACATTTTATGAATCGCACTCGGCGGATCTTACTTAGTACGTTTGGCGAGTACGCTCGCTTATATAGTTTGTTTAGCACCCACTTCAAAAAGTAATTTCATGTTAATATTTCGTCGTTTAGTTGTAGCTAAATAAGATAATTATTTTATACCTTTTAGTGTATTTTTTTTTTATTTTTAAGTTATTATTATTTTATTTGTTGAATTTAATTTCTTTGAAGTCTGTTTTATTTTTTTTTTTATAATATGAATTTTGGACTGCCTCATTGAAATCCACTCAATTCACTTATCAGTCTGTCTACAAAAACTACTTCAATTTTATAATTATATATTCTCATTAAATAAAAAAATAACTTTGAAGGTGCGTTAAAAAGAATAAAATAATATATTTTTTGAAGTCAAATCCAGGGTGTAATAGACTAAGAGACCGAAGGAAGGGCAGACGGACGGGAATGAAAAAACTAAGATTCCTCCTCGATGTGGAACCCTAAATATAATATTAAAATATAAAAATAAGATTAAATAACTATTTCTTTTCCTAAATAGGAGGAATCTAAGATTTCCAAAAGTTTCCATTGAAAATAATTTTATTAATTTCAACCTCAAATTATTTAAAGACGTAGATTTATCAGCTCTTGAAACTTCATTTTTTAGATTAGTGCTTTAAGTGCCTTCAATATATATGAATTAATATCTACTTTACCAGAAGAAATTGTTAAAAGGGGTGACGAAACAACTAATATAATAGTTAATGCCTTATTACATTCTTCAGCAATAATATCACTAATCAATTTTACTTGTCGGCGAAAAACTTTAATTTCTGCCTTAGTTAATATTGAATCGATTGACCAAATGATAATGCAATTAGGTAAGATAATATATTTACCCATTTGAATCAAATTATTGAATTAACCTATTTTTTCCATTTTAACAAAAAAATCAATGTTTTAATATTTAGTTCATTCTTATGGATGTTTTAAAAAAAGTATTCTATTTAATTTATTTCAGGTGGAAAAATAGCCCATTCGAAAATTAAATTTAATATCTGGAAAAGGTTTATAATTGGAGTCCTTTTAAAAATAATAATTATCCTTTTTTATATATTTGTAAAAAAAGTGTATACTTCACTTAAACTTATCTCATTTATATCTTCTTGGTAAGTGAAGGTTCAATATCAATTTTTAAATAAAAATTAGCAAAAACAATATAAATTTGTTTTCAGCTTAATTGTTCTTATGTCGAATATATCAATCTTAACGATCATCGATATGGTGGCTATTCGATATCAAGCTTTAAATGACTGTTTATGGAATATGCGGGCAAACATAGACGAAGCTCCAATAAAAAAGTTTGCCTATATATATAATAATATAGGATTTTTGACTACAGAATTATCTAAAGTTTATGGAATAAATCAACTAATTACTTTAGGTGAGATTTGTTTGAAAATAGATTTTTATTCATCTTTATATAAAATGAGTTTTCTTAGGATTTTTTTGACATTTAGACAGATTATTATTTAAACACTTCTGCATCGATTGCTCGCAAAACGAAATTTATGAACAATAAAGTTCCGAAGATATTAAATTCCAAAGATAGAATTTTTCAGACTTTTATACATTGCACTATACGGGATATTGGAAAGTTTACATACATATTTAATTATAATTAAGAAACTTTTCTTACTATTGTTTTAGAAAACTAAACCAATATTAAACAATAAATAATATCTTTTTTAAGAAAATTTTAATTCATAGTTACAACACAGTTTCTGAGATAATAATGAATAAATAATGAAAAATTTTCACTAAAAACAAGCTGGCAACAATGCTTTTATTTAACCTAAAAAGTGGGTTAACTTTAGTAATTTTTTGACGTTTTTTCACTTCATCCATGATCGTAACAGCTTTCAATAGCTTATTAAGAACTTTTTGTTTTATAAATCTCCCTTTATAATGTACTTTAACTGAAATTTCTATGATAAAATATATACAAGCTCGGACAGTGTTGCCAGATTTGTCAAACGAGCACTGGATTGGCTAGTAATGGTACATAAACAGCAAAAAGTTTTGGGCATATGAATTATGAATCCTTATTGTCTGTTCTATATACTTTAGTATTAACTTTTTGCTAGTATTGTCGCGAAACAACTACCTTAATTAACTCTATAATGGGAATTGAATGTCTCTCTCTAATTTGCGAAAGTGCTTATTTCTGGAAATAGACAACATTTTGCCAAATTAATTAATTAAGGAATCGCTTCGAATTAAGAAATACCATTGACGATTTCAAGTAATAAGCAAAATTTATTTATTGTTTTAAACATATGCCATCTTCAATTAATAGACTACAGAAGTGGTAGGTAGAACATGCGCCAAAAAAATAAAAATATAATTTTTAGTAAATACCTATATTACACTTCTACGATAATTTTTAAACAAAAGTTTTATAATATAAATAAAAAGCATATATAACAGTAATCGACAAAAATTTGGAACCGGAAACCTAACAATGAACTTCAGTAGAGTTTATACGCTGATATGCATATTCCCGAATTTTTACAACACAGTTTTGAGATAGGTATTACCTGTCAAAACAACGAAAAAGGCCATTTTGACCTATTTTCGAGACCCATCACATATTAAACAGCAATATTTGAAATCAAAATATTTTGTTGTCGTAATAGAAAATAGCTTCCTCTTCGTTTTCAAATTACCACTTGAATTTAGCTCAATGAGAACTCGAGTTATAACTAATAAACCAGACCATATGTTTTTATCTAAGTTTTTTATCCTTTATAATCACATAGTTTTGGATTTTAGTTATAACTCAGTTATAATTGAGCTAAAATATAAGTTGATGAAAAAAGTGGTTTTTTTCCTTCTTTTTTCGAAATATCTCAAAAACGGTAGGAACTATTTTGATTAAAATAAGTTGACGTGTTCTGTTGTGGCCATCCAGCATTTCAACAACCTGGCCCCTCTATTATATTTAATATTTAATAAAATTATTTATAATCATGTAGGAGGGGTTAGTTTTTACATTTTTAGACTCTGGGACCCACTGATTATGTATACAAAATTTGGTTTAGTTTGATAAATGTCAGATTTTCATTTTTTGACCCTCAGCCCCCCCCCCCCCATTTTGGGGGGTTATATTTTTGCATTTTTAGACTTCTGGAGTCCACTGATTATGTATACAAAATTTGGTTGAGTTTGCTCAAACGAGCTAGATTTTTAACCCCCCACCCCCCCTCAACCCCATAATTTTGGGTCGATATGCCCAAAATCTAATCAGCTCTTAATCTCAATGGACCAAAACTACGTGTGAAATTTGGTTTCGATATTCACTAGTTTTTTGCGCTAGCTCGTACACAAATTTGGTAACGCACAATTCTGCTCCCAGACATTTTGAAAAACAAATTATTATCTCGAAAAATATAATTTTTTCGATGTTTACTATTAGAGCTTTTTAACTGGAGCCGAATGCCATGGTTTCGTTCAATTTTTTTAATCGAAATAGTTTAAGCCATTTTTTAGATATTTTGAAAAAAAGGAAAAAACCACTTTTTTCAAGCACGATGACAATACTTGACCATAGCCTGTATGGTAAAGTAAAAATTGAGCGAAACCATAGCGTTTTTGGTCTACAAAAAGCTCTAACCTCGAAACATCAAAAAATTATATTTTCAGACTCTTGTCAAAATGTGGGGCCAGTTGTATGTCGCAAAGTAAATGCTTTACCACTAATGAGGTAGATGGTAAATGGACGGGCCTAAGGATGGCCCAATCGGAAACAGGAACTTTCAGGCATGTTATTTACACAAAAGCAACATTTAGCCCTAGAAGATGAATGTGCCATGAATTATAAATAATAACATTTTATTCTAATAATAATTAATAAGTTGTTGTACGGAAATAAGGACAATAGAAAACATGCAAATATTTTATTTTATACCAACGTTTCACCAACTTTGTTGACTTCCTCAGGAGCTCTAAAAAATGAAAGGCCTCAATTAGTACGTGTTATAACAATTTCAATCAAAACCAAGCTTTGATCTCAAACCACATCAGTACATATAAAAAAAAATTCAACACATATAAAAACTCATTTTACATAACATTCTTTGCATATTTGTCATTTTATAAATATTCATTCATAGCAAACACATATAGGCCAGTCATTGAACAGATTGAAAATATTTCCTATTTAAATCTAAAAATATCTTTCCTTGTTCTTTCTCTATATATATTGTATACATTTATAATTTTATTTTTTCTCAAACCGAAATAACGAAACACACCAGATTCACACAAAAATAAAATCTTTAAAAGAGTAAGATTAGACAAACAAATTTCATTCTTATTTCTATCATTATATTTTTAACATAAAACTATAATGAAAACAAAGATTTAAAGTATCTTTTTAGGTGTCTTTTTTAGAAAAAAAGATGGAAATTATTTTCAAAAATCAACCCAGTATATAATATTATTAAACGAATTTAACTTTAAAGGACATCATAGATATTAGTTGAAATATTTTTACATTGCAAGAGAGAGATTTATCTTAAGGGTTTGGCTACTGGCCAAACAAGCTTAGTTAGCGCTTGGGTTCGATTCTAAGGGACGAACCTCCTCTGATATGCAATGTAAAAATATTTCAACTAATAAAATTATACTGGGTTGATTTTTGAAATAATTTCCATCTTTCCAAAAAAGACACCAAAAGATACCAATCTTGTTTTCACTGTAAAATCCATGGGTCCGTCACTGAAAACTTTTTCAGTTTAGCAGAATTTCACTATTCCTTTGAGTTGAAGGAGTGAAAATCATAGCTATAATACTTATATATGTTGCATGTCAGAGATTTGTCTTAAGGGTTTGGCTACTGACCCGGCAAGCTCGGTCGTAACTTGGGTTCGATTCCTAAGGGGACGACACTCTCTGATATGTAATGTAAAAAATATTTCAACTAATATCTATGATGTCCTTTAAAGTTAAATTCATTTGTTAATATTATATACTGGGTTGATTTTCCAGAAATAATTTCCATCTTTTTCCAGGCACCCAAAAAGATACTTAAAACTTTGTTTTTCACTGTAAAATCCATGGGTCCGTCACTGAAAACTTTTTTCAGTTTAGCAGAATTTTCACTATTCCCTTTGAGTTGAAGGGAGTGAAAAATCTATAGCTATAATACTTATATATGTTGCATGTCAGAGAGAATTTATGTGGGGTTTGGCTACTGGCCCGGCAAGCAGTTAGCGCTTGGTTCCGATTCTAAAGGACGAACCTCTCTGATATGCAATGTAAAAATATTTCAACTAATATCTATGATGTCCTTTAAAGTTAAATTCATTTAATAAAGCTATAAGTTGCCACAAAGTCCCTGTGTATCTGTTCTTAAATTTACTGTATCACTCAAGGATAAATGGATCATTTCACTAATCATTCTTTTCGGGTATACAGGCTCAAAATCTAATATTTTGCATTCATACTCGAATCGATGATCAAATTCAAATGATAGATCCTCTGAAAGCCGCTTTCATCTTCTCTTTTTCAAAAATTAGTCACTCTGCAATCCAAGACATCATGTACTAATCTCTTTTGTAAAATATTGGGATGTTTGGCCGACGTTTTTAAAGCCCTGAAGTCAACAAAGTTGACGAAACGTTGGAATAAAATAAAAAATATTTGCATAGATCTTGTCCTTATTTCCCTAAAACAGTGTTTCTCAAACTTTTTCGAATGTGGAACCCTTTTTCGTTTGGAAAGTAAGCGTGGAACCCGATAATCTTGTGATGCGCGTTAAAGCGTTGTTATGGGAACATTTTTTTTACTTTGAAATAGTTAAGAAAAACCACTTTTATTGTCTTATATTTTTTATAAAATCACCCACTATATATATCTATATTAAACAGTAACTAAATCAAAACTTCCGTAAGTAAAGAAATAAACTGCAACGGATCGTTGCTAAACTTTATCCAAATTCATTTGAAATATTAATATGTTTGTTCCTTTATATAATCAATCAGATATCACTTGCAATTTGTAGTTCATATTAACTGTTAATTCAAAAATAATTCTCATTTAAGAGTTCGAGGAATAACCATTCCACATTGGATTTTTGACATTTCGGTTTAACCATTGCTGAGACATAGAGGAATCGACTTAAAAAATCAAAAATAGCCATCGATTCTCATCTAATACTTGAGGAATAACAATTCTACATGGAGTTTTTGACGTTTCGATTATTATTGGTAACCATTGCTGAAGACATGGAGAATCGACTTAAAATCAAAAATAACGATCGATTCTCATCTAATACTAGAGGAATAACCTTGTTACGTTAATTTTTGATGTTTTGACCATTAATGGCAACCTCTATTGAAAACGTGGAAGAATCGACTTAAAATCAAAAAGACTAATTCTTTTATGGTAAATAACTCAAACTTGAGTATATTTTTGCATTTTTAGACTTCTGGGAGTCCATTGATTATGTATACAAATTTGGTTGATTTGCTCAAACGAGAGCTAGATTTTTAACCCCCCCACCCCCCTCAACCCCGCCAATTTTGGGTCGATATGCACCGAAAATCTAATCAACTCTTAATCTCAATGGACCAAAACTTCGTGTGAAATTTGGTTTCGATATTCACCACTGGTTGCGCTTAAAAATAAATACCTACAAAATTTGATAACGCTTTTACAGACTAACTAACAGACATTTGAAAAAACAATTATTATCTCGAAAAATATAATTTTTTTCGATGTTTACTTATTAGAAACTTTTTTGTAGACCGAAATGCCATGGTTTCGTTCAATTTTTTTAATCGAAATAGTTTTAAGCCATTTTTAGATATTTTGAAAAAAGAAGGAAAAAACCCTTTTTCAAGCACGATGACAATACTTGAGCAATGGCAGCTTAATCTCAATGGACCGAAAACACGTGTGAAATTTGGTTTCGATATTCACACTAGTTTTTGCGCTAACTCGTACTAAATTGGTAACGCACAGACTAACTAACAGACATTTTGAAAAACAATTATTATCTCGAAAAATATAATTTTTCGATGTTTTTATATTAGAGAGCTTTTTGTAGACCGAAATGCCATGGTTTCGTTCAATTTTTTTAATCGAAATAGTTTAAGCCATTTTTTAGATATTTTGAAAAAAAGAAGGAAAAAACCACTTTTTTTCAAGCACGATGACAATACTTGACCATAGCCTGTATGGTAAAGTAAAAATTGAGCGAAACCATGGCATTTTGGTCTACAAAAAAGCTCTAATAAGTGAACATCAAAAAAAATTATATTTTTCGAGATAACAGTTGTTTTGTCAAATGTCTGTTAGGGCCGGTTGTATGTCATAAGTAAAATGCTTTTTACCACTAACCAAGGGTAGATGGTAAATGGACGGGCTGGGATGGCCAATCAGACGACAGGAACTTTCAGGCATGTTATTTACAAAACAGCGCATTTAGCCTAGAAGATGAATGTGCCATGAACTATAAATAATAACATTTTATTTAATAACTAATTAGCATCAGTTGTTGTACGGAAATAAGGACAATAGCTTATGCAAATATTTTATTTTATACCAACGTTTCACCAACTTTGTTGACGGCTTCCTCAGGGCTCTAAAAATGAAAGGCCTCAATTAGTACATGTTATAACAATTTCAATCAAAACCAAGCTTTGATCTCAAACCACATCAGTACATATAAAAAAAATTAAGCACATATAAAAAATATTTTACATAACATTCTTTTGCATATTTGTCATTTTATAGAAATATTCATTCTTAGCACTCAAACTTGAGTTGTTTACCAAAAAATTTAGTCTTTTTGATTTTAAGTCGATTCTTCCACGTTTTCAATAGGGTTACTGCATTAATGGTCAAAACATCCAAAATTGAATGCAATAAGGTTATTCCTCTAGTATTAGATGAGAATCGATCGTTATTTTTGATTTTAAGTCGATTCCTCCATGTCTTCAGCAATGGTTACCAATAATAATCGAAACGTCAAAAACCTAATGTCATGTTATTCCTCAAGTATTAGATGAGAATCGATGTCTATTTTTTATTTTCGTCGTTCCTCATAATCTTCAGCAATGGTTACCAATAAAAACCGAAATGTCAAAAATCCAATGAAATGGTTATTCCTCAAGTATTAGATGAGAATCAATCGCTCTTTTTGGTTTAAAATTGATTTCTCTATGTCTTCAGCAATGGTTACCAATAAAAATAAAACGCCAAAAATCCAATATAGAATGGTTATTCCTCAAGTATTAGATGAGAATCGATGGCTATTTTTGATTTTAAGTCGATTCCTCCATGTCTTCAGCAATGGTTACCAATAAAAACCGAAACGTCAAAAATCCAATATAGAATGATTATTCCTCAAGTACTAGATGAGAATCAATCGCTATTTTTGGTTTAAAGTCGATTTCTCTATGTCTTCAGCAATGGTTACTAATAAAAACCGAAACGTCAAAAATCCAATATAGAATGATTATTCCTCAAGTACTAGATGAGAATCAATCGCTATTTTTGGTTTAAAATCGATTTCTCTGTCTTCAGCAAAGGCAACGGATAAGAAAACAACGCAGTTGCTATGGTTACTCATAAAAATTCCTCCCAAATTTTTAGCATTTCACAGAGAGAAGCCTATCCATTCTTACTTAAGCAAGGCTAAATGAGCTATATTAAAACTTTCAAATGAATAAATTTTAAAGAATTTAAAAAATTAAAAAAAGTACCATCTTACTCTAGAGTAAAGTACTTTAAAATATAATTTTACTAAAAACTTTATTTAACCTTTTTTGTGGTCCCCAAGGTACTTAATTAGGATATTAAATTTCATCAAAATTGGTTAAGTCATTTTCAAGATATTTAGAAAAAACTAAAAAAGTACTGAAATAAAGTACTAATGTTTGTGGGCCGATATGTACCAAAAACTAATCAGCGCTTCATTTTGTTAAACTAATGGTAGGTTTTCAATTTCATTTCAATCGGTGTAACGGTGTGGAAAAAATCGTGGGCCAAAAAAACGATAACATACATCCATACATACATCCATACATACATACATCCATACATCCATCCATACATCCGCACGCACTAAATGAAAAAATCGCACTTTTTGGCCTCTCGACGAGACCCCATGTAATTTTTGGCAAAACCGTCACGTGCTAATATTCAACCTAATTGAATACTACAATTTGTGACTTTAATTGAGTCCATGGGTTCCGTAGTCTTTACCTGAGGACCCTTTGAAGCCACGCTTGCCCCGAGAGCGATTACAATACTTTACCCATGCTTTGCATTGGATAAAGTAAAAAAAAACATTTTCGAATACATCAACTTTTCATAGGTATGGTATTGCTATCAATGCGTCGAATGATAGTGTTTTTTGTGTTTACAAAAATACTTTATATCAGGTCTTATTGATGAAAGTTGTAATCTCATATGTCCGACTCTGTATCCAGCTTATTGCGCTACTTATTTTTTTGTTAATAAGTAAGTTAAAAATTCAGCAAGCAGTTTTAGCAAATGGCAAAAGCGAATTAAAACAGCTTTCTAGGTCAACTATAAATAAAACTACACCAAAATTTTGCCAAAGCCATCATTTTATAGGCTCACTGCAATGAAGAATCTGAAGTCCTTTCAATAAAATTTTCATAATCCTGGTGTAAAAAAGGAGGCTAGCTTTTCACTAACAACAAAAGGATTTTTCTCACAGGAATTATTTTCCAGTTTTTTGAAATTATCATCAGTGAAATATTGTTCGATTGACTTATTCAGACATTCCATGTGATGAACAATTTTGGTATTTTGACTGTTATTTAGATCTATACCCTGTTCTTCCAAAATGTCCTTCATAGCTGGAAAACACTCGAGATCTCTGCGATTCTCACAAATAATCCAAAACTGCACCTTCCCCATTTGAACAGTAGAATTTTTTCACCTGCTGTGAATTTTTTCGCGGAACCCTTGGCGAGTTTTTATGGAACCCCAGGGTTCCGCGGAACACACTTTGAGAAACACTGCCCTAAAATAACTTATTAATTTAATCAATGGACATAAATAATCAAAATAATTTAATAATAATTTTTTTAAATAGAAATTGTTTAATAATTTATTTCAGGTAGTTATTTCATTTTATCAGCGATGCAGACTTTCTTTTCGGTTGAGCAGCTTCTCAATTGGCATCGTACTGGTGTACCAAAAGAAGATGAACTTAGGCTTAGTCAAATTTTGAATTTCTCGAATAATGTTTCTCTCACATTTATCATATTATTCTACATTTTAAGTTTAGGAAATGTCTCTTATATTTTGAATAAAGAGGTAAGAAAAATCATCATTTACTCTCAAGTAATTAGTAAAAAAATAATAAAATCCTTAAAAATAAAAATTCTTTATCTAATCAACTATCCAAAATAGAGGGGGAAGGGTTCAAAGATTAAAATTCCAAGTCTTTGGACCAAACTCAATCAAATTTTGTATTCTTATTTTTTTACATAGTGAAGGACAATTTTTACTTTTATGGTAGATAGACAGATAGTAAATACAAATTCTATGAATATGCGTTAAAATAAAATTAAACCTTGGGTCAAAAAGTGGTTTTTATATTTTTCTACTATTGCGAACCTTTTTAAAAAAACTCATAGTATTATGGGGAAATAGATAGATAATGTTTGAAAAAAAATATATTTCTTTCATAATTGTGCCAAAATTGTATCATGGTTAAAAATTGAAATTAAAAGAAAAACGTTTTTTTTTTTTTCAAGGGTCTTATCAACCGATATAAGCTCATATTTTTTTTCAATTGAAAGATTTTTTTAGTCTCTAACTAATAAAAGACAAACATTTTATTTAATTATTATTATTTATTTGATTGATTCACTAAATTTTTTTCTTTGTGAAAGAACTACCTTAAGAGGATTGGCTTTAACAAATATCCTTGACTTTTACATTAAAATGTTATTCGTTTACCACTGTATTTTATAATAATACTTTATTTGATTTTAGGCTCGCCGAATGGCTCTATTGATTCATGATCTCGCTAATGATACACAAAATCGCGAAACGCGTTTAAAGGTAAATTCAAGGAGAAAACAAGTTCTAATAGAAACGTATTAATATTATAGTTAATGAAAAGAATGAGGTATCCTTGTAATATTATAGATAAACTATATAATTGAAATAGCTAATGAGGACTTTCTTGATCCTATTTTCAACTGAATTATTTTCTTTTTAATGTAATCGATTGCAAGAGATGTTCAATGTAAAAAATGGAGCACCTAATAAGAAGTGCCTGGAGCACCGAGCGATGCTCGGTAACATTTTGCCTCTAAATAGCTTAAGTTTCAAATTTCAAACTTCTGCGACTTATCGAAGACGATGCATTATGGATGATTAAAATATTTATTTTGCGACATGACTAATTTACAACCTCTTCCTTTATTTCAATCGGATTAAAAATTAGACACAACTAATAACTCATGATACTTGATAAATACACCAATTTTTAGCAAACCCGATTGTATATATATATATCCCTACCTAAAAAGTAATGGGGAGAGTGTCTGATTGGGAACTTCTCAAATTTGACCATGAAGGAATGTTGGGAGCCAGCATATTGGGTGCCAAAACAAATTTAGTAATATTATCTCATCTCATCGCATATAAATACAAATGAGAAGAAAAAATATAATCTAATATTTATAATTTTATTAAATATAATTAATAGATACATATCAGTATTGACAAAAGTTAATAAGAACAGGATAAATAGAGAAATTATAGTCACGCAATTGTGTTATATTCTTTAAATTATTATTAAAATAGAAACTTTTTTTTTAATTATCTAGGAGCACATTTTTAACACGCTTTTATTACTTGACCTGTATGTATGTATCATTGTGACGGAATCTTTCAATGTAATTTTCACCACCTTCAATGAGTCTGATTAAATTCAAAATTTGTATACGTATTAAGAACCGATGGCAATACAATAATTTTAAACAATCGAACAGGCTGGGAGAGGGGCGGAATTATAGCCCCCTTTGGTTCAAACTCAACCGAAATTTGTATTGTTTTTAAGGAATTTGGTGTTGGTACTTGGTGAAACATTTTTTAAATTATTGGATAAAAATTACTTGGTAGATTTCACATTAGGATATAAAAATAAAACGAATTTATTTTTGGAGAGACTTTAATCTCGATATTTCGGGTGGCTAACCTATCTTCAGGAGCAACAGAAAGTAACTGACTCTGTTGCTCCTGAAGATGGGTAAGCCACCCTAAATATATATATCGAGATTAAAGTCTCTCCAAAAATAAATTCGTTTTATTTTTATATCCTAATGTGAAACCTATCAAGTATTTTTATCCAATAATGAAATTTGTATACATTATCTGTGAGCCTCTAGAAAGGTGGAAATACAAAAATTAATAAGAGTGGGGGGAAATTGGGAAAATATACTACTTTGTCAAATTTAGTTTAGCGATGTATGTAACCATTTTAAGACTAAAAAGTAAAAAAATAAATTTTATTTAAAAAAAAAACTAAAAAAACACGCTTTTTTCAGTGATGCATTAAAAAGTATAAAATAATGTACCTAAAAACTTTTTTATGTCCAATAACTAAGTCAAAAAGCGTGGAACTCTTTGTCGAAATTAATTAAAACTACCTACAAACTTCTTGACTTAGTTATTGGACATAAAAATGTTTTTAGGTACATTATTTTATACTTTTTAGTGGATTACTGACAAAAGCTACTATTTTTTTTTTTAATGAAAATGATGAGAGAAGGAGTTACATCAAAAAGGTGCATCCCCTAAAGGTCTGAGTTGGCCCCTCCATCGTGAAAAGAAGAAGAAGAAGGGATTATGCTGGGCTGGGTAAGGGTCGAAGGTATCTGTGGATACGGGTCTTAAACAGCTGAAGGTTATAGGTCACGGGGAAGACGGTGGCTGGGAGTGAGTCTCTGGAGGTCATAGGAATAAAAGAGTTGCCGAAAGCACTTGTTCGATTTTTATCCAATTTGACAGAGAAGGGGTGCTGAGCGTTCGAAAACAGCGTGTTTCCCGTAAAGAGGGCTTTAGGGGGGGATAATTGATTTCAGCTCGACTGAACAAACACCATGATAGTATCTGTACTACAGGGAAAGGGCAGAAACTATAAACTACTATAATTTATTTACGTGATACTATCTATAAAATAGGCAAACAGCATCAGGAACAATAAATTCTTCGGTGGGCCAGTGAGTCATGGGAGTCGGGAAGAGTCTCTTGTATTAGTCTGATTGTTCGTTTCTAAGTTCCGTCTATGAAGGCAAGAAATGCTTGGAGGCTTCAGATGCTAGAGAAAGGTTACCCGTGTATAGGGCGTGAAGCACCGGGGGTGTAGATTTATACCAAAATAAAGCAACCTTTCACGAATGCCTCTGCGTGAAAAATTAAAAAAAAATATCATTTAATTAAAATTACGCAGCATAGAAAATTGTTTATTTTAATCTTTTACTTCCCTTCCTTTCTCAGCTGATTATTCTTAATTTGGTGTTGTTATTGTCCATGATGAAAATTTTTTCATATGTGGCTGGATATTGGGTACTTGGACTTGAAATAAATTCGAAATTAAATTTTTTAAATGTTGCTAAGTTTCGCAGTATATTTTTCTGCTTCCTCAGGCAATCTACAAGAACAATAACAACAATCGTATATGAAATCATTAACAAAACATAAAAGAAATTCCCTTTATGTTTTTTTTGTTTCTATGTTACCTGATATCTTTGCCAATTGTGAACCGATTTTGATGATTTTTTTTTTGCATTGGGTTCATTATAATTTCCGATTGGTCCTTTTTTTCATTGGTATTGGACCTTTTTAGTTATGTTTGTTCAGGCATAACTTCTTTGTTTATGAACCGATTTTAAAGATTCTTTCTGCATTTGGATCAGTATAGCTCCAAGATAGTCAAAATACCAAACTATTTATTTATTTTATGTATGTTTAGCGAGAACTTTTTGCCACGTGGACCGATTTCGACGATTCATTTTTTATTGCAAAGTGTGTACCTTAGGGGTGGTCCCATATTAATTTGGTCAAGTTCGGATCATATGATCAATGAAGAAATAACGTATATCTCTAATTTTTATGAGCAAATAATCGAAATGATAATAAATAAAATCTTTTATAAACAAATCTTAAAACATTCATTTAAAACCCGCAAATGTTTCAAGAGAATTTCTATATTTATGAATTGAATTGTATTATCATTTTCTGATTCATTCGCCCTACGCTTTCTCTTACGAGATGCATTCAAGGTATTATATTAAATCACTATTAATAACATCACTAAAAAGAGAAAAATAAAAATATTTTTATAAAAAAAATAAAACCAACTTCAAAAAAATTAAATGCAACAAATAAAATAATAAGAACTCAAAAATCAAATAAAATGCACTAAAAGATATAAAATAATTATCTTATTTAGTTACAACTAAACGACGAAATTGTTAAATGAAATCACTTTTTGAAGTTGGTGCTAAACAAACTGAGCATACCCGTCAAACGAACTAAGTAAGATCCGTCGAGTTCGATTAATAAAATGTAACTTATGAGGAGAATTTTCTAGGTTAGGTTTCACAAAAGGAAATATTAAAACAAATGTATGTTCTTTTGAGTTTGATTCACTCGATATATATTTCGGGTTATTATTGGTGGTCCCAGACTTCTTCTTCTAGAATCAACTGAAATTAAATTGGCACTTATGAATAAATTCAGTATTCTCAATAATCAATTGGACTTTGACAAAGATGTAATCATTGATTCTAATTTGGCTAAAATTAATAAACTAAAAATTGGCTCCTAAATTCTATTACATATTTGGTGTTTGTAATTTGTTTTTTGTTTTTAATTTGATTTTGTTTGTAATTTTGTTTTTAATTTTAATTTTTTTTATTTTAAATAATAACATTTTGTTTATATTAAAAAAAAAAAAAAAAAATTCTGAACGTACTCTTCTTTCTCAAAATTTTACCTGTTGAATGTTTTTACAAATTTGTATTCAGTTTTCATTTGAACTCCTGATGATGGGCTAATAACCCGAAATATATATCGAGTGAATCAAACTCAAAAAAACATACATTTGTTTTAATATTTCCTTTTGTGAAACCTAACCTAGAAAATTCTCCTCATAAGTTACTTATAATGTTTCACCTAGAACCGACACCTAAATCCTTAAAAATTATTAATAAAATGTATATTTTGTTTAATGATTTCATGTTTACAATTGTTGTTATTGTTTTGTAGATTGCCTTCCAATTTATTTCAAGTCCAAGTACCCAATATTCAGCCATATAAGAAAAATTATTCATAATATGTATTTTTATTAGTAGTATTAAAACTGTTTATTATTTCAGTTGATTGGTTTCTCAAAACAATTGTTAGATCAAAATCCTCAATTTACAGCTGCGGGATTTTTTTCTTTAGATAGACCTTTCTGTCATTCGGTAATATGAATGTGAGTTAAAAAACATATGCTAAAAATTAATCTAATTTTGTATATTTCAGTTTATCACCGGATTAACGACAATTTTAGTCATCATGATCCAAATGAGTTTGTCGGATCGTAAATAGTGATCTCGATCCACACAGTAGTGAATTTGGATTTTCGCAATTGAGAATACTTTTTATTATAAGAAAAAGAATTTTTAGGACAAATTCTAGGATTTTAGTAGAAATATTTTTTATATTGCGATATCAGAGGTGATTTCCTCAGGAGTCGAATCTGAGGGGATGAATCACCTCTGATATCGCAATATAAAAAATATTTCTACTAAAATCTTAGAATTTGTCCGAAAAATTAAATTCTTTCTCTTTTAATGTTCATTGGTTAATTTTAACCGGAGCTGATTTTTTGAAAAACATTCCAACTATTTAGAAAAAAAAAAGATGCTCAAATCTTTAGTTTTATATTTTACTTTTTATTTTAATATCAATTGGAAGAAAATTAAAAATATTTTCTAATATTTATAGTTTTATTAAATATAATTAATAGATACATATAAGTATTACAAAAATTATTATTCAGAACAGATAAATATAAGATATTGAATTCTGGAATTTGTATTATAGTTTTATGTTTTGATTATTACTAAATAGAAACAACATTGATTTAGATAATGTAACAAATGTAATAATCAGTGAAATTTTACATTAGAACTTACCTAAATAGAGTGGAAAAATTATTTCTATAGCTTAAGTTAAGCGTTTCCTTAACCTCTGAGTCTCATTTAATTTTGGGTCATAAGCATTCTACTGGATCACTCAATTGTATTAACAAATATTTTACCTACATATTATTTTCAGGCAGATTAAAAATATATTTTGATTTATTCATACATAAAAATGAAAAATGTAACCAGAATGCTTTTCATTAAATTTATCTTCAGATCGAAAAATTTTATGTTTATCTTGTTAAAAAATATATAATTTATGAGTTAAAAAAAGGTTATCATTTTAAGAATAGAAAAATTGCCATTAAGATCTTAAAATTAAAATATCCTTTTTGGGGGGGATCATTAGCCTTGTGTTCAATTTCTCAAATTTGAGATTATAGATCAACAAAAAAGGTTAAAACTAATTGTAGTTGACACATTTTAGAAAAATCAAGTTTTTTTTTTCATAAAGGAACATAAAATATTATGATTTGTAGTGATAATTGGAGATGCTGGCTACAAAATACAGTCTAAATATTACAGCAGTTTTTTCTCAACTATTTTACATTTGGGCCACTTAAATACATAAAATATCCCCCCAACCAGTTTTCTTTATCAAAATAGAAGTTAATTAATAGAGATTGTGGTGTTGGTGCAAGGTGAAACATCTTTAATAAAGATAAGAGTGAATAAATATTATATTTAATATTATATCTTTTAATTTTTTAATTTTAATGAGAAATAAGTGACCTAGAATCCTTAACTCATAGTAAATCAATATTAAATATAATATTTATTTACTCTTATCTTTAAAATAGAAGTTGTTTCTCGATTAACAGTAGAGGTATTTCGTCAGATATATCTGAAATTCTTCTATAAACCGTCATTACTGAGGGGAAATCGTGTTACTTGTTGAGTAGAAGCGTCACCCAACATTTTTTGAAATATTGAATTTTTTTTTATTTCCCTCATTTCTTCTCAACATCAAATATCTATTTGGTTAATGGAGAATGGAGTAGGTTCTAGGTGAAACATTATTAATAATGTAAAAAAGATAATTTAAAAATATAAACTACTAGGTAGTCTACTAACTAACTTTGCTTGATATTATCACACTTTCGAAGAAATAAATTTTCTTTTTAACTTTTCCCAGCCTCGATATTTTTAATAGCCCCCATGATGTGCTTATAATATAATATAAATTAATATTTTACTCTCGTATAATAAAAAAATACTTAAGCAGATTTTAAATATAATTTCTACAAAAAGATTTGCTATTTACTAATAATTATATAAATAAATATTATTCAAAGTTTTATGACAGAGAGTTTTTCTTTTCGTTTTCCAAACCATATTTCATAGAGAAACATCAAGCAAGAGGCTGCTAATCCAACCACCAGCAGAGCCATAGCTGCTTGAATGTGTTCCATTCGAAGAGGGGTTTCTTTTGGTTGTTCCACCTGGAAAATATGTTATTAGATAATTATATTTTAATTTATAATATATTACATAAACATAAATATATTATTTCGTTTAAATAAATGACAAAATATTTATATTACGAAAGTATATTCATTCAATTCAAATAATACAGTCGATTAATACTGTTATCGATTATATAACATTAAAATGATAATTCACGAATGTTATTTAAGATATAATAAGATAATTTTGTTTTTATGCCAGAAGCAGTTCTATCTTTTCCATTAGGGCACGCCATAACCCCCTGGCCTGATGGGGGGCCTCGAAATGCCGTCGCCTTAGTATAACTTGCAAGTAAAATTTTTATAGTTATCTTTACGTCAGAATGCATTTGCTTGGGGCAGTAGATTTACCTCAGGGGGCGACTCTTAATTACGTGAAGAGTTTAGGGGGGGGAGGGGTCGATGGTAACAAACAATCTATACCAAGTAATAGTTCGTTGTTAAACAAGTTTTGTTTTTTTGTCTGGTAATACTGTACTTCTATTACATTAATCTAATTTTATACCTCCATTAAAATAGTCAGTGTTGCAACCCCGATTTAGTCAACTTGAAATTCATTTACAGGACTCACATTACACTTAGGGCCGGTTGTATGTCGCAAATTAAATGATTTTTACCACTAACCAAGGGTAGATGGTAAATGGAGGGGCTGGGATGGCCAATCAGATGACAGGAACTTTCAGTGCCTGTGATCTGATTGGCCATCCCAGTGCCTCCATTTACCATCTACCGTTTGTTAGTAGTAAAAAGCATTTACTTTCCGTCATACAACCGGCCCTAAGGGCCGGTTGTTTACCATCTACCCTTGGTTAATGGTAAAAAGCATTTACTTTGCGACATACAACCGGCCCTAAGTCTCAAAGCTCAGAATCGGGGCCCACGTTTGACATAGAAGATAAAATTAATCATGAAAAAAATAGAGTGAATTCAATACTAGAGCCACTTATAAAGCAGGCGAAGCTTCACGGGCATACAGACTAAAGCTTGAATTTAATTCTTAAATACTAAGATCAAAATTATTTGATTTTTTAAAAATTTAATTAATGATTAAATGTTTTTCAATAAATATTTAGAGCCTAAAGATGCAACTCTCAATACAAGTCGTTCGTTTCGAATGCATACTTGGCACTCGCAGGCGACACTGAGCCTTCCATTATGTCAATGACTACTATACAATACAGGATAGACTGAAAAAATTATCCACAAAGCTAATCCTATGGCTATTAGCGGATACTAAATTATTTAATTATTAACGTTTATGTACTGTATTCATTTAACAAGTATGTAAATTCATTAATTATAGCGATTTTCCTTTTTAAGAATAAAAGAAATTCAAAAAATGAAATATATATTTTTTATACACATAAAAATATTAATCATTACAGCAATATAACGCTGTGCTAATTTATTAAAATAAACAACTTTTTTTTTAATGCAATCGAATGCAAGAAGGGGCGCACCAGTAAAGAAGCAGCCCCTATGGATCTCGAAAGACCCTTGCATTACCGAAGAGAAGGAAATGTTGATTAAGTGAGAGGGTGGAGACGTAGGTATTTATGCACTCGGGTTTTGAAGGTTTGAAGATTATAAGTGCTGGGAAAGATGGAGGCTGGGAGAGAGTTCCAGTTCCTTGAAGCCATGGGAATATACGTATTGGCGAATGAAGTGGTCCGGCACTTTTCTAATTTGACAGCGAAAGAGTGTTGGGAGTCGGCAAAACGCATGCTACGCGCAAAACATGCTTTGGGAGAAATTATTGATCAGAGCACCTGCCGTGATAGTATCTATAGAAAAGGGAAAGGGCAGAGACATTTCTTCGATGACCCAGCGAGTCGAGGGAATCGGTGAGAGTTTAATTGTCAATTAGACCGACGGCTCGTTTCTGAATTGAATCCAGGGTAGCAAGAGAATATTTAGAGGCTCCACTCTATAGATGAGAGCCGTATTCGAGACAGGGGCGGATTTGGGCCTTGTAGATGGTGAGAAGATGTGGGGGCCTGAAAAATCGCTTGGACCTGAATAAGTAGCCAATCTTCCTTGCTGCAGATTTCGCCACAGAGGAGATGTGTTCAATTCAAAGACAGATCAGATGCGACAGAGACGCCCAACATGGAGAGGTTATTACTCATTTTAAGGGTATGTGAATCGAAGTTGTTATCAGGGAAATTTTTATTTTCGCGCCTAGAAATTAGACAACATTGAGTCTTGTTTGCATTAAAGTTAACTAAATTTTGAGAGCCCCATTTATTCAGTTTGTCTAGGTCGAGAGTGAATGAGGAGGCAACATTGATTCGATTATTCGGGAGTGAGGGTTTGCCGTGCAGAGTGCTATCGTCGGCGTAACAATGCGTGGGGTTTGAAGTTTGATCGATAAGGTCGTTTATATAAATTAGGAAGAGTGTGGGGGAGATTACAGAGCCTTGGGGAACACTAGCGTTTGTGGAGAACGATTCAGATGATATTCCATCCACCACAATTTGATACTACGGTTTGTCAGAAAGCTTTCTATCCATTTGGGAAGTGTTGGTGTGAATCCGCTTTATATCTCACAAACAATAGGTACTGGTAATGTTATGTAAATTTACACCTATGTTTAATTTGGTAATTGGATATCTTAGATATTTTTTCGAAATCCAAATTATTCAATAAAATTTCATATGTTTGATTGCATGATTGCGGAGTCGTTTCATCCTTATGTGCCCGTGTTCCATAATATTGCACAAAGTCTTTTTTTGAGAGTTGAGAAGCTGTCGAAGAAGATTAGAAAGAAGACATGCTTTTTAGTTTATTCTTGCCTATTTGGTTTATGTTTTGGTCTTGCTATTTTAAGTTTTGCATCCGTCTGGGTCTTGTATCAAAGCAAGACCAAGGCTACAAGTCCAAGCCCGATTCAGCTCATCACTAATTAGGCCCGATTGTCATTAACACTATCCTTTGATAAAATTCCGATCAAATAAAATTAAAAACTGAATGAAAATGGTTTTTGCAGTTAGCTGTGTAAAAAAATTGCCATGTTATACAGGTATTATCTGTTTTTTTCTTTTATGTGTTTCTAAATATGAATTTTAATTATTTTCATTAAGTAATTATATTATGAGGTGACTGTGAGTCAGTGGGTAGAGTGTTGGGTCGCTGACTCGGAGATCGCCGGTTCGAGACCGAGTTTCGGCAAATAGATATTTGCAGTCGTCTCCTCTTGGAAAGTAATGGCAACCTACCAAGAGTATAATTGCCTAGTCACCTCTCCAAATTAGCCGTTCGGAACCGGCGTTAAAAAGTAGGTCCCATATATCTGTGTAAAAACAACTAAAACACACTCAGCACAGGTATATGTGGAGAGGCCCTTTTCGGGTATGGCACTCGAAGAATTATATTATAGATTTACAAATAAATTCATTATATTTTTTGAAATTATCTATTACATAAAATATCAATATAATTTTAAATTATGTTTTTCATTTTTTTTAAGCTTAAAATTAATAAAATTGCTTATATGTATATACATAAAAATTTTTTAGCTTACTTCTTGACTGTTGCGAACGGCAAGTTGCAGATGCGTGGACATAGAACGCAGAACAGTGACTTGATTCATATAAAAGAACAGACCACCCTCCCAAAGGCGAGTCATAACCTGATTTAAGTAAAAAAGATAGGGAGAGTTCTTACGAACAAGAAGAACCTCGTATGCGTGAATTAAATCGTCTTTCATTAGCCGAAGATAAGGAATTAAATCCTCTGTAATATACAGAGTATTGAGTGCAAAATGATCTAGAAAAAGAATATAACTAGCTATCAATGCCATAATGAATATAATGGTATTTTCAATCGTCTTTTCAGAAATCATTACTAATATTTGAATTTACTAATAATTGTAATTGAAAAAGCGTTATTTATATTGTGTTTTAGAAAATGAATTTCTTTTTAAAAACGTTTTAGGGCACTAAATTGTGTTGTATAAAGTCTGATGAAATGTAGTATAAATGATAATTTCTGAAAATTTTCATGCTTTGTCAAATCTCAAATAATGATAGTTTTGAAATGCAATTAGCTAGTCTGAAAAACAACTTAAAAAAAGTAGAGTAGCAAGTATGTAATGTATGAATAATAAATTATATTAATTTCCTATTAAACACTTTTATTCAACCGATAATCGATCAAAAACTATAATATCATCAAATATATAATTAAATTAATTATTATATTGATTGAAATTAACAAATACATTTTGTTTGATGAATGTATATAATTATTAATATAAAAGCCCATTTCTCATAGACAATTTATTAAGTTACCAAACCATAAATATCAAATAATCGCATCTATCTCATATGAATATTAAAAATAAAAACACATATCAATAAATTTACCTCCAGTAATACCTCCAATAATTCTTTCGACAATAAGTGCAATTTGCCTTAATTGAGAACGTCTTCGAATTTCAGCAGGAGTCATTACTTTAAACTGACGAGCCAATTCTTTAAAAAACTCATTATCGCTATTTACAAAAGACATGATCCAAGTTTCATCATCGGCTACCCAAGGGACCTTGCTTTCTATCAAATCATGAGCATTATCTATCGGTGGTTCAAACCTAAAAGTAGTGGCATTATTAAGGACGATATATAAGCATATTGTAATGTAGAAATATCATTATTAGATCCAAATTTATAATAAATGTGCAAATTTAAAGTAACATAATATATTGTCTGGGATAAGAATGATTAGAATTATCTTAGGAATAAAAAAATAGATAAAATTATAGATATGTATAAAAAACAAAAATGGAAAACATCATTATAAATGTTAGAAGGGTCAAATGGAAATGAAAAAACGGAGCACGATTGAAAGAAGAAAGGTGGACAAAATTGATTACGGAATGGCAATCTATCGCTAAGAAGAAGAAACTAGGAAGGCAACTGACAAGATGGGCAGACGATTTATCGAGAGTAGCTGGAAGAGACTGGAGCAAAGTTTCCATACAAAGAATAGCCTGGAAAAACTTGGGGGGGGGGGGGGCTACGCTCTTAGGGGCCTGGTCCCATCTTAATATTAAATATAATGTAAATTTTTCTAAGTTAATATATTTATTTTATTATAAATCAAATATTGTAATTGTATAATACAAGAGCCAAATTAGTCAAAAAATAAATAAATTATCTGAGATATCTTAAACTTAAGAATCTTCAAAGGTGCTCTTTTAAAAAGGAGGATGTTATCAATTCACGGAATGTCTTTTTTTGTGTTTGTTCGTTGATTTTTCTCCTACAATGTGGGCCGATTTCGATGATTTTTTTTATTGGAAAGGGGATACCTTCCAATTGGTCCCATATTAATTTGGTCAAGTTCTGAATATGATCAATGACAAATTACCTGAAATCTACAATTCTTTTGAGCAAATAATGGAAAAATCTTTTATAAGTAAAAAAAGTCGGTTAAAAAGATCAAACGACCAGATGTGAGAACAAAAGGCCT